>OZ020621.1:42352865-42769138 GCA_963971575.1 Liopterus haemorrhoidalis
CTCTCTATTTCTCTAAATTTACTAAATTTGTCAGTTGTTATGGTAAATAAACCATCGGACGACACTGTATTTATTACTTAGTATATAATTTCCCCAACGTCTAATACCTAATAGTAAGGGCGGAGCCTATTGACCCACTGCACATTTAGAGTTTTATGGCTTTAGGCTCAACTTACGATGGGCAACTTATATATGTAGTTAAAAAAATGTCCATCTTAATAATGATTTTCTTTCCCGCAAGAAAATTTCAATTATATTTTTGGTTGCAGCCAAGTTCGAAAGGAGGTGGGGAACTGAACGATACGTTTTATGTAAAAAGACTTTAAAAGTTTTATAAAATAAAATGTTGATATTAGATTAAAATTAGTTAAAAAACACAAAAAGCGACTTACTCATATTGCAAAGAGCACCCTCCCAGCCTTCTTTGCAAATGCACTGAAAAGCATTAACTTTATCCATGCAAGTTCCGCCATTTTGACAAGGATTTACCTTGCAATCATTGATATCTGTAAATAAAAAAAATAAAAGTACTGAAAAACAACACAATAAAATAGCAAAATAATCACAAAAAGCAAAAAAGTGTTAATTTTTTTATTAAAATTAGTGATTATATCAGACAACAGAGAAAAAAAAAAACTTACTTTTGTGGCAATATTTGCCGGTGTAGCCCGCAATGCAAGAACACTTGAAGTCGCCTCCACCAAGGCTAATACAGTGTCCATGTTCACCACAAATGCTTGAAGTAGTAACACGGTTGCCTTCTTTTGTGGTGACCGATACACGACAACTATCTATAACTAAATAAAAACATAAATTAATAACAATAAACTCAATTATAGTCGGTTTGGTTTAAGCGCAACTATACTCTGTGTCACGCAAGAATACTGTGTGTAAGAAGATATGAACTGTCCTTCCTTCTGATTGGTTTACCACATCACCGCTTTTACAATGTAAAAAAAAAGTTTTAAGTCTACGTTGAGAGATATTTAGTGACGTGCATTTGAATAAATTACTATCATTGTCATCGTGAATATTTTACATCGAAATATATATTATTTATAGAGTATATTTTGTAGACGTTATATGTGTGGTATAGATATTATGGATAGTTTAAGTAATTTGTTTTTATGCAGTTATATATATTTTAGGTATGTATATCTGACATAAATATTTGAATATATAAACACTTTTTTGTGAGTAAATTAATGTAATTTGATAGAAAAATAACTTGAAGCTGGCCCTACTGGTATTATAAAGAATACTCAAGGGAAATATGTCAAAAGTGGGCAGCCACGTATGGCTTATAATGTATTTTTACGACAAAGTCGGGAAGGAATAAGCAAATCTCAAGCTATTAAATTAGCATCAAAAGAAGTTGGTGTATCGGAGAAGTTGTTATGGCAAGTAATTAAAGAAATGAAGCATAAGGGATCCGTATCTTCGCCACCCAAGAAAAGAACCTGTAATGTTACATTTGACAATTTGGAGGAACAACATGAAATTGCTCTACGCAAAAAAAAAAATCTCTAATAAATATTTATATAAGTAACTTTAGCTCTGACGATATGTTATTTGTGCTATTGTTTTATTTAAACCTTTTTAAACAAATCTATCTTTTTATTTATTACTCGATTAGCATCGTTATACATTATCCGGGGTATTTTTTTTCGGAGTGTGTTTCTCCATGTTGAGTTCCTGAATGTAATTAGTGGTCCAATTATGCGATATAATTTATTAAAGTTGCTAATGTTCATTCTATAGTATTCGAAGAAAATTTGGACTTCTAATAAATAAGAATTTTATAAAACTGCCCATTGAGGAGCCTCTTGTTAGTAAGCGGATGTACCCAATATTTATGTCTACGTTTTTTGATTTTTCCTAAACGAAACAAAATTTTTCTTGAACCTCCATTTGGGTCTGACCAGAATAGATAATGACAAATGAGAAAGTTACGACTGATTAAGTACTTAGAAGTGGACGCACTATAATATTTTGTTGTGACAGTGATTTTTTAACTACAGCGAGAAAAAATCACATGTGGACACCTATCCTACCACTTTTAACATTTGAATTTTTAAATTTAGCGCCCTATCTAATAGGTAATTTGAAATATTCGGGGAATCCCAATTGTATCTAACAAATATCCTATCTCGGAAGCGCGTTTCGCTTGAGGGCATGCGCAGCAGGGTGCAGTAATGATGTTTTACAGCTTTAAACTGTGCGCGCTCGGTCATGTACGCGTTCAAGCGGCTCCGTAGCTCCATTTCCCGGCACAGCGGGTGTTCGCGCACCTCCCGTTGCGACCCAGACCCACACCCCGTTAAACGGCCACGAAATTACCTGTCAACCATGTCAGTTCGAAGATGCATCGCGTATACAGACTGCGACATACCGCACAACAACGAACCAAACCAGAGAAAGCACATACGGTCACTTTTAGCTACTTTTTTCGTTGTTAAGTTTCGCAAGTATGTCCAACTGTCAATAAAGGTTTAATGCAGTGGTTTTTAACCGATGTTCCATGGAACACCAGTGTTTCACGAACTTGTTTTGGTACCCTTTTCACACTAGATCTTTAAGATCGGATGTTAAAGTGAATGTATCTTTAAACGCTAATGTGAAACCGTATGGCCTCGTCTAAATACAAGCGATGTTTAAGACAGAGATCTGCGTCTTAAACTTCGTCCGCATTGCCAACTTAATTTCTATTATAAAAAAATACTCCTTGAATTTGTGCTGTCAACATTTTATATTATCATAAACAAGAATACTGTATTGAGAACTGACACGCTCGGATACGCAGTCTGGTGGTCAAAAATTGTACTACGCGACTGTAGTACTGTTTGAAATTATTACATATGTTCTGGTGTTGATTTTTTGTTAGAACGTCGATAGATACATTTTCATAAAATAAAAATGTACTGTGCTTAAATTAACCTGTTCCCTGTTAGCATATTGACACCTGAATACTAGACAATTCAGCCATTTTGCCATGAATTACAGCGCCGCCAACGGTAATGTCACTTCTCAATAAAGGTTTAATGCAGTGGTTCTTAACCGATGTTTCACGGAACACTAGTGTTTCATGAACTTGTTTCAAATGTTCTGGGAAATTATAACCAGTGCCGTACGGGCACCGAGGGGGAGGGGGGCTCACGGTCTTGAGCCCTCCCCAATAGCTCAAAAAACACTGGTCGAGGTCCTAAAGGGCGTCTTCTTCTTCTTTGGGCCCTATCAGTCAGGTTGACTTTTGGCCTCATTCACAGATTTTTTTTACAGAAAAAGAGTATACTAAAAAAAAACGTCCTCACTCCAAAAATACAAGTGATGAGAAAAAAAAAAACAGAGGTCCTCACTCAAAAATACTAGTGACGAGCAAAAAAAAGGTCCTCACTCCCAAAATAGAAATGATGAGAAAAAAAGGTCTCACACTTCCAAAATACAAGTGATGAGCAAACAAAAAAGTCCTCACCTTACTCCCAAAATAGAAGTAATGAGCAAGAATCTCGAGTTCCTAAAGGGCTTTAGGAATTTTGAGGTAACTCCAAAAAAAAAAAAATTTTGTTGCGAAATTTTTAATTTGTCATTTTTTTTTTGAAATTTCAAAAATTTCTAATTTAAGAACAATAAAATATACAGAACTGCGGTTTGAATTTTTGAAATCCTCGTACATTGTTTAGTTTAGAAAAAAATTGGGGCCTTAATAACCCAACTTTTACAATAAATACGAATCGTTAAACAAAACCTTTGAAAATGGCCAAAAATTGAAAAAATCATAAGGGGTACCCCTTACGATTTTTTCGATTTTCGGGCAAAAATTTTTTCTTTCTGATTTACTTCAAAATATGTATACTTATGTATTTTGAGTCGTACATCTCAAAAATAATCTTCATTACAAGCAACGGTGTACCGTTTTTGAATAAATTCAAAAAAACCGAAACGAATTGACCATATTTCAAAATATACATATGGCACCATCTGACGACTAACGCTTCTATCGTAAAGTTTGATATTTTTGACGGTATACGTACGCGCAATTTGTGTTGTTTACAGCAACTAAAAATTTATCTCGGCTAAAAATGGAGTTAAATCGTGAACATTTTCGAGCGATTATTTTTTACAACTTTCGACGTGGATTAACCCAACAACAGTGCATCGATGAATTTAATTCGACTTTTGGCGATGAAGCACCATCAAGGACTACTGTTTATCGATGGTTTGCCGACTTCAATCGTGGCCATAGTTCGCTTAAAGACGAATCTCGTGAAGGTCGTCCAAAATCGGTTTTTGTTCCGGAAAACATTGATGCTGTGCGTGAACTGATACTGCAAGAGCGTCGTGTGATTTATCGTGAGATTGAGGTATCCTTGGGCATTAGTGGGACCAGCATACACTCACTATTGCATGAACATTTGGCCTTCAAAAAGATGCCTCAATCGGAGTAGAAAAAGTGCTTCGAAAATTGGTTCAAACGCATGCAAAAGTGTATTGACTTCATGGAGAATATTTTGAAAAACAATATTAGCCACTTTTGTTGATAAATAATTGTTTTTGATCTCAAATCCCTAAATATAAAAGGCAAATCATTTCAATATTGAGAACAAGTTCATATTTTCTGTCGAATTACGCCTTTATCACGAAATTTAAGTCGTCTTAGCAGTATTGTTAATTTTATATTGGTCACAGATATATGAATACAATAGTGACATTATTCATAATGTAGGATTATTTTCACGTATATCAAAAACAATTTAACA
The DNA here is from genome assembly GCA_963971575.1 of Liopterus haemorrhoidalis. NCBI lineage: Eukaryota > Metazoa > Arthropoda > Insecta > Coleoptera > Dytiscidae > Liopterus > Liopterus haemorrhoidalis. The sequence goes on from OZ020621.1 coordinate 42,357,623, forward strand.
AACTTCATTTGCTTATTTTAAATTGACCAACAGAAGAATTTGTAATTAAAATGTTAACAATAGAACAATTTTAACCTTTATGTAAAAACAAACGATAATAATATAAAACAGTCATGGGAACAGCTGTCAAGAATATTTTACATTACATTCTTTTAAATCATAACCTAATTTCGGTTAAAAACCGCCCATTTTTTAATAGTTATAATAGTGCACCAACAGATGTCAGTAAAATTCCAATTTTACGTTTAATAAACGTTGCAAACAAATATTTTTATGATTCGTGACAGCAAACAAAGTGTATATAAAAATAAAATTAAAAACAAAACCGTCATTTCCAATTAATCGTAAATTAAAATTAATCAAATCGTGCGATTGTTTCTTTTATTTCTTAAGAATTATTAGTTTTCCAATTTAACTAACAACAACAATATTAAATGCCAGAACAGGCACGTTAATTTACAACCGAGTCGCTATAAAAAAAATCATAACCCAATTATAAGCAAGAAAGTCAGTATCACGATTCAAGCTACTTTACTGGCAAAACTATTGATCTATATTGGTAAATTATAGTTATAAAACTTGTTTCAAGGAGAATCTAATTATTAACAATGATTATATACCCGTATTATATATAAAAAATATCCACGAAGTTAAAATTAAATACGAAAATGTTAAGTTGGTACTTGTATTTTGAATATGGTTCATGCTGGTATTTTGTTCTTTTGCCCACATCTGCGTACATTTTTACAGACAGTCGTATTTTTAACAGTTTTATCATTTAATGATCTTTGCTGAATTGTATTAAGAATAAACAGGTGAACTATTAAATTATTACATTTTTTATTACATGGTAATTAAAACTGCAGATGCAACAGTGTCCCCAACACAAAACATATTTTAATAGTTACTTCAAAAATACACAGATGGCGCAAAGACGGAAACAATCAACTATTTACTTAGGCAAAGCAACACGTTGCTATTTTTGTGTTTTTTGTATTTATTATCCATTTCTTAGTTTCGTGCGGAACTAGATTTTGAAATCTAGTGACTTTTTACTGAATGGTACTTTGAGACCGATTGTTTTAACATAGTAAATCAAGATTTATACGACAATTTAGGTTAAATATGTTTTTTTAGAGCTTAATTTTTAAATAATAAAATTCATAAATGCGTCTTGTATATGCTGTTCACTTTTGTAAGGACAAACCAGATCTAGTTATTTTGGTTACTTGTATAGTGTATTACTGACTTTAAATGGCGGCGTACTTGGAACTTCCAAAATAGACAACGTGAATTTTAATGTTTACTGGTGGTTTTTGTATTTTTGCTATAATATTAATACGTGTTTTTATGCAAAGTAATCAGTAAAATATTATAACGTCAAATATTCAAATATATAAGAATAATTTTAGGTATATTTTTATTATTTTTTTAGGTTGAAATTGATTTCTTTTAATCCACGAATTACACTTAGATACACAGCAATAATAGTTCGACTTCAACATGATTTTTGTCGTTTTCCACTTTAGTTTAAGGTTATTTTCACTTATTATCACTTGATACCAGTAAAAACAATTTAAAACTGATTTTAAAATAATATAAAATAACATTAAACTTAACAAAACGTAACAATATACCAATATAATAACAACTAAACTATAGTAAAATGTAAAAATATATTTTGATCCCATATAACTCAATGTAAAAAGCGCGATAGAATGTCTATTTCTGTAGTTGCTTAAAATCCCACCAGATGTCATGTCGCTTAACAATTTTTCCCTATTCTAATTCACAGCTGAAATCACAATTTAACAAAGAATCAATCAGATTACTTCGTTGACCCGAACTCACCCAAGGAACAATGAAAATCAGTTGTGAACTTAATATTTGTTATCAACTCATTGGCTTGCAGAGAAAAACAGTTTTCATGTAATAATTAATTCGTTTAAGGTAATAAAAATAGAATGTACGCCTATGTGTACATGTCCTTGGAAATAAGTTTGATAACTAAATGTTTCTGTCAAGTATTACATAACGCTCAAGAATTAATGATTGCACTCATGCACCGCACGCGTATGTGAAGCTTTGCCATAAAATGGCGACTGGCGACCATTTGCTTTATGTCACCACAGTCATAAATAAAGCTACTGTAAATCAGAGTACAAAACCTAATTTGTTTTATTAAAAGAATCGTAGATGGAGGTATATACATATATTTATTAAAAATTCCAACCTTTTTCTTTTTTTAATGATATGCATGTTTTTAATAATTGCCGATACATCAGGTTGCGTGACTGAGAAATAAAATCTCCAGCAGCGAGAGCGGGAGCCAATTTTACTGCTCGAAAACTGGATCGGGAAATTAACATAGCTGTCATAATATTTTTTAGAATTATTTTTAATAATTTAAAGGGTTGTTTCATAAAAAAAATATTTGGTATATTAAAAATAAATAGTAGAGCCATCTATGAACATTAATATGAACTAATTACTTACCATCACAAGGTGGTGAATCACAATGAAATAGTGGTTGACTACAATTCTTCCCGTGCCAATTCGCAGGACAGTGGCAATAATAATCATTTTCTGTTGTTAAACAAGGCGCTGAATTCTCACAGGGATTTGGATTACAGTGATCTTGTTCAATCTGTAAAAGAAAAAAATGTTTAACCAATTACTTTCAATAAAAGTCGCTAGATAGCAACAAAATTTAAAAAACGTGAGAAAATATAAAATTCCCATGATGAATATCTAAAATTAAAAATTATTTTCAAGAAATTAAGTTTATATGTTGTAAAATTGTCAGGTTATAAATTAAACATTAAATAAACCTGACTGATTTAACATTAAATTTGTTCAGCCATTGTTTGTTTATCAATTGTTGTCAGACCTGTCACTTGTACAGCTATATTCAAGGTATTACGGTAATTGTTACTTTAGTTAAATGTCCCTATGGGCTGAGTTAAGATTGCCTCTACGTTTACCGGTAGTTTTGTTAATGCTTCCAGGCTTAACACAACACAAATGAGAAATAAATTGGGGGTTTCCCATAATGCTTTCGGCTTTTGTCATTACGTACTATGTTATCATTTTTAATTTATTACAAATCGTTTGAGAGTGGTTAGGCGTTCTTAGTTAAACGGTCTATTATTTTTTATAACGCCATAATTTAACAAAAAGTACGTATTAAGTATAATGGAAATAAAAAGAATAATGAAAATACTTTATCTAAAGTAAAAGGTTAATGTTTTTAAAGATTTTATACCTATTTATAAAAGAGGAAAAATTGTTTGTTTATTCGCTATACATTCCAAGGCCGTTTAACCGATTTGGACCAGATTTTCAACAGTTACTCTTTAGAACCCTGCGGAACTAATGGTGCAAAAAAATCGGTTTTTAAATGTACATGTTTTTAGGGAATACGACGGAAATAAGTCGGAAAAAAATTTGCGTGCGAAACATTAAAATCTTTACGACAACTTTACTGTAAGAGATATATCCAAAATATATATGACAAACTTTTAAGGTTTAATATTACTACAAAAAAGTCCTTGAGAGAATATAACGCAGGTCAATAGATAACTTACAATTATCAGTTATAAGTTTTCATTTTCGGCGAAAATTATAACTCTCAGTTTGCTGTGGAATATCGTCGTTCCCTTTAAAGATTTACGAAGAAAAAATATTTTAATGGCCTATCGTTTATAGATCAGAAATAATCACAGAAAGAACATCATAGTAAATAAATTAATCTGATGCGTGTATTGGTAGAGGCTACGCTGGTAACTTTGATCGTTAGGAGTAGGGCGGAGTGCCGGCGGGTTAACCATACTGCTGCATCAAACATTCAAGTTGTGCTTAGTTGAAGTAAATTTTAAATTGTGTTTTGATTATTTGTTATTTGTATATTATTGTATTGCTTATAATTTATTATTATTATTAAATACAATGGAACAAAAGCACAGCTTGTGTGTTCCATAATAGCACAAAGAAAATAACAATTACAAAAAAAAAAAAACAAATACATTAATGGTTTACAAAAATTGTACAACACTAAAAATCGTTTGTTAAAACAGGTAAATATCCAGTTTATTTTTAAAATTGTTGATAAAGGTAGCATCGATGACATAGTTCGGCAATGTATTCCACATATCGAACACTCGATTAGTGAAAAAGTTAGCATGCACACGCTTGGTAAAAGAGTCTTTATTCAGTTTAAATCTATGTCCACGCAGTCTGTTATCGTTGTTTAGGATAAATAATGACGATACATCACAAGAAAAGGAACTGGACACAAGCCGATACATAGTTATTAAGTCACCGCGAACACGTCGATCCACTAACTTGATGAGCTTTAATTCACGTAATCTGGCTTCATATGATGGCCTACTATACCTATTGTCAACTGACAATAACTGAAGCGCCTCTAGTGAGATTTTGAGAAACTGACGGTTGTAGGATAGTCGAGTTTGTGACAAGCATGGGAATATGTTCTTAGAAGTGGAAAGACAGTTAAAGACCATTTTAGAGTGTGTTCCCGTGTGTTTCAATAAATATCACATGAAGATACCATTGAACCTGTCAAAAATATCCTACCAAAGTCAGCCATGATGTGAATGCAGTAGCGCCTCTATCGGTAGTGTCAGATGCCAATATGGAATTCGAGTTGCTCTGCGTTGCACATTTTCAATAAGACATTAGTCTTTCGACAAATATGGTGACCAAATGGCAAAACCAAATTCCAGGTGAGGACGAACATACATTTTGAACAGAGATCCGAACAAAATAGGAGATGGACGATAGAAAGATATCTTTATTAAGAATATCATTGAATTCGCTTTCTTTGCAAATTTCAGCACATGTCTGGACCATTTCAGGTTTGAAGCGATCGTAATCCCAATATCGACTTGTTCCGAAACAGATTTAATTTGTTGTCCATTTATTTGGTACTGAACTAGTCGATTATTCGACCCAATGTGCAGTACAGCCGTTTTTTTCTGGATTTAAAGGTATTATCCACTTATTTGACCAGTCCGTCAATTTATCCAGATCTTCTTGAAGAATTGTAGCATTTGTAAGAGGATTATTATATAATTTGGTGTCATCAGCATAAAAAGAGCATGAGGAAGAAATTGTAGATTTCAGATTGGCAACATATATTAGAAAAAGAAGAGGTCCAAGTACTGAACCTTGTGGTAGACCACTGAGGACTTCTTAGGGTCAGAAAGATAATACTAATATCGAAACTTTCCTTCAATATTGTGTTTTATTACACTTCTTTTACTTATCATTTCTTATATTTGTTTTTGACATGCGCAAAAGAATTGCCGCCTAAGCAATAATGAAACCGTTAAAAGTAAAAATAATGTTACTGCCGAATGAGTGCTGTTTACACGTTACACGTACCAATTGATGAGAGATCGTACATTGTTAAAACCCTACATAAATCTATTTTGATAAATTAAACGTTCTTAAAGTAATAAATACAAATAAGGCAATAATTCAGGATTAGCCGTCTTGGCGCTGCAATCTTAAAATCAAACTCCTATAATAGGTACATCAAACGCGGCTTTAAAGAAATCAATTTAATTTTACAGAGTAATTTTTAAGAGAAATCTTCAATTTCTCAGAAGTTAATAAATTTAATACCATAATTACTTTAACAATAATGTATTTTTAATTTCGCGGCATCTTTTAACTCTAATTTTTCCCGAGGGATGGCGTTAGTATCACCAATTCTCCGTTCGTTTACTTTGTAATTAGGTTGTTAGAATTCACACGCGATAATTTGAAACGTTGTTGACCGCGCAAAGTACAAACAATAGTTAATTAATTTGCTATTAATCAAGTCTTTGGAGGTTGTAAATGGCGTCGTGGGCAGGCGAAATGCTATCATCCCTATATGTCGGAATAAAGTCGTGAATGGTGTAGTGCACGAAACGATCGTTAGAGTACACTACAGCTCTTAAGGGACCGCCATTTTCAATTACAAATCGAAGGTCTAATTAAAGTGACGGTCTTTTTACTTAGATTAAATCAGACACAGACACTTCCTTGTTTACGGATTTATTTGAACAATAAAGAGAACTTTTTAAGAATGAAAGTTTAAATATTAAATAATAAAAATAAGTAAATACAATAACAGGGAAACTAGATATGAATCAAATGTTTTAAAAAAATAAATTACTAGTTTAAATACTTCATAATAAATAAAATAAAAATAAGATTGTTATCTTGGGAATTTCTACTACAATTAAAGAAACAATTTGTCATCTTAAATTAAATATTTAAATAACTTACTTGACATTCAGTGCCGGAGAAACCAACTGGGCAAATGCATTTGTATCCATTGACTTGGTCCACACAGTCTCCGCCATTTTTACAAGGGTTACTCTCGCAGTCATCTATGTCTGTATGACAGTCACGACCTATGACAAAAAAAAAGAAGTTTTTAACTTAGACTTAATAAGATTACCATATTTTTCATTAACCGATGCTGTGAAGAACAAGAAATAGAATTTTAAAAGATTTTCGGACTGGAGAGTAGAAATTTAAAAAAAATAATTCGATGACGGAGGGTTAGAAGTTCAAAATAGTTGTGTACCATGGCCAAAAAGTGGATCTTTTTCGTCCGCATATGAATTTGATGGTTAAGGTAGAGCCGAGACCTTCAAATAGATTTGGAAGGAAAAGAGCATTTCGGCAAAGGTGCACATTATATTTTTTGGGCGACTAAAAGTAAGTTTAATAAGAAAAATCAGCAGTGGCCACCACAGAACAGACCGCCATCACAAAGAACTTGTATAAAATACATTCTAGCAGCAGAGTAGAAATGACTTGGTCCAATATTTAATCCAAGTTAATCAACTCGTGCCATTGATGTCAAAAGCTTAAATATGAAGTTTCATAAAAATCCTTTTAGTCGAATTTGCTCTGCACGTGTACACAGACCGACAGACAGACAGACAGACAGATAGACATCATGATAAAATTAGTCAAAACCTAGGGGGGGACCTTAATTCGTGGAGATCCATCGAAATCTCGAAATATCAAAATCGGTATGATCACAACACTAAATTTAAACAAAAAATTTATGCGAAGAGTGAATTTTCACAAATTTCAGGGTTTCACAGGTATTTAGTAAGTAAAAGATGATTATTTGGGATGCCAAAACAAATTTTGTGTTAAAATATTTTTTTGTTAATTTTAATTCGAATGCCTAGAAACCTAAATAATGGTAACTAGAGGTTTCTAAATAAGTGCAATATTTTTTTTTTTTATATAGTAAGGTTCATTAAGATTTTGAAAATTGCGCCTATGGCTTCCATTGGTTGTTTTAAGTCATAACCCCACCCCTCTGATTTCGTGTATTCAATTTCAACAATTTCCACTCGTTATTAAATTTACGCTTACGCTTTTAAAAATTAAATGCAACATTTACCCAAATATAACTAGAATTTTGAAAAAATAATATAACAAAATAAAAATGCATAAAAAAAAGATAAAATAAAATTGCCTTGAGACCGGAGCGAACTTAAGTTTGCAAATTAGAACGCGAGCATGATAGACATTACACTATCAAAGCATGTTTTTAACTGTCTCAGATAGGTTATTAAATATTTTACGTAGTCAAGCAAAAAACACAAGCAAAAATGCGTTATTTTCCGAAAACAAAATCTGATCAAAAATTCCTATTGTGCTAATTACTGTTGTGCTATTCCGGTTCATACAAATGTACATTACTTAGAATTTTTTCAGATTTTTAGTTTAAACCATCTGGGCTACAGGGCGTGGGACAAATTGTTTTTTGCACAATTTTGGCAAAAATCGTGTCAAAATAATTTATTTTGCAAAAATAAAATTTTGACCGTTAATCCACGTACTAAGGTTTTTCATTTGATACCCTACTCAGAATTTAAAAAAAATATTTTTTTTTCGATGAGCAGATATTTATTTATATTTTTAGGGGGATTTGTTTTTTAGATGTTTTATTATTTTTCCTATGTGCGGGTCAAAGAGTTGTATAAGCATGCCAAATTTCAACTCTCTAGGTTTAGCCGTTTGGCTACAACTTTTACCGAACAGACAGACGACAAAATGACAGTATAAGGGTTTTTTGGTCATACCTACAAAACCCTAAAAGGAAGTGTAAATAATTAACACGAAAAACAAACAACATGGTAAACTAAAAGTTTATTTTTTAGTGTACCATGAAGTCCCTTTACCACTAGAGTGTACATTACCCTCTTAAAAGCGTTAGGCATAAATCGGGGTTTTAAGTTTTAAAATCCGATTTTGTTTTGCGGTAACAGAATTACCAGTCATGTACCTGTGGTTACCGTTTAATTATATTTATTTTTGTATACCGTTACTATGTAAAATGTCATGGGAAAATAATACTAGAAATATCTACAATACAATTCAACCATATCTCTAGAAAAATCGTAAAAAAACTTATTAATTCACACCTCAAATAAATATTTTATCAATAACACTACAATCAAGTACTGTTAAATTTAAGTACACTCTAGTGAGATTTTCGAGAACTACTCAAGAATGTACTACTTAGTGCAAAAAAATCTCTAGTGGTTATATTGCTTATTTTAATATTAAGTTTATTTACCGGTATAACCAGGTTGACAGGCACAATGATAGTCATTGACTAAATCAATGCAGGTGGCGCCATGTTGACATTGTCCCACGCAATCGTTGATATTTTGGTCACAGTTTTTGCCAGTCCATCCAGCTTGGCATTTACATCTGTAGTCACCAACCAAGTTTAGGCAAGATAGGGCGTTGATACATGGATTTGTCAAGCATTCATCGGCATCTGTAAAGAAAATACTGTCAGCAAAAACCATGACAAAGAAATATAATAAAAATGGAAACACGAAACTTACCGAATTGGCAAACGTGACCTTCCCAGGCAGGTGGACATTCGCATTTGAAGGCGTTTTCAAGATCGACACAGGTTCCACCATTTTGACAAGGTGCTGATGCACATTCATCAATATCTGGAAAGAAAAAATAAATATGTAAAAATCTAGGGGTTGGTATCGATTTACAATAATAATATAATAATAATATCTTTATTTCCGTCAATGATAACACAGTCCAACAAAATGAAATTTTTGCCTTGGTGCTGGAAAAGTAAGAACTGATTTTGGATATTTTTGATGCGCTGATTCCAAAAATACCTGGCTTTTTTTCGTAGCAGCTCTAGTTTCTGAGATACAAACTAACTGATTTTAGTTTTTTATCTAAAAATGCTAAACTTCCTCCTTGGAAAGTAAAGTGGATATACAAAATATCCTTGTTTTTCATGTTTTTGGGACAGCAGAGCTAAGGATCAGTCATGAGTCAAGAAAAACAAAACGTAATCAAAGAACATTTGGTTGCGAGAGAGAAAAACATATTTCCACCCTTATATATCAAGTTGAGGCTGATGAAACAATTTGTGAAGGTTTTAAATCGAGATGGACTTTGTTTTGGTTACTTCACACGTAAATTTCCTGGGATTAGCACGAAAAAACTGAAAGCCAAAATATTTTATGGTCCTCAGATAAGGCAGCTTCTTAAAGATCCACAATTTACCTAATTGAATACCTAATGAGATTGAATCTAATGCTTGGTGTTCATTTCTTAAAGTAGTTCAAAATATTCTTGGAAAACATAAGGCCGAAAATTACATAGAATTAGTGGAAAATATGCTTTCCAACTTTAATATTCTCGGTTGTTACAATTTATAGTTTTTTCTAAATTTAATTTAAGATAATTATTACTAAACCAATTTTGTGCTTGTGCCAGTTCTAATTGGGAGACTGATATTGATGTGTTTGTAAAGGGTGATCCAATTTGGACTCTAGGATTTGTTTTTTGAATAAAACACAACATATCGGAAAAATCCGAATTTTATTGTTATTTGCGTAAAGTTATTGGCAATTATTTATGAACCTTTAAATGCAGGTCTTTTTTTAAAATTCGGTGAGTAGTGCCATATGAAAGATTCAATTGCTGTGAACGGTGACGGATTGACGTGCTTGGTTCTTCTTGCACACGTATACGAGCAATATTTTCACCTGAACGACCTCTGCGTTGATAGCGAACTCTTGGTGTATCAATAAACATACCACTTGTTTCGAATTTTTGCAGTAGTTCACGAATTGCAAGCTCACTTGGAACATTATTCCGTCCAAAAAGAGGTCGAAGTTTTCTTCGCGTAATCGTAACTGATCGCCTGTTTTCATAATAAACTTACGATAATTATGCGTTGCTGCACGGTATACGGTGCCATGATGAATTTGCAATGTGTTTAGATATCAACTGTAAAAATGCAAACTTCCAACATTTACTGAACGAAAATGGCGCGCAATTCAAATCCCAGAGTCCAATTTGGATCACTCTTTATTAAAATTAGCATTTAAAATGGTAGTGTCTTCGGCGCACATAATAGTTTTAGAATATTTTAATACATCGGGGAGGTCATTTATGTAAATTATAAAAAGAATTGGTCCTAAAATTGAGCCTTGAGGAACTCCGGATTTTATATAAATAGTTGGCATTGATGGTAATATTGGATGTCGATTTTGGAAATTACTATAGTACTGATCCAATAATATTTACTTCCGCAGGGTCTTAAAGAGTAATTGTGCAAAATTTAGTCTAAATCGATTAAACGGACTAGGAATATATAGCGAACAAACAAACAAACAAACAAACAAATTTTCTTCTTTTATATATATAGAGAAGAAGAAGATAGACATGTATTCCCCGAGTATATCAAAAGTAACAACTGGTTTGGGACATAATTTAGAGGGAGTAATAATTCTTTTATGAACAACAAATTGCAACTTATTTGGTAACACTAATTACTTAAACCATTTAACAACATCAATGATCAACAAAGATCTAACTTATTTCTAAATTTCATTAGTACAAATTACAGATACTTCAGTGGAATCTATCTTGCATAATTTCGTTATATAAAACTCTCGCTCGAACAAAAACGAAAACAAAAAAAGTACAGGTAATAGTTCAAAGGTAACAATTGGCTAAGAGATCCAGTAGATCACTAGTTAATAGTGTTGACCGCTGGCCTATGCCGGAGCAGAGAGCGCGGGTGATTGTAAATAAACAGGCTGTATCGGTGGAAGTGGACGGCAAGGTCCCACAGAACGATGGGCGGTTACAATATCCAGTGGAAAACACGAATACATCTAACCTGGATCATGTGGTAATAAATGTTACAAATTATAGAGAAGAGATTATAGTTCATAACAGTGACGGGGAGAAATGATTTTTCTATCAAAATAAATCAGTACGTTACAAAAGGTCATCACTTGTAATAAGAAGCAAAGATTTTAAATTTTTATTGGCGGCGCTGTGATCGAAGGAAATAATTGACGACAGTAGTATTGGTGACTCAACTTAACGCGTATCCCTCTAGCGGCAAAAAAGCGAACACTTCGAAAAAGGTTACTGTCATTGTTTACGTATAGTTCACCATGTGTTTTATTGTTTCTGTCCATTCTCACTCCATTTTTACAGCGAATAAAGTGATAAATTTAAGAAAAAAAGATTAAATACTCCTTGTTGTGTGTATGGTAGTCAATCACAGGAAGAACATCTTCGAATATTAGATTGAAAGATTATCAGTGATTCTAAAATTTTGTTTCTATTGAAGGGAATTTATACTGTTCAGATGATTTTAAACAAGTTTTTAACGTTGAATTTTTCATTTTCCGTGTCTCACATGTGCAAGAAAATCGTTTAATGTTGTGTAAATTATTGTTAATATAATTAAAACCCCTTGTTATTTCATGGGAGTGTTCCATAACTGTGTTAGATTGCAAATATTTGACAGTTTTCTTGTGTAGAATAAATTACAAGTTCTCTTTCTATAAAATTTCTTGAGATATGTGTAGATATTAAGTATTCAAATAAATGTTTTAAGTTCAAAGTATAACATTTTATTTTCTCTGTGATTATAAGCCGGCACCAACATACAACATATAACCTCTGAAAATATTCATTTACAAGCAGCAAATTTTATCATAAAATGGATTCACATATATTTATACACTTTTTTAATACTCGGTTATAATTTAAATATACTGTATACAGCAAGAAAACGTAAATTAGACCAAAAATTGTTATAAACCACTACTGTTTACATACGTTGACAGATGACTATCCTTTTTCGTGTCAAAAGTTCACAAGGCGATAGTGGCGCCGTTTCGGTAATTATAGTCGCGAATAGCAAACACAAACTGAGAAGAAAATCATGTGCGCTTTACAGGCAGTGGCGGCTCTACATACGGGCTAATAGGGCTTAAGCCCTGGGCCCCAGATCCGCAAGGGGCCCCCAATCTCTCGGACATATACCTATTATATTGTATACCAAGCACGGCTTATAAGAGAAAAGATCAAAACAAAAATATTACTTTAAAAAACAATACAAAAAAATTAAAAACACAAATTTACTAATATTTATTAAAAATCGACATAAGTGAAGCGCATGTGTAGGGCCCCTTGGTATTTTTAAGCCCTGGGCCCCCAAAAAGCTAGATCTGCCACTGTTTACAGGTAATAAAGATGCGTTACTATTTGGTAAAAACATTATAGAAACACCTCCACTTTTTAAATATGACCTCGTCCTGTTCAAAACTAGTCTTCTGCGTATTTTCTTCTCAGATTGCGTTTGCTATACTAAGCCGTCAATTTATACATAGCGAACATGTTAATTTAAGCACAATACGTTTTTATTTTATTAAAATGGGAGTAAATATTTGACATTTTTGAATTTTACGCGCTACAAATTTATCGAGATGTATAATAGAATCATCCGGCGAAATTTTGGAGTTAATATTAACTTTCCCTTCATTTTTTTATGGTAAAGTAAAAAAACTAAAATGCCTATCTTTGTCCTTTTTTGAATGACAGCCAAAAACACTAAAATTTGTTCTGCTTTTATAGTTTATCACAACTTCTGCCAACATTGTAACAAAAATTCAACATTAAAATATAAGTAATAAGTTCAAACTGTACTACAGTATTTAGTACCATAATTTGAACAGCAGGTTGCGAATTCGAGTGTGTCACTTCTCAATAGCGGATGTTCTATGCAGTTTGATTGTACATTTTCCAAGTATGTAATACCCTTTTCACACTAGATCTTTAAGACGATTGAACTTAAACTTCATCGATGTTTAATATCGGTTTGCTTTCACACTTGATGTTTAATTTGAAGAAGAAATCTCCATGTAAAGCTAGTATGTATTGCCAACATAATTTCATATCGTTTGAATTTATTCTGTCATTATTTTGTATATCGAGGTTAGGAGAAGTTTATTTTTTATATTTATTTAAATAATAACGCAAATAATCTTCTCATAACCTCGATATATAAAATGATAACAGCTGCACATAGATAAAAGAAGAGAAGCACAAATTCAAGGAGTATTTTTTTATAATGGGAATTAAGTTGGCAATGCGGGCGAAGTTTAAGACGCAGATCTCTGTCTTAAACATCGGTCGTGTTTAGACGAGGCCGTACGGTTTCACATTAGCGTTTAAAGATCCATTCACTTAAACATCCGATCTTAAAGATCTAGTGTGAAAAGGGTATAAGTTATATTTAACAAAATGCCACCTTAATATTATAAGTATCGATGGCTACTAGCATGTTACTTTATATTTAAAATCCACACAGTAAAACTTGTTGCATTAGGTGGTCTTTTACTACATTTATAAATATTAAATATAAATTTTTCTAAAAATTAATTAAAACCAAAATTATTACTCATAAAATTCTTTAAAGATACCGATCATACTGATACCATCTTAAAATATTTCAATAACAAAAAAAAACGAAGATACATGAAGTTAGGTTAGAGTTCAGTCGAATTACGTGAGAATAATACCAATGAATAGAGAAAGTAAACTGAACTGCAGCACTCAAATAAGAGAATTCCATAGCACATGTTTTATGTTTTTCCCCGCCTTTTAACTTGAGTCCAAGACCTGTTATTTTCTTTTATATTAATTGGTTTTTTGTCGACCCGTTTTGTAGTTAATGAAGAAGAGGTTTAGTGACTTCCTTAAAAATTTTGGTACTATTCTACTTTAGCAAACCCACCTTACTGCGCATGCGTGCAGTGTTGGCAATAGTAAAATGTAATATATCAATTTTAATAATTTAAATTTAATATCAATTTATTAAATGAGTTTATTTATAAGAAATATAGAAATAAGTAATATTCCCTTAATTTCTACTGTGATTAGAGTTTTAATATATAAATGTAGTTTAAATTTAATTTAATATTATTTATTTTCACTTTTTTCTGTTGTAGTTATTTATTATGCATTGTATCGATATTTAAAAATTTTTTAATTCAGGTGGACAATGAACTGGCCCTCTGCACCACCATGTTACAAAAGTATGCACAATGATACACAATTTTAATTAGGCTAATATTGGGGGAAAATCAAGTACTGTGCACCTAAAACAAGGTAATTAGGTTAGGTTTAGTTAGTAAAAATCTAGGACAACAGAATCCGAAAAACACAAAGTAACCTTAAAGGAGTTCGTGTGAAAAAAAATAAAATATAAAGAATGTATACACTTTACAAAATATAACAACAACAAGATAAAAGTATAACTACTGAATTACATCCTACACCGCACAAACGTTTTTTACACAAACTTTTTTAAGCTTACTTTGAGCTTTTCGGCTTCTGCTGTCCTAGACTTTTACTAACTAAACCTAACCTAATCACCCAGTTTTTAGGTGCACTAAATTATGTTCCCCCTTTTTTAATCTTTAATCGGCTGTGAATGTAATATTATTATTTATTCTTATTATAAAATACCGGAATATTAATTTAATTAGATTTATTTAACTGAAAGTTAAGCATTATAATACAAATAATTTTAATTCTATTTTGATTTTAGTTTAAATTTACTTGTTTTAATTTTACTATAGTTGGCAACATTGTCTAGTGGGTTTGCTAAAGTAGAATAGTGCCAAAATTTTAGTTACTGTTGGCTACACTTATTTAACTGTCAAACACAAAAATGTCAAATTTTGGTAATTTTAGATTTATTTAACATGGTGTGCATAACAGCATATTATTATACGAGTTTTATAAGACGATGTATTGTCACACGAGTTGTTTGGAGTACGACGAGCGAAGCGAGGAGTTAATTGAAATTACTTAACACGAAGTTAAAACCGATGCTGTTCTTCATGTAATATCCTTTTCACACTAGATCTTTAAGATCGGATGTTAAAGTGAATGAATCTTTAAACGCTAATGTGAAACCGTACGGCCTCGTCTAAACACGACCGATGTTTAAGACAGAGATCTGCGTCTTAAACTTCGTCCGCATTGCCAACTTAATTTCTATTATAAAAAAATACTCCTTGAATTTGTGCTGTCAACATTTTATATTATCATAAACAAGAATACTGTATTATATCGACGTTATAAGAAGTTTATACTTATTGTTATAATAAAATTATTTATTTTAATAATGTGTTTAATAAAATACAGTGCTACAATAATTGAGATAAAATGTATCGACTTACATGTTAATACAGGTGTAATATATACTTTATTGTAGTGTCTTTATTGTAGAATGAAATGAAATATCCTTATTTGTTTATAATAATTCAAAATGTGCGTCTGCGCAGACAGTTCAAAACTGGTAATTTCATGACGGTAACTTAAGGACAAAATTACTGTAGCTGATGACAGCACCAGAGATTTAAACATCAAGTGTGAAAGCATACCGATCTTAAACATCGGTGAACTTTAAGTTCACTCGTCTTAAAGATCTAGTGTGAAAAGGGTATAACACAGTTAGATTTTAACAACATACTATTTTAGCATAGATGTTAGCTAACATAGGATTTAGCATTCCTTTATGGAACCGGGCATTAATCTTTAGTTAAATTAAATATTAAACTAAAATTTTCTTAATTACTTTCTTTTTCATTTAAATTATTTTCATGGTAGAAACACGTAAAATAGTTTATGACAGAGGGGGATGTCCTTTGGCATCTCGATCATGATAAATCACGAGATACGGGCCGGTAAGGGGGTTTGGAGAAGGCGGCGCGGGAAGGAAGAGGAGGCAGAACGATAGACTGGCTATCGCTGCCGAACGGTAAATCAACATGGCGGTGGTTTGTGCAGACCTGCAATTATCCGCGGAGAGGAGCGACTGTTATTATATCTATTACTTGGTTCAGCTCAACCCAAGACTTAATTACGTTTGCCCAGATAGTGTTTATAGAGAATGGAGATCTACGATTCTACATGGACGACTCGTCACACTACAACAACTAGATTTTAAGTTAGGGACACAAAAAGAAAAACTAACTTAAGAACCACTACCAACTGAAAAACTACATAATACTTGAGTATCATTATGGGAACAATGTCTTTTAACGAGATATATTGCAGTACGCCAAATTCAACAACACATGCACCTCTAGCGTTAAAATTTTCAACTATTAAGGCTCCGTTGCAACATCAACTTCAGCCCATAAACGTCCCGCAGTAGTCTGACTGAGGCATAGTTTTCACTACCGTACTGCTACTTTATATTGGGCATGAGACTTTCACTCCAAAGAGCGAAGTTTTAGGTCTACAACCAGCAGAGACGCAGTAAGGAAAACTTGCGCTAGGGGCAAAACTGTGTTTTGGCGCCCTTGGCAAAAAAAAGGTGGTCCTCACCTACCAAAATTCAAGTGATGAGCAAAAAAAAGGTCCTCACCTCCCAAAATCCAAGTGATGAGCAAAAAAAAAGGTCCTCACTTTCGCAATGTGGCGCCCTTTTCCTTAGTGCGCCAGGGGCCCTCGCCCACTCCATGACATTGTCAAATATTTCTGTTTGTTTGTATATCGTAGTTTTGGTCTTTTTTGTTACTTTTCTGTTCCAGAGAACTGGGTTTAACTGCTTAAGGCTGCGTATAACCCCTAGATGTTACCAATTTCTTATACAAAATTAACAAACTGAAATAAAATTAGTATCAATCTATACATCAAATTTTGCACCGAATTTTTATCTATCTAATAGGATATTTTTAATTGTAAAAATATTTATTGTAATGGGTGTTTTTTTTAGAGGTATAGAACTTTAAATTGCAATAAAACAACGATGGATTATTCGATTGACATGATTTTTTTTTTATTCGAAAGATAATCTTGTGGCATTACATTTTAAATATGATTTCTGGCATATGACCGCCACGGCTGGCTCGGATGTAGTCCAATCTGGACGTCCAATTATCGATGACTTTTTCCAACATTTGTGGCCGTATATCGGCAATAACACGGCGAATGTTGTCTTCCAAATGGTCAAGCGTTTGTGGCTTATCCGCATAGACCAATGACTTTACATAGCCCCACAGAAAGTAGTCCAGCGGTGTTAAATCACAAGATCTTGGAGGCCAATTCACAGGTCCAAAACGTGAAATTAGGCGGTCACCAAACGTGTCTTTCAATAAATCGATTGTGGCACGAGCTGTGTGACATGTTGCGCCGTCTTGTTGGTATGATTTAATGTAATGCCACAAGAATATCTTTCGAATAAAAAAAAATTCATGTCAATCGAATAATCCATCGTTGTTTTATTGCAATTTAAAGTTCTATACCTCTAAAAAAAACACCCGTTAAAAATATTATCGCTCAATAACATAATAATTTACATCAGCAACATTGTTCTGTAACTTTTTAAATCTATTTATGGGTTTCAAATAACTTTTATATTTATATAGTTTTGTGTAGAAATGTTCAAATAATACGTCAACATTTTTTTCGACTTGATTACTTATAGTTTAGAACCCTCGTCGAAAAATATTATACTTGATGATAATGGAATGCCAATTGGCACACGTATTCTTCACATAAATTAAATCATTTTTACCCGTTACAACTATTTTGAGAACCGCGGCAGAATCAAGATGGCGGCAAATATAGACTACCAAGTACAATAACTATAAGTAGTTTTCACAATAGAACAAAATAGCTAAAATCCTTTTTGTAGAATGAAGCTTTAGCTACAATTTGCCGCATCGTACACAAATATGCGTCGATTGGTTTACAAGATGGCGCCTATAATGCAATTTGCTTAATTACAATTACATAACAGTTTTTTCTAAAATTTAAAATATCCTATTAGATAGATAAAAATTCGCTGCAAATTTTGATATATAGATTGTTATTAATTTTATTTCCGATTATTAGTTTTGTATAAGAAACTATTGAGGACTATAGGGTTGTGCGTCGCCTTAATACATGTTCTTGTTTGCCCAAAACGGCTATTTCTTTCATGTTCCGTCGATGCATTTTTTGTGATCCAAGTATGTATCTATCACACCCTTTTACTTGCAGATCTTCTTGGGTTTAAATTTAAAATTATAATTAATAAGAAACAAAGTTCTACTCGTTATTTTGTTATTCCAGTTATAGTCTCTTTTCTCGCGTATTGTTAAATGTCCATTTCATTCATCAGTCGATGAATCAAAGCCATGTTGCTCCACATAAATTATCAGTATGCCCTGAAGTGTTTTAACAGTTTCGCTTTTACTTTCCGTACGCCCATGCTACGGATGCACGGCTGTTTCTTAGTTCGGTCGGTCGAGAGTCGAACCACGCCAAGACACGGCATGACCTGTGACCTGAGCCGCGCGCATTCCACGCATTGAAGTCCCTCACTGGATATGGACGATGTCCAACACATCAGAAAGGGAAGGTGATGCCAGGGTGGACTTTTTCATTAGATCGCACAAGTTAGAAGTAGTAAATATTTTATTAAAACAGATAATAAAGGAAGATTGCTTATATCTCACTAATTATGAAGGTATTGTCATCACAAGAACTGATGTTGTAAGAGACTTGGGCATTCTATTTGACTCTAAACTGTCATTTGATCCCCATGTAAATAATATCACAGCAAAAGCCTTCAAAATGCTGGGCTTTGTTATCAGGTCAACTAAAGATTTCAAATCAATTGCAGCCCTTATGTCGTTATACTTTGCCTATGTTCAGAGTAATCTTCAATTTGCCTCTGTCATATGGAACCCTCAGTACGATATTTATATAAATCAAATTGAACGTATTAAAAAAAAAAATTCTTAAATACATCTCCTCTACGTTGCGAAGGTCGGGTTCGAATCCCGTTCAGGCATGGACATTTACTCAAATATAAAATTGTCCTGGCTAATTGCCACAGCAGCAAAGGCCATTAAATTAAAAAAAAAAAAATACTTATGCTTCAAAAATAATTACAACTATATCAATTATAATATATGTTGCGCCGAGTTTAATTTTCTCACACTAAAGGATCGTCGCACTTTAACTGACATGAAAATTTTGCATACAATTCTTAATAATCTATTATCATGTATTGAACTACAAAATTTAATCACTATTAATGTTCCAGTGCACAATACGCGATCTTCTTCGCTTCTTTGTATATCTTTTGCGAACACGAATTCTTATCAAAATTCTCCAATAGTCAGATTGTGTAATACTTACAATAATAATTTTTCAGATTTTAACATTACCAACGTGTCTGTTAAAATGTTCAACAAATATTGTAAGGACAAAATTTGTCATCAATATCAATATTAATAATATGTATTGTTAACAGTTTATTATATTTAACTATTTGTTGTATTCAACTACTTTTGTGTTTCAAGTACAAATTTGTTTAATTATGTATTAACATTGTAATTATGTAGTAGTGAACACTTGGCTGGGCCTGTCCTGTTTGTGTTCCGAACAATATAAAATAAAAATTAAAATATATTCCAAGATTTCATCTTTTGTGACTTGATGATTATTCTATAAAATCTTCCTACATGGAGAACGTATTGCTATATTGATGGTATATTTAGTTTTATTATTAGACAGTAGATGGATAAAATGGCTTCAATCTGGTTCTTATTTAATTCTATGAGTAATGGTGGCACTTAAAGTCCTTCAAAATACTTCACTTCCATGTAGTCTGTGGTCTTCCTACTCTTCTGCTTCCTTTAGGGTTTTAGGTGCATCATTACCAAAAGTTGAACGAAGCGAATCTATGCATTATTGTTGAGTTAGGACTTTACTAAAATCGTAAAAAATCCAACGAAAACCTTCACGAGTAATATCCATTTTTTCACAAACTTGTTTTTTTAACGCTCACTGTCAACAAACTACTCGGTCAATTTATAAGCTGCCACTGAATTCACAATAACATGTCAAATTTTACATAGGAATGACACATTTCAATATTGCCATCTAGTGGTCGTTTGTAAAAACATAAAAGGTAACCCTCGTAAACTTATCCACAATGCACAATAAACAGTCTGCTAATTTAAAGAGCTCCGAACACAGTTTTACTGTAAAATCAGTCCGCTAGAAATCCCCTTAATGTCGTTTTCCCGCTTAGCTTTCCCGTCAAGCTGGTCTTGTCAATCTCCCTATATTATTTTTTTTTTATGGCAACTGTGACATTTCTCATGTTTCAAAATCTCTCCTGAATATACAAACACAATCTTACCAACCTTTAATATTATACAAAATAAATAATTTTCATTCTCACATATTTCTTGCTAGTAAGTGGCACTTGAGATTTCAAAATAACCTATCTTGCCACTGTATACAAGGCATTACAATATTATATATACAGTGTGTCTTGTAAACGTTGACATACCATCAACAGATGCGTTTAACCAGTAGCGTATTCAGGGGTTGTTCTTAAAAAAATACGGTTGTCGCCTTCAAGTATAGGTAACATTAAATCTGTCAGCCGTTGAAGTGTGGAACGCCAGTACAATGAACATTTTTCATTTGATATATTTATTGCTTACGTACTGATACGAGGTTAATGTGCTACTTGGGGAGTCCACAATCCAGAACAGGACTTAAATTGGACTCTGGAATTAAAATATTGCATTAAATAATATAAAATACCGTTTTCGAAACTTTTGCAAAACTTCAGCAGGCCTACAGAGACAGTGTTTTGTCAAGGACCCAGGTTTTTTGGTGGTTTAAGACATTTTCAGAAGGAAGAGAGTTGATTGAAGATGAATCACGCAGCGGAAGGCCTTCATCTTCAAGGACCAATGAAATTGTCGACAAAATCCGAAATCTTGTGTTTTCAGATCGTCGGTTGACAGTCAGAATGATCGGGGAAGAGTTGAATTTGATTCACACTACCGTGCATCAGATTTTGACCAATGAATTTGGGGATGAGAAAAATCTGTAATTTCAGTAAACGAGTTTTTGGCCAGTAAAAACATTCCTGTGGCTCCTCATTCTCCTTGAGTCCTTGTTACTTTTTCCTCTACCCAAGATTGAAAAATCACCTCAAGGAACGTCATTTTGGGACACTCGAAAACATTGGGGTTGAGAAAAATCTGCGCAAAAATGGTTTCAAAAAAACTTTTAATGCGCCTTGTCACACAGCAATTTCAATAAACGAGTTTTTGGCCAGTAAAAACATTCCTGTGGCTCCTCAACCTCCTTATTCGCCTGACTTGAGTCCATGTGACTTTTTCCTCTTCCCAATATTGAAAAATCACCTCAAGGGACGTCATTTTGGGACACTAGAAAACATTCAAACGTCCATAATCGACCAGCTGAAAGCTATTCCAGTATCCGAGTTCCAGCACTGCTATAAGGATTAAAAGAACCGTCTCCAGCGCTGTGTGGCTTACCAAGGAAGTTATTAGTTAGACAATATTGAATTGTAATTCTATTCGAATATTTTTTTTTTTAAATCTGTCCGATTACTTAATTAATACCCTTTTCACACTAGAACTTTAAGACGAGTGAACTTAAAGTTCACCGATGTTTAACATCGGTATGCTTTCACACTTGATGTTTAAATCTCCGGTGCTGTCATCAGCTACAGTAATTTTGTCCTTAAGTTACCGTCATGAAATTACCAGTTTGGAACTGTCTGCGCAGACGCACATTTTGAATTATTATAAACAAATATGGATATTTCATTTCATTCTACAATAAAGACACTACAATAAAGAATATATTACACCTGTATTAACATGTAAGTCGATACATTTTATCTCAATTATTGTAGCTCTGTATTTTATTAAACACATTATTAATATTAATAATTTTATTATAACAATAAGTATAAACTTCTTATAACGTCGATATAATACAGTATTCTTGTTTATGATAATATAAAATGTTGACAGCACAAATTCAAAGAGTATTTTTTTATAATAAAAATTATGTTGGCAATGCGGACGATGTTTAAGACGCAGATCTCTGTCTTAAACATCGCTTGTATTTAGACGAAGCCATACGGTTTTACATTAGCGTTTAAAGACACATTCACTTTAACATCCGATCTTAAAGTTCTAGTGTGAAAAGGGTATTACACACCTCGTATGTGTTAAAATTATTTTATTCCGTCCCTGTTGACTGTTGAGTGAAGTGTAGAGACATCTTCAGTGCAAAGATGAAAGTGAATGCAAAATATTCATTTTATTACCGCAACAAATGATAAATAAAACACTGCTGTTCTTAAAGAATCTTTGCCTCGACTTGAAAAAAGACCAAGTATTTTATTGTAATTTATTACATGAAACGTTTTTTTGAACCAGTTCTTACAAAATGTTATTTATTAGCCTGACGAAATTTAGATGTATATCCAAATATTTTTCAAAACATTTAAGAGAATTAATATTTCCCTTGCACGGTATAATAAAATCTGAAGGAAATTAAATCAATTAAGCAAAGAAAAATCAGCAAAAACTTAAAAACACTGTTAACAAGTGTATCTCCTTGTCAATGTTTTTTTGTGAGAGTAGTTTATTTAATTTTTTCAAATGTCAAATGGTATAGCAGCTGATTGCCCATATCTCTCATTTTTTTCATCCAATTAGTATAAAGAAAAACGTCTCCCATTAAATGCTGGTTTTACTTTATGTATTGCTTTGTCTCGGCAACTTTTAGAACACGACCATCCACCCAAATCCGCTAAGAAATATAGAACCAGTTACAAGGTAATTAATTAATTTGAATAAGGGTGTTTTCTAAAACATACAATTGACAAATGTCTTTTACAAAACAGATTTTAATTAACCATGTCCTCTTCTGTGGCAAAGTAATAGATTAATTTTAGGTACAGGTTATTCCAAACATTTAAGCAGAACTAAATGGAATTTTTATATAAGTAAGTTGTTATAGTATTTCCAAAATTAAATGACCACTCTTGTTAAGAAGCTTAACAATTCAGTAATGGGTTTATGGCAATAATCTAAAGACTCGTTGCTGTAAAAAGAATATAGGATGTATTAAGGGAATATTAAATTTAAATAGAATAGATGTAACACTAGTTCAATTGAAGTTTCTTAAGAACCATTAAAGATATTTTCCAAATTTATAATCCTACTCTTTCTAAATTTTAAGGGTTGTTACACTTGTTTGTTAGTTAATTTTCAACATTCATAGCGTGCATACATTAACAACATGGCTCTTTGGCAACCATTTGATTTTGTAGAAATTCCTAATTTCTGTAATGAAAACAGTGAATCTGTGCAAGGTGATTTGGAGTGCGAAAATGTGGACTTGGCTACTATTTTCGGGCTACCGCCATATTATTGTGTTTTAAACCCTATAGAACTAATATAGAGCCAATTAAAAGGTAATGCCGGAAAAATACAACACCGACAGAAAGTGGCACTGTAGTACAATTAATTAAAGACGAAACAAGTACAATAAGTAGTGATTTGTGGAAAAAAAGTGTAGAACAAGACAATTGAAACAATTTTTTTTATAAATCCACCAAATAAATCTTCAATAATTATTAATTTAAATGACAGTGGTAGTGACACAAAGTCTGATAGTTAGTTAGTTAAAAATTTTTTGGCGCGCAGCAACAAAGGCTATTTGCGCCGAGCGCAGCCCATCTAAATGACTACGCTACATAATAAAAATAATAAATTACAAAGTCTGATAGTTATATAAACAAAGATAATAGTGATAATGATTAATATTTTAATAATTTTAAATTACCATAAATTGACAAGTTCAAAAAAAGAATGATTTTTGTTTGTGCAAATTTGTAAGTATTTAATATAGAATATAAAGACTTTAAAACAAAACGATTTTTGAACAGGCCTATATTTATAATTCAAATATAGCCTGTCCTAAGCCTAATAAAAATGTTAAGGAATGTCATGTGAGTATATACAGTTCATTCTAAATAGCATATAAGAAAACACGTTTATTTTAAATAATTATTACGGTCCTGGCAACTATTTTTAACTGAACCATAAACTCAGCAGGTATAATGGTTATACTATCAGTCATTATTGGAATCAGCAAGTGAGACTGACCATTTCATTTTGGAAATACTATACAAGCTGACATTTTAACTATTAAAGTGATAAACAATATGATCAAACGTTAAAAGTTACTAGTTTTCTAAACACAACACTCTAAATAAATCATTAAATTAAGTCATTCCAAATGTCATTTTGTTTAAAAGTCTCGCCAAATATTTTTCTTTTTATGTTATGTTTATTGCAGACCTATTTAAGATTTTGACAACTTAATAGTATGGTCATATTTCACTTATTTTGGTAACTTTGATAAAATACTTATTTTGACTTTTATGTATGTAATAACTTTTTTGTGGAACATTAAAAATTCTTTGGGAAAATTGCAAAGAGATGTTAGTTCGTTTGAAAATTATAGATGGAACCACAAACTATTAATTTTGCAATTCAGAAACAACATTAAATTTAAGTCAAATTAAGAAAGAGACGGATTAAGAAATATATATTAAATATAAATAGTTGTCTTCACATGTGCAAATTATTTAAATATTATTGGACGAGACAAAAGATGCGCACGAAGGATGCCATTTGGTTTTAAAAATGCACCGGTGCATTTCAAGAAAATATAAAGTCAGCAGACGGATACCA
Source organism: Liopterus haemorrhoidalis (assembly GCA_963971575.1). NCBI lineage: Eukaryota > Metazoa > Arthropoda > Insecta > Coleoptera > Dytiscidae > Liopterus > Liopterus haemorrhoidalis. The sequence continues at coordinate 42,382,582 of OZ020621.1, forward strand.
AACGTGGATGAAAGGTTTATCTCACCAAATTAAAGAAGATTTTGCCAAAAAGGCCACGGGAGAAGAAGAATATCATGGGTCACTACTAGGATAAAATAACGAATCACATTTAAGAAATTCACCTATCGTTTTGATCGTTTTAATGCCTATATTTGTCTGTATGTACACCAGTCTATTTTTCACATTATTCTGTTTGTCTGTCTTTCTCTATTCCTTCTGACAGTCAGTTCGTCTGTCTATCTATTTGGCGTTTGTGCTCCTTATATCTCCCTGCGCTTCTTTATTTGTCTATTCTGACCGTCCTTTCTTGCTCCCCCACTTCCTTATCCCTCCTCCACAACTCCTACGCTTATCCCGTCTTTTCTTCTCCTTTCCACCTCTGTGGCATCCACTCCGCATCTCCAGTAAAACTCCTTTCTCATCTCCCCCATGCGTACCATCTTCCTTTCTGTTCCTCTTTGGCTCTTTCCTCCCAGCATTCCCTCATTCTTTTGTCCATTTTTATTCTAACTTTCTCCTCGTACTTAACCGCCCTCCTTCCTGTACCCACTTTCATCTTATCCTTTTTCAGTTCCTCTCTTACAATATACCCTGGTGTTGTTCTATCTACACCCCTAAGATCCATCTGAAATACCTCTCCTGTACTCGTTCTACCTTCTCCTATTCCTTCCATCCCCAAATTTCCATCTCATATAGCAGGATGTTCTTCACCACGGCGTCAAACAACCTCACTCTCCATCAAATATCGTCATTAAACTTCCTCTCTCCTATAATCCACAGCTTCTCCATGACTATTATTGCCTTCTTTACTCTTTCCCTTATGTGTAGTTCAGCCCCATTATTCCTCGCTAGTACTAGTCTTGTTTCCAGTACATATTTCCATTTTTTTCATTTCCTACTCTATACCCAGCTATCATATTTGTATTTTTATCATTTTTCCTTAGGTATTCTGTCGATTCCATGGATACTAAAAACTTCTATCGTTTATTGTAGTTGGAGTTGTGGATTAATTCCCTTCTGATCTGTATTTGGATATATTTTCCCCTTATAGTTATTTCCTCCAGCAAGCTGTATCATTGTCTTCGTCTGTTATCCACTTCCATCAGCGAGTTTCGTAGAAACTCGCGCGTTTTTGTTCCTATTTGATTTTTTCCTGTTTTCTAACTTCTTTTCTTTGCGTTTATTCAGCTATCGAGTGCAAGTTTCTTCCAAAGAGTCAGTCTTATCTTTTCTTCGTAGCTGACAGCTCTTCTTCCACCCTGTATGGACACTTTGAATCTTTTCGAATTAAGTTTTGTAATTATAAAATAAAAATTGCGGAAAAACAAATTGTACTCTAAAATAATGGATTTCTTTCCAGTCTCCCTAATACTTTTCTGTTTGTCTATCTAGCAGTCTGTCTATTTTTCTTTTCTTCGCAATATTCTATCGTTTACCCAGCTTTCTGAAAGTCTAATGACGATTTATACGTCTCTCTGTTTTTTAAATAGTTTGTATGCGTTAACAATTTAATTTCATTTTGTCTGTCTATGTGTATATATATGTTTGTTTGTCCATCAGTTTATTTTTCTTTTCTTCGCAGTATTCCGTTTGTCTGTCTTCCAGTACGTCCATCTGTTCCTTGTTTTGACTTTTTATTTGTGTCTTTATTTAACAATCTGTCTATTTTTGCTCCTTACAATGTTTTATTTTGTAAGTTATTCTGTCTGTCTTAATGTTCATCTTAATTTCTGACCGCCAATTTGTCTACGTTATTCAATAAATGTTTTTTTCTGTTCAAATCAAAATAATTGAATCCGTTTTTAAGGGCTATTTAAATTAGTAATCATCTTAAATATTTTCAATAAAATTTTTAAGCAGATCATGTATCAGACATTAAAGTAGATGGACATTTGTACATGTTTGCATGCTGAGAATGCTGGGACGAAAATATTATGAATAGGCTGGATAACTGCCAGTACAACTGCGACTTCAGATGTCCAGAGAATGCTTTTAGCAATGCTCAAGACAGACAGACACAGACACAAGAAAAAAATAGCTTATTATGATGCATTTAGGATACATATTTCACCTGCGTAACGAAATGAACAGACAGGACATCTAGTGGGAGAAAAATGAACTATACAAACAGTATAACTGTCATTTGGAAGTTTTTACAGTTTCAATGTGCTTTTTCTTTCTTATTTTTGAGGTTATGTAATGTTTCTTCATGATATTGCATAGTTTTGATTTGTAAATGGCCACCAGGGTGTGAATTTTGCGTAGAATATTACGCATATTTTGGCGTGACGTTATTAACAACGCTCACCTTTGGGAGAGAACCTATCAAAGCCCCATAGACATCCTGGTAAAACAGCGGAAGAATTAGAAAAAAATTTAAAATTTTTTTCATTTTATCAAAAAGTATCTCAAATAAAAGTTGTTAGTTATTGCTTTTATAGCAACTTTTGTTAAATAATTTTTTTCGAAATATTTCTGGAAATATACGCAAAAATCTTAAAATCGACACGAGTAAACTCCCATTTCTAGTCAACCGATTTTTACCAAAAGTTGTTCAACTCGTGCCATTGATGTCAAAAGCTTAAATATGAAGTTTCATAAAAATCCTTCTAGCCGAATTTGCTCTGCACGTGTACACAGACAGACGGATGGACAGACAGACAGACGGACAGGCAGACCGACAGACATCATGTTAAAAATAGTCAAAATGTTATGTAGAGACCTCAATTCGTGGGGATCCATCGAAATCTTGAAATGTCAAAATCGGTATGACCACAATACCTCTCTTATATATGTTGGCGGTCGATAAAAAAACAGAATAAAACCATTAAATTAAAGTTGCGGAACCTCTGAAAAAGTTCCACATAACTCCAGGATTCCGCGGAACACAGGTTGAATACCACTGCCTTAGAGTCAATTTAGATTCCAAATTAATATATAATATTCACATCAATAACATATATAATATATAAACTAATATTTTAGAAAATATTAACGAGCTGCCTGTTGTGTGGCTAAAATGTAAATATATAAATAAAGAGTATCTAAAGTTAGTTTTACACAGTTCAATTAATTGATCAACAAATTGATCAAGTTTTTTGTCAATTAATTGAAAAATTTATTGGTAACCTTGGGAACAAAAACAACACTTTACACACATCAATTTATTTATCATTTTTTTTGAAATTTTTTACATTACCAACTGTAAAACATGTTGACATATTTATTAAAATGAAAATATTGAAAAAATCTTCACAAAATTACGAGCTGTGAACAAAAACAAAAGAAATAACCTAGATGATGGTAAATTAGAACGTTTGACGTTATGTTAGATTTGAAACCGAAACAAAAATAATATGTTTCGAGGTTATGCTACAACTAAACAGTTGGCCATATCTTAACAGATAAAAATATACCTAGAATTCCCTAAAAAATTGATGAAAAATTGACGAAAAATAGAAATTGTTCTATTTTCAAAATAAATTGATGAAATTTTTTGTCAATCAATTGATCAATTAATTGACGAAATTTTTACGCTTTTACACACATCAATTAATTGAATGTCAACTTTTTCAATTAATTGAATCGTGTAAAACCCACTTTAGGATGAAGGACTGAACGAGAAAAGGCATGGTTCGGTTCAAAATGTGTGCTTGTTAGTGAATGCAACCGGGAAGAACCTATTTAAAGTTGTATTCATACACCGGGGAAGAACAAATTTAAAACTGTGTTCAACACCAGCAAAAACAAATTGAAACAATCGATTAATGGTCCGTTGAAATCAAAGTCCGTTAAAACCAAAGTCCGTTAAAACGAAGGTTTACTTTATAACATAAAGTCCATTAAACCGAGGTCCGTTAAATCCCACTTACCAATTTTGCAAGTAGCTCCTGTCCATCCTGGTGCACAGCTACACGTAAAACTTCCTCCGGCTTCGTGACATGTTCCCATATTCTGGCAAGGAGCTGGTGCACATGGATTATCCACCACCTCGCAGTTGATACCGCTAAAGCCCTCCGGACACGTGCAATTAAACTGATCCGGTGCTGTATTCTCACACGTGCCACCATTCTGACAAGGCTCGTGTGTTCCACAGTAGTTCAAGTCTGCAAAAAAAAATAAAAGTGGTTAGTTCCGGAATAAACAATAGATGGTATCAGGGTAAATTGCACAGTTACGACACGGAAATATATCCTTCAAACTATGATACTACATAACAAGAGGGTGTTTCCTACTTAAAAACATCAAAAGAACAAGAAAAAATGCAAGGTTTTCATTTTTTGATTTCTATATAATCAGGTTAATAGTTCTATTCTATTCTATTTCTATCTGTTCCTGATGTTGTTGGTAATAATGCATGACATTATACTACTGGTTATTGTTTTCATTTGGCAGTTAAATTGGTACACCTGTTTTCACGCTTAATATACTATGTCAACTCAAAATTTATCTCCCCACCTTATTTAATTTATATTTAAACTGGGTTTATTTATTAAGACCAATTTTTCAAATTTAATAAGATATCAACGAGTCAATGACAGCAATCCCGAGATTCCGTACAAATTAATAATACCGAGATCAAAAGAAAACAATCCGGGATTTCGAGATTGGGAGAAGAATTACCTTAATGTTTTTTTGTTAACCAGAAAACTAAACATTTATGGATTAATTTTAATTAATTTAATACTAATTTTTATTAATATCTCGGCATAGATTAAGTAACACCCATCTACATCTTACTGGAAAAAACGAAAAGGTTCAAAGTATCCATAGAGGCTGAAAGAAGACCTGTCAGCTACCAAGAAAAGATAAGACTGATTCCTTGAAAGGAACTTGCACTCGGTAGCTGGCAAGAAATACAAAGAAAAGAAGTCATAAGACAGGAAAAATAAAACAATTGAGAACAAAAACGCGCGAGATTCTACAATACGAAGCCCTACTCGCTGATGGAAGTGGAAAATAGACGAAGACAAGGATACAGTATGCTGGAGGAAATAACTTTAAGGGAAAAAGATATCCAAATACAGACCAGAAGGGAACTAATCCACAACTCCAATTACAACAAAAGATACACATTTTTAGTATCTATAGAAACAGCAGCAAAGAAATTAACAAACTAAAGTTAGTAGCTCTTATATTTAACTGCAAATTGGTAATAAAAAACCTAAATCATCAATCCAATATTCCCCAAACCACTGTAACCAACCGTAAAAAATAATTTGCGTCCCATATCGTTAACAAAAACACTGTGAACCCCCAGATGTTAACAATGTAACAATCTTGAACAAATGTCACATATAAAAAAACTCGAGTACTTTTCAATGGGTGCGTTCTGAAAACGTAAAAAAAATGTTTAACGAAGTAGGGTGGTCACTGAACCGTCCCTATGAATACAATGATTTTAGGGGAAAAAGCGTGCCGGATTAATTAATGAATTGAGCAATGAATTAATTTGAATTAAACATTTTTTTATATATTTACTCCCTCGTTAGAACAGGGATTATGAATAGATTAAATTGACGACTTAATTTTCACGAAAATATAGGGGTAAAATAATAAATGGAGAAGCCACAAGATATTCGCAATGTATACTAGTGTTATAGTTAGTTTAGAGAAGATCGTTGTAATGGAAAAGTTGATGGAAAGAGAAAGCTACTGGAAGCAATGTTCAAACAGCACATGACATGGAAAAAGTCTTTAGTGTGGAGAGTATATTCGAGAACTGAACAAGTTTTATAGTTTATTTTTTCCTTTTATTTGTTGGCTTTAGCTGCTTTGGTTATTAGCCAGGTATAAATACAGAGATTATAATATTTTAAAAATTACATTTATAATGTGAGAAGAAACCAAACCTTTCTAGGAAGAAGAGGTTGAATTTGACCATAGAATGATCCTTTGAGCTGTAGAGAATCTATGTATTCTTGTTGCCATTGGTTGTATATGGAAGATTTGAAGATTGACATAACCTCATTACTGTTTAGATGAATATTTAACAGGGAGCCATTTACAGCTGCTTCTTTGGCTAGAAGATCGACTTCGATGTTGAACTCAAAATCTGCCTTTAATCCAGCATATTTTTATAATTTTACCGCTGATCGTAAGATCGTTAAGGGATTTAATAACATCATAAATTAGTGAATAGTTCTTTTTCTCAAATCCAGGGCAATTCAATTTTTGGACGGCGCTTTTACAGTCAGAAAAAATTACAAATTCATTATGAAAGTGATTCTTTAAGTATTCTAAACTCAACTTTAATACCACCATTTCCGCATTGTAGATAAACATATTATCTGGGAGTTTAAATTTTAGGCTAAAATTGCGCTGGGGATCTAAAACGGCGCAACATACGGTGTTATAGTTAATTTAGAGAGGACCACCGTACAGGAAAAAGTTGACGGAAAGAGAAGATCTAGATCACAACACTGAATATAATAAAGTACATCTTCTCTTTATACATTAAAGGCAACGTCTCTCTGTCTGTCTATCTGTCCGTATGTTCGCTATCCACCCCAGAACAGCTGATTCAATTTTTCTATCTGTAGCTGAAAAGAGTTTTTATTCATAAAGTTTTCCAAAATGTTCCAGCAGAACCAAAATGCTTTTGATGTTATTATTAATAAATAATGAATAACTAATGAACAAGAATTGACAAATAAATTGGTGTCTCTTATAATCAATTATAAAATCACACAAGCAATTCTAGATTATGATCTAATTCTAGTAATCTATATGTTAATATGGTATGTTCATTTAATAGCTCGCCAGTCCACTTTATCTACACCTGTTGCCACTATAACTGATTTTAATTTCAATTTCATTCATAATTCTCACATCTGGAATATTGGATTCTTGTGAACAGTTATACCAATCTTCTTTTTTAAAAACATCTTTAGCGCTGCTTTTGCAAACCAAACAAATGAGGTTATGTGAATTGTTTAGGTTGGTGCACATTAAATGTTGGATGAACAATGAAGTTATAATTTTTGCACAACAAAGTTGGCTATTTGCGCGTAATACAGTACATCTATATGACTAGAACAGTGGTTCCTAACCTTTTTGCATTGTATACCGCTTGTCAGTCCATTTTTCTAAATTATACCCGAAATATTAAAAACACCTTTTTAATTTGCATAACAACGGCTATGCAAATTCTGTTTTACATTTATATGTGGGTACTTTTAAGTCCTTTCAAGTAGGTACGACTTGAAAGTAAACAAATTTTATTTTTATTATGTTCCGAACTACAGATAGCTCAAGAATATGGATTCGACAGTGCTTAAATCAAAATGTAAGGTTACTAACCGGCGTAGCGTAGTGGTAATACACGTGCCATGCATTGCTAAGGTCTCTGGTTGGAATCTTATTCAGGCATGAAATTTTCATTACGAAAAATTAGAATTGTTCTGGATAATTGCTTTAGGAGTAAAGGACCGTATTTTGACTAGGGTTACCAACCGTCCTACTTTAGTAGGACATGTCCTACAATTTACCTCCTTGTCCTTCGTCCTACCTACTGTTAAAAAATATCGGAAATGTCCTACTTTATAGTATTTTTACTTTTGAAGACGCCTTTACCGCATAGTCGACGTTTGCCGATGAACGCAATCGAGGCATAACGTTTTGACTAAATTTCTATGATGTCATTAAGGATAAAGCTTTATTAAAAAAAGCAGGTACATCTAAAAAATATGATTTTATGAAAAAAAAAAAGAAAAGAAAATGTGAACGTCATCCAATAAACATATCTAATTATATTTTTTTATTACCATATATATTTAAACTTGATTGTTAATTATTTATTGGTTGTTTCTTATTAATTACTATATGTAAAGAAAATTTTAAAAAATTTCTTATGATTTATTTTTATTTCCAAAATGTGATTTTGTTAAATATAAAGAAAGAAGTGAACCAATAAACATATAATTTAATTTTCATATTAGTAGTATTACTTATTATTTATTGACTGTTTCTTGTTAATTATATGTTATGTTGGATCCCATAATAAGGCCTTTTTTCATAATGAGGCCTTTTTGAATATTTGTTTAATAATATATAATCTATAATAAAATGTTTTTATAGTATTATTAAACAAATTTTAAAAAAGGCCTCATTATGAAAAAAATGCCTTACTATGAAAAAAAAAGGCCTTGTTATGGGATTTGAACTTAATTAGGTACCTGTATATTTCTTAGCATAATAAAAATTTAAAAAAAAAACTGTCCTACTGTGTCCTACTAAACTACTGTTTTTAGTTGAAATATCCTACTCTGTCACGAGAGACATTTGGTAACCCTAATTTTGATCATATTTTGATAAACCTGTAGGTACATTTAAAACTAGAAAAATAAAATTTATATATATATACCATCCTAAATAGTTCTCAAAGTAAGTTCAAATGTTAATATTATACAAAAAAAAAACTCAAAGCATGTATATTTAAGAATTTTTGACTTCCTTTACAAAGAATATTTTTTAATTTGATGTCATTGTTTTTATCATTACAAAAAAATTAACATATACAATTTTATCTTTTGTATTTTTATCTATTTTAAGAATAAATTTTTTGTATTTCCGTTAATTTTGGAATTATTTTACTCTGTTCCCACGTCTTAATAATTCGATTAAATATTCTAAGTCACTAATGATGACAAGATATACTAAAAAGATTAAATAAAGTTTTTTAATTTGGTTAATTTTGTTGTTACTTCTATACTATTTGCTTTGTTGGTATTCTGTGTGATATTGGCCATCTATGAGATCTTCAGCATACTTCGATATACCATCATGTGTGCCACTACACCCAGACGCAAATTCCCTGAGACTCCCAGACTTTTCCCGCCAACCACACGGATTAAAAAAAAATAGTGTAACATACTTTTGAGACGACCCTCGTAGTAATGTAATTAACAGGTGAACAGTGCTATGACTTGGTAGCTAACTAACAAATTTTATTTATTGCTGTCAAAGTAAATTGTTAACAAATATTTTGCGATAACTATAATAAACAAGTAGCAATAAATAATGTTTGTTATAAACTAAAAAAATACCATCGATTTCCTAATAAAATTTTATTAACAATGCAGTTAATAAATTACGAGTGAGATTTGTAACGTATCATTTAGTTATAATTGCTATAAGTATTTTATTAAAAATCGTTGAACTCGTTATTACAGGCAACAGAGCTTACGCTCTGGAAATATTCAGTGCAAAATCCATCGATCGCTTTTAAGATATGATTTATTTGTACTATTGTGATTTTATGTTCTGGAATTATTTCTATTTATTAGTCTATTATATTCTAGTTATTAACTGGAAAGTTAGTTTGCTTTTCTAAATCCAATCAAATATCAGGTTGGTGCATTATTAAATATGGGGTTTTATAACGAGAAATTTATATTCCTATTTTGAAAAAATTGATGTGAAGTATGAATATTCACACATTTCAGGATTTCGCAGGTATGTCACAATTATGATATAATTGTATTCTAATGTCCCAATTCCTTGAGCGGCCTTTAGGCTGTGTAAGTCAAGGTTGCTGACGTACAGTTTTGGGAATTAAAGGATGTGCAGAGTGTTGCGTGTTTGTCAACGTGTTGAACTACTCTAATGGGTTGATAAACATTATTCAATTGTGATGACTATGGTCTTTAATTGCTGCCAACAATTATACAAATGAATAATGTTTCCAAAAGAATTGAGGTAGGACCTGACGTCATAGTGGCCTGGTTAACAGTTATAAAATGGTCTTAGGGAATAGAGTCAGGGTAGTCTTGGGTAGCATCACGCTACCCAAGGACTAGCCCAGCTGTTGAAGTCACCAAAACGAGATGTCTACAGGGCTTCTCCACGTGTTCGCCTCGTGCGGAGACCTGGGGTGGTTCGACCGATCCTGGAGAAGCCAGGGCAAGAACGAGGCTTACATCAGCTTCTAAACGGACAGCACCAGCAGCCATTTTGACCAACAATTGTATTCTGATGTAAATTAATATTATATAATAAATTTTGTTAAAAAGAAATTTTGTTAATTTTAATTCGAACACCTAATACCATTATTTAGGTTTCTAAATAAGTGCAATATTTTTTTTTTATATATAGCAAGGTTCATTAAGATTTTGAAAATTGCGCCTATGGCTTCCATTGGTTGTTTTAAGTCATATGCTCTACCCCTCTGGTTTCGTATACATGACACATAGAATGAAAATATAATTCCAACAATTCCAACTGGTTATTAAATTTACGCTGTTAAAAATTAAATGCAACATTTGCCAAAATATAATTATTGTGACAAAATAATTTAAGCAAAATAAAAATCTGGATAACCGAACTTTAGTTGGTTTTTCTACTGCAATTATCCGGCATAACTAGTCTGTACTTGGTCTATACGCAAGTTTATTAAGTTTACATTTATTTTTTTCGATTAAAAATCTTTTCAATTGGTCTATAAATCATTTTTTGTTGTCAAATAATCAGCTTAACCCTCATCTATTATCAGGATTACTACGCGTCAATAAAAAATATTTTTTAAAAGCATTGTAGTGTCCACAAATGTTATTGATACCTTATGCGATAATCTAACCCCAAATAGTTATTTTTTACGTCCCCTTGTTGAGTCTATTGTTATCTAGCTGCATAGGGGGTGAGCTAGTTTACACTCTATGGTCTAGTTTTGAATAGTTTCTAAATAGCGGTCAATCCATAGGGTATTAATGTTATGCAGAGTCATCTCTCGGGAATAATTTTAACAGATGTCACTACTTTTAAGGTTATGTAACATTTGGTTAAGTTTACAATGTTAAAAACATTTTTTAGAAAAATGAATGGGTCATAATCTTTTTGTAAATATTGTAACTAATACCCTTTTCACACTAGAACTTTAAGATCGGATGTTAAAGTGAATGTATCTTTAAACGCTAATGTGAAACCGTATGGCCTCGTCTAAATACAAGCGATGTTTAAGACAGAGATCTGTGTCTTAAACATCGTCCGCATTGCCAACTTAATTTGTATTATAAAAAAATACTGCTTGAATTTGTGCTGTCAACATTTTATATTACCATAAACAAGAATACTGTATTATATCGACGTTATAAGAAGTTTATACTTATTGTTATGATAAAATTATTTATTTTAATAATGTGTTTAATAAAATATAGAGCTACAATAATTGAGATAAAATGTATCGACTTACATATTAATACAGGTGTAATATATTCTTTATTGTAGTGTCTTTATTGTAGAATGAAATGAAATATCTATATTTGTTTATAATAATTCAAAATGTGCGTCTGCGCAGACAGTTCAAAACTGGTAATTTCCTGACGGTAACTTAAGGACAAATTACTGTAGCTGATGACAGAACCGGAGATTTAAACATCAAGTGTGAAAGCAAACCGATGTTAAACATCGGTGAACTTTAAGTTCACTCGTCTTAAAATTCTAGTGTGAAAAGGGTATTAGATTTAGTAAAAGACTATAAACATGTCCCTATATTTTTGTACAGAATGATGCAATATATTTCTTGAATGAATTGTGATTCATATGTTACGTCAGTAAAATTTAAATAATTGTTTATTATATCCGGTTCCTGAGATCTTATGGTTTTCTTAAAACTGGTTTTGTTATTTTAATTAATGGTAACCTTGTAAAATGCAACTAAAGACAAAATTTTAATTAATTTAATAATTTCCGGTCAGTTTTGTGGAGCACAGCATGTTTTATTATTTAAAATATGGTTCCGATATAGTCAACCACCGAAAATGGTAGCACAAATTTAAAATTATGTGTATTCTTTTAATGTCATGTTAAATTTCACCCACTTTATTCCGTTTTTAATTTCACCCACTTCAAAAACCCTTTCAATACATAATACATTGATTATCAATTGAAACGCGGAAGGGTTATTTGGTGTCAGATGTGGAGATACATATATATATACATGTGTGCTTCATTGTTTCGTTCTCAGATCTATTTGCAGTCCAGAGCGTTCGTACTAGCTCATTGCTTTCAAATCAGCTATCACCAAGTCGGTAACAATCAAAGAAATAAACAATTAAATTTATTATTTTATTTATTTATGCATTTACTGAGATGAATGGAATAATGAATCAGTTAAATTAAAAACATAGAGATTGATAGGTGTTTGAATTTACCGTATTGCCGTGTAATTTCTATTCCTAGCTGTTTGTACCCTACCTCTACATGATGCAGTTGATCATAAATGTAGATAAGGATATATTCTGACATTGACAGTTGTCTGCCATTGACAATTTCTAGTGTATTTATAGAACCCTCTATAGTTACTGTCAAACATGGATAGATGTCAGTGTTTTAAATTTCGCACATTATAAAAGTGTGGATATATTCTGGTTAGTAAATTTAATTGTTTAAGTTTATAGCAGGTTGTCGGTACTATATAAAATAAAGGGTCTATATTTATATGTTTGTTTTAAAAGTATACCTTATACCAATTAATTCTTTGAGATTAAAACCATATTTTCTTGAACGACAAATCCCGTAAGTTTTTCCACAAGTGCAATTAAAGAAGATTAAGAATTAAAAGGATGCGAAATAATTTACAGTACAGTGTATTAAGCTGTCCAATGATACAATAAGTAAGATATATTCATACATTCGGTTTGTAAACCGTTATTTTAATAAGCACTTTGGTTTTTGGTTTTAATAATTGAATTATAATTTATGGTGATTATTTTCCTCATATATTATCTACCAATGATATTTCATCAAATTTCAACCAATGACAACAGTTTTACACTGTATAAACGCTAGCTTTTACTAAAATTTAACAGCGATTAAACTACATCTAGCTTTTTGTTTTTATCCGATAAAATTCAGAGACCTTGAAATATACAGACCAAGTCAGTTACTATCATAGTAACTTTGGGGTATTTCGTATTCCGTAAGGCAAAAGTTACTTCAATATTTAGTAACGTGTTACTATAAAAGTTCCTCTCATAGTAACTACCAAATGCTTGTGTTTATAAGTAATAACTTAGTTCTTATGAAGATAAAAATGGCGGACATTTGATTTTAAGTGTAATTTTTAGATATAATAGAAAATGAAGAAGATTAGTAAAGAAAATTATATAAATTAAATATATATAAAATATGTATGTATGAGTGTAGGTAAATGTTTATATTGCAGGAGATGAAATATATTAAAGATCAAAAAGTCTTTTCCAATTCCTCATTTTTAACGTCTTTTTTTAAATTATTTAAAAAAAAATAGTTTTTGTTTTTAAAAAAATTAACAAAAGTTCTATTCAAAAATAGTTTCATGAGGGAGGAGGGTTATAAAATGAGACGTGTGGAAGTAATGACAAAACAAGGAAAATGCATCAAAGTAATAAAAAATCCAGTTTCATGGGAGGCTCTAAAAATTATTTTTCTTACATATTTTAATGACAAAAAAATAAATAAATGGGACATTTGTATTAAGAATGACACAAAAAATCAAAATATAAAGAAAATGACATTTTAAAATGATATTAACCTTAACCAAAAAATGTTTGTTGCAAGTATGATTTACAAAGCTTAAACAAAACGGCCGAAAAGCATGATTTAAACGATGAAAGTAACTAGATTGCAAAATCTAGTTCCGCCTAACCGTTTGGAACAGACTTTATTAATTTTTTTGTCATTAAAATAATGATTTAATTTTGACATATGTCATTCGTTTCCATGGTGTCATTGTTGGAATTTTAAATTGTGACATTCCAACGTGAAAAATGAAATAACCCAAGCAAGATCCCTTCTCGTGACAACCTAAAAGAACGAAATTCCCATTTAGTTCCGCCTAACCGTTTGGAACAGACTGTATAACTTTCATAGCGACGTCACTACAGTTGGATATTACAGAATACGAAAAATGTTAAAGTTACTATTAAAGTCACTATAAAAGTTATCTTGTAGTAACGTTACTACACGGTAACTATTATAGTAACTTTTACAGGATTTATCTGCATATGGGTTGTCCTAACTTTCCAAATTTATTCAAATCTATACGTGATTTTTTTCTCGGCCTATTCTGATGTATTTTTTTTAAACACGTTAAATTTATCAACGTTCAGGTTCAATATATTAATTTCGGTTCGGTTTCAGGTTCAATAATATATTATGTTTAGGTTCAAGAACCTAAATTAGCCCTTTCCCATTTCCACTCTTGAATTGTTTTGATTTTTTTGAAGTCCCAGTTGTTTAGAAATGTGTCGTTTCGGCCCTGCCTTATCCACACATCCTCGCTGTGAGATGAGAGGATTAATACCTTTGGTCCAGACATCCGCCGCAACGAGCGCACCTGTGCAGAGTCTCTGCTCCCACGGTTGGTCGCGCGTAATCTCCGCTCGCCTCTCCACTCGCCTCTCAACTCGCCTCTCAACTCGCTACCACTTCAATTATTGATGGATGCGAGTGTTAAGCTATACTTTGCATATTTTTGCACTAGCAATGTTTTCATAAGATTTTAAATTTAAACTGGTTCTGCATTTTCGGCCTCTTTTTTATTAACACTGTATTGAGGTGATGCAACTTTAATAAATGGTTAAATTTAATTTCTGAATATATTTTCCACCACTATATACCGTATTTCTCGGACCATAAGACGCACCGGACGCTAAGACGCACCCCAAATTGATGAGACAATTTTTAGAAAAAATATTTATTATTACAATAACTTGTACCAGCAACATTCTGTTCATCTTCACTCTCTGTACTATCACTCGTCTCGTTAATGTTATTGTTCGTATTATTTTCGTCTGAACTATTGTCAATCTCTTCAAAAACCAAGTCATCTTCAATACCATCCAATGCGTTGCTTATACCGCATTTCTTAAAAGACTTTATAATCGTCTTTTCTTTTACAGCTTGCAATGAATTTTTTACCCAGATACTTCTGAAATTGTTTTTGATAATGAAATAATTACAAATTTCAAAACTATACAAATCAAAATGGCGTTAAATAAGGAGGGCCTTATTTTTTATCTAGGTAGAAAAAAATCTGTAGATTTCAAAAATTCAAACTACAGATTTTGATATTTTATTGTTCTTAAGTTACGATTTTTTAAAAGGTCAACAAAAAAAATTTAAACTTCACAAAATTTTGTTTGTTTTTGGGTTGCTTTAAAATTAGTCTTAAGGCCCTTTAGGACCCTGATTCCCTCTGTTTGGACGCCTGCTTGTATTCAGTAGTGAATGAGTTTTTTTTAAAATTTTTGTTCTATGCTCCTTTGGCAATTAGCCAGGACGATTCTTATTTTTGAGAAAAGTCCATGCCTGAACGGGATTTGAACCCGAGACCTTAGCAACGCAGAGCACATGTGTTACCACTACGCTACGCCGGTCGGTAGTGAATAAGTTGGTACCCAGCAACAGGTAAAAAATAAATTCGAAGAAAGCGTTGGACAGACTAAAAAATGGATAGACTTATAAAAAAAAGGATAGCTGTGGCTGAAAGCAGCGGTAACCGACGAGATCATCGAAAATCAATTCATCGAAAGTAAATTCATCGAAAATCAATTAATCGAAAACGAGTTCATCGAAAGCAAATTCATCGAAAATCCATTCATCGAATGATCAATTCATCGAATAGTCAATTCATCGAATCGTCAATTCAACGAAAAAAAAAAAAAAATGTTTTGTAAATATTTGAGAGGAATGCCGAGGGGATCGCTGCTTTTTTGGCTCTCCGATCCCCTCGGCATTCCTCTAAAATATTTATAAAATATTTTTTTTTTTCGATGAATTGACGATTCGATGAATTGATCATTCGATGAATTGATTTTCGATGAATTTACTTTCGATGAACTCGTTTTCGATGAACTCGTTTTCGATGAACTCGTTTTTGATGAATTGATTTTCGATGAATTTACTTTCGATGAACTCGTTTTTGATGAATTGATTTTCGATGAATTTGCTTTTGATGAATTGATTTTCGATGAACTTACTGTGAATCGAAAGCAGCCGATGATCATCAACAACAACGAGAATTAATGAATTCGAATATTCATGGTTAAATTAACGTTAGATGACTGAAATAAGAGTCATACTGAAAGTCATACTGAAACTCATTGATAATATCAAATATGTAAATATTCTTTGGTATATATTTAAGGAATGTGAGTATATCGGTATATTTCCAATAGGGTCTGGCAGTCGTACTTCATCTGAGCTAACAATACGCAATTTCATAGCAGGATTACGCATGCAAATCGGTTCGGGGAAAGGTTCCGCGTGTTGCACGAGAACAATATCGAGACATTTGATCAGTGCTGCCACCACAGGCAAATATTACAAGCATTACCAACCGCAAAAATTCACATGTAACCAGCTACACATCATTTAAATTAAGAATTACAAATGTCTTACTTTTTTTGTATGCTATTATTACATTTTTTTTTTCACGAGGGAGGTCTTTGAAATTTCAATTGTAATTTAAAATGTAATTTATTAACATCATTTGTTTAGTTATATGTGGACAATTTTTTTTAATTTGAAGGCTTAAAAAAATTATAAATGTATGTAGCGCGCGAAAACGACGTGTGACGTCATAACCCAACTAAGTACAGCCTACCCAGTGTACTGCGTACAGCCTGGGTTATGTATAGTTAGAGTGATTTTAATTAAAATAAAGTTTAATTCTATAAAAACAATTTATACATGTTTACCGAATTAAATTTTATATTAAAATATATAAAATATGGAAGATCCAGGCCCCAGTACTTCGAAACATAGTCGAAAATATTGTTTTGTACCGATGTGCACAAATAGTTCAATTAGAAATCCAAAAAAAAAATTATATCATTACCTGATGGCGAAAAACAACATAAAAGGCGAAATTTGTGGCTGAAAGCTATGAGGCGAAATAAAACCGATATATCAGAAAAAAGTAAACTTTATGTTTGTGAAGACCATTTTAATGTGAGTACATATATTTTATAAATTATTTTAATAAAAAATGCGTGAAAAATTGTTTAAAAACAAATACAAAACTCTCAAACAATACAATATACACACGTAAAGATTATTAATACGTAAAGATTACAAATTAAATAAAAAGTAGTATAATAAATTCATAATAAATGAATTAGGAATATCTTACCTTGGTCGCAGAGTATGCCACCCCAATTGGTGTCACAAATACACTGCCATGAAGAACCATTGCAGTAGCCGTGTTTGCAACCAGGATACGGTGAGCATTGATCACAAAATTCGCCTTCCCAACCAGAGCGACACCTGCAAAAATAAATGAACATAATTGAGTAATTTGGAAATTAATAACTACCGTTCGACTTCTGATAACACTAAAGTTACAAACTAAAGATTTCGCGCTTAACCATCAAGAATCGGTCATGTGTCATATTCTCTTGTTTCTTTGGTGCACTCCTCGCTTCGCTAGTCATACTCCAAACAACTCGTGTGACAACACATCGTTATCAAACTTATCATATTAATCCAGAAGTTGTGTAGTTGCCATAGAGAAAACAATATTTTAATTGTAGTTCAATAATAAAATATCAAATTTTCTCCATGGCAACTACACAACAACTGGATTAATATGAAAAATAGCCGGTCACCATGGCGTAGTGGTTAGTGTAGCGATGCACTAACTTCTAGATCATGACGGCTCGGGTTCGAATCCCGGTTATGGCATGGATTTTTCAAAAATAAATGCATCTACTGGATAATGGCCATAGTAGCTAAGTCCAAAAATTAAAAAAAAAAAAAATTAAAAATAAAAAAAAGACAGTGGTTTTCAAAATTTGGGGCATCTTTTTGCTTGTTTATTTTTGGATGAAATTCACATTTTAGAGAAAATTGGCAAAATAAAAATCGATCGTCACCATGTTACCTTTAAAATTATCCCGGACATTTACTTAACACCCTGTATAAGAGAGGTATTGTGATCATACTGATTTTGACATTTCAAGATTTCGATGGATCTCCACGAATTGAGGTCCCTACATAACGTTTTGACTATTTTTAGCATGATATCCGTCGGTCTGTCTGTCTGTCTATCGGTCTGTGTACACGTGCAGAGCAAATTCGGCTAAAAGGATTTTTATGTAACTTTGTATTTAAGCTTTTGACATCTATGGCACGAACTGATCAACTTTTGGTAAAAATCGGAACAAGAGTTTACTACTGTCGATTTTAAGATTTTTGCGAATATTTCGAACAAATTTACTTAACAAAAGTTGCTATAAAAGCATAACTAATAACTTTTATTTGAGACATTTTTTGATAAAGCAGCATAAATTAAACAAGTACATTGTGTTGGCGGCCGGTCCTGTGGTGGCCACTTCTTTTTTTATCATCATTTAAATTCGTTTTTGATTTCGGGATTTATTCCGTACGTTATATCAGGTCGGTACGCCTCTGAATGGTATATTTAGTTTTGTTACAGGACAATAGATGGATACACTGTTTTCAGTATTTTTTTGCGTTACACTGAGTTAAACCTTAGTATATTATGTACTCATGTAGTTGTTATTGGATCTTTGTTGATTTTCTGCGTATTTTTAACGCAAAAACCAAGACAAAAATCTTAATGGCCCGTACGAAGGAAGTTAACAACTCTAAACCGTCACTAATCTAACTTAAAAGACCATCCTGATCTAATCTACTGTTGTGGTAGCGAATGACGATCTTGAACCATCTTAGCAATAGCCGCGATAAGTCCATTAATTTACATTGCATGTTAATTTTAGTTTGTTGGCTGTTTCGTCACGACGATCTTCGAACGACACGGGGAGTCTCGATGAAGATAACAGTGAAATGTTCGCGACGTCTAGTCGTTAACGCCGATCTAGATCTTGCCAGTATCTCTCTCCTCTAACCCTACGATGTTAAGATAAACCTTCTGGTTTTTAAACTCATGAATTTTCATTTAATGTCTTGTTTTGGTTTTAATTAAGTTTATTAGGGAAGGTGATTCGTGGCTATTTCGGTTATCCGGTCGAATCTAGTTTTGCGTAATTAATGCAATACGCTTTTCTGTTAAGGTGTTCCTGGAAAAATTATGGATTTACATATAATTTACATAAGTATGCTGTTTGAAATTTGTATACTTGTTCGACTTAAGAATACCCGAATTCAAACAAGAGCATTTACGTACTAACCCGTACGCAAACACGCAACGAAATATATTTAAAACGTATTTCTAATAGCTAGTTTGTTAAAGTTTTTGGAGTACAGCAACAACGTCTATCTGAGCCTAACACAGCCTATCTTTATGACTAGATTATAATTAACTTAGGGCCGAGAGTTCCAGTTGCTAATAAACTGTCCAATAAGTTTATTAGCAACATATTTTTTTTTCCGAGAGTTCCACCCCGAAATAGTTATTAGGTTGCTAATAAATAGGCTTATTTGTCTAATAACTTATAGGCAACATGAAGTATATAACCAAAAACAAGTTCGCAAAATGTGTTAATATTTCAATTTTAATTGAAAAACAGTGTAATTTTAAAAGAATGTACGAATGTGTAGTTTTTAAACATTTCTATTATGGTGATTTTAGTGTTTTATATACATTTTAGTTGTATTTTGACGAAATCGACGATCTGTTTGGATGAATTTATAAATTAAGGACAACCGTTTTTAGAATATTTTGGGCATTTATTGTAAATGTGATATATAAAGAACATTATATAAATATATATTTTTTAATAAACATTGTCTTTTATTTTTATATATGTATTTATTTCAATTACAATTACAACACATTACAAACAATACTTTAAGCATTACTATTTATATAAAAATGATAGAAAATAAGAAGACAGATGTAATTATTGGCAGAATAATAAAGATGTGTATCTGAAAATTGCTGATAAGTTTAATTCATATTGTTTAAGGAATATAAAATAAAGCAAAATATGGCTGTCTTCTTATTTTCATTCACTTTTGTATTATAAAATGCTATTTTTATTAACTTCTCTTCTATCTATATTGTCCTCTTTTTCTGTGATAATATTAGTTGAACGCCGTTTAATTGTCATTTTAACAGTAACACAAAAAATATACGTAATGTCATTGAATGTAAAGTCAAACTATTTATTGTCAAAATATTTAATATCAAAATATTCAGTGTCAAAATTTCATCTCACTTTAGCTCTACAAATTTACGTATAGCTCTATCCCTCTTGCACCGTGTTACTATCTTCATGAGAAATACCAATACAAAAACAAAAAATTATGTTGCTAATAAACTATTAGAAGGATTTTGTAACTTGGAAATCACCAATAAATTTATTAGCCTCATAAATATATTATGTGTCTAATAACTATTAGGGACTTTATTAGGAACTGGAACTCTCGGCCCTTAGCCTAAATAAATATATTTTTTCTATACACGTAGAAATAAAAAACCGTAGAAATAAACTTGTCGGGAAATTATTTAATTGCAGGTTATGCATTTAAATAAGTAAACACAAAGCGCGCGCAGGCGGTATGGGAATGAATAAATGCGCATATACAGTGTGCGAGAATGTAGAAATTCACACCAATGCGCATGTGCAACGGTGCGAGAATTTTCATTATCGTACTGGCTGCGCGCGCGTTCCTGGTTATCAACAATATTTGCATTGTATTTTCTTGATTACATTTTTTTATTTATTGAAAATTTTAATCGCAGGAAAAGCATATTGTGAAACGCAGTTTTCTCCGAATTTAATATTGTTGGGAATTTCAAAGTAAGGATGCGAAAGTGTTTAAATCAAAATGGAAGGCACTTTGAACACTTGTAAATAAAAATAATTAGCATTCAAATCGTTACGGGGAATACAATTTTTAGTAAACCGTAAAAGATATTAAATTTTTTTTTAAGTGTCTGAAGATATATAGCTCCAAACTAAAATTTCCAAAACTTCCCAAAGATATGTTAAGCTTTCCACGGCGGTTTCCAACATCAAAAGGCGGTTCTTCTTTATCTCTGATGAATCTATACAGTCATTACCATCAAAGTATCTAATTGTAAAGAGGTAAATGATATTAAACTGTAGTGATTTGAAATATTGTAACAAAATAGCTTAATCAAATGATCCAACTTAACGTCGTCCATTAAGTTTACAGCGATGTAACTTAACTGTAAGTCATATAGGTGAATTTTTCCTCATACAAGTTATCCTTACATGTACGCATGCTGTTTTGCATATTGCTAAATGAATAAATGCTTAACATTAAACAAGAAGATATAAAGATATATCTGCGTTTATTAGTCACTGTAATTCTACATGTTTTATTTTATTCCCGGGGCTCTATAATAAAATGCTAGGACGTTAAAAGCAAGTGGAATGCTATGTATGCTGAGAACTTGCATTATAAACAAAATGATTTGTTGATGGTACTTGTTTAGTTACAATTACCTACTATATGACCCGCTGTTTTAGTACAGTTAACGTCACAAAAAAATCAACAGGCTGCGTAAAAATATGGAATATTATTACCAAAAGTTCGAACGATGATCAGTAAATAAAGTTCCCATCTAAATCCTTGGTTGAAAACCATTGGTTTAGATACAACTTAACTTATTGTTCCTTAAGTACCTATTGTTCCTCTCTTCGTTACCGCATCTTAACCTCGCTATCCTCCTGACTCTACCCCCTGATCTTCCTCTTTTCCCCTTCAAGTATCTCGGTATTCCGTACTCGTATCTCTTTATATCTTTTCACACTCCGCGATTTGTCTTTTCTGTCTGTTCTTTCCTGCTCCTGTACCTCCTTATCCCTTCTTCTCAATTCTTCTACATATCCTCCGCTTATTTTTCTCTCTGCTTCTCTTATTTTATCTTAATGTATTAATTCATAAGTATGTATATCGAATTGCACTTGTTGATGCGGAATGTTGATCTAGTTTTTATTAAAAAACATCAATATTTTATACGTTGGCACAAATAAACCAGTTCGGATATGGTAGATAAGTGGAGACATCTGGCGATAAGTCAGCGAAAGAGTTACGGGGCATGCCGCTTTGTGTTAGCAAGAAATAAACATGCCTGGAACAGGCTGAACACTGCACAGTCGTACCGTGTTATATCTAAACTTAATTAGGTGTAACTTACATAACTGAGAAACCCGATTGAATTCTTTACTTATTTCGTTTTTAAATTGACCGTTACGAAAATGAACTGTTTAACAAACACATAAATAAAAAGATAAGTGTAATGTTACTTTATGTTCGTGATTATTTGCTTACGACTTTTAATCAACGTATTGTAATGCATTCTTATTAAATTGGAATTTTCAAACTCAAATCATTTTAGATTGGACACCCACCATAAAATACCACGCACGAAAATGAAGGTAACCTAAAGCTGAGTCCAAATTAACGAGCCGATCCTGTAAAGCTGGATCCAGAGTAGCCAGCCGATCCTGTAATAAACACGCCGTATAATATTTTTGTCTAGTTTGGACGGAGAAATCCGCACAATCAGCTCTATGTCGGTTTTTGTAGTGAACGCAAAAGAGTTTGCCGAATTTGATTCGACCAGCTTACAAGAAATTATCACTTTTTATTGATATTTGGTTGATGTTCATCTACTTTAAAGTTATGGGATCCTACCCCCTTTTCGATCTCTCAAATAGTACTCTTCTTAATATTTTTTCCACCAAATCTTTAAGTGAGCGTCGTGAGTTAAGCTCCACAAATTATCTGAAAAACTTAGCATCAAATCTAATTGACGATCCACTTTCCTTTCAACAATTAAATTTCCACATCCCATCTTTCCGTACAAGGCATTCCTCAGGCACATACCAATCTATTCCTTAAATCCCCATTGAACAGGATGTGTTCATATTATGAGCAGAATACAATAATTGAACTGTTCTAGTAATTATTCATTTTTGTGTATTATATTTTCTTATGTTTAATAGTTTTTAATTTTAAAGTCTTAATATTGTTAATTATGTTCCTGTCCAATTTTGGCTATGCTGTTGAGACAGAAGTATTAAATAAATAAATAAATGTTTTTAATTTAATTTGTAGCGAACCACTTATATTTCATAGTTAATAATAAAATATCTTTGATGTAGCGAATTCTTAAAATAAATTTTAATATTTTGTTATGAATTTACTTTGCAACATCTAGGCTGCAGAATTGGTAAGTTTTAGTAGATATATTACACCCCCAAGCAACTACAGGAACATTTTTGGACATTGTTTTATGGAATTTCAGTACACCGAAGTCTGTTACAAATTGTATAAAAAACATTGTAATTGTATAGAAAAAGAAGCGAGGCGCAGGACGGGAGACCTCTGACCAATAGACAAATAGACATAATGATCATCCAGTACAATTCTCACATAAAACAAGCAGCTTCATTCTACATGTCCGACTATGATGGGTGGTATTTTAGTTTGCTGACCTAACTAATAAATATTATGTACAAGTGTTGGAATATGAATTGTGACTTGATTATTTGACTGTTCTATTTATCTGCCACTGTCTATCATAGTGCTATGTCTATGCGCACCATAAAGACCGCCCTTTCAAGAGATATTTGCTAAATAGTACTGTTTCTATAGCTCTATTCGTACGTATTTACAAAATTCTTCGTCATCGTCTGGCTCCTTCCAGCATTCTTGCCAAGAATATTTGCCAGCATACACAACTTCGGAAGGTGACAGAAGTAATACGTATAAACATGTCCGGTACTTTATATTAGTTTTCCGAGCCGCACATATTCCAATTTACAATGTTCGTCTGGGCCTTTTTCTTGTGCGGTTACTATGGAAAACATGGCAAGAAGCAAAGCAGTTTTCACAACGAGATGGCGAGTACCATAACTTTTATATTCGATCTAATACCGTACAAGAATGATCCTGGAACTATGTGTCCTTAAGGAGAAAAGATTAATTTTACACAACAACCAACCAGAAGAGTAAAAAACTGTTTTTAGTTCGTATTATTTCCATAATCAATTATCAGTATTCGCAGTAATATATTATATTTTGCAAAAAACAAAATGGCATTTCCTGCCTGTATTAAGGTAGCTCATACTCTATGAAATAACTTATAGACCAGTATTAATAGGCGGACATCCTTAAGTAATGTCTTAACGTAACAGTAACGTAAAACGTAAAATGATTTACAGTCATTGAATTCCATGTTCGTTATGGAATACTTCTACACAAGAATATTCTATGCATCTGTGTTTTATGATTATAATTGGAAATAAATAATAGAATATGTTACAGTTAACACAGTGGTACTCAAAAGCTGCAAAGTCTTTATTTTAATCTGTCAGTCAGTTGTTGTTTACCAGTTGTTTAAAGCTGACGAATCTATGCAGTTTTCTAAGATGGAAAAAATAGAGTATCGTTCTGTGAAAAAACTCTTTGTTTTGGAAGGTTTATCGGCAACAGAAATTCATACCAAGATGGTAAATGTATTAAAGCATTTACCTAGCATTTATAGATTTTCGTTGCGCCTTTGACAATTTAAATCACAGCGCTTTATGGGAAATCCTTTACAGAATTGGAAATCGTGGCTATAGATTAAACATCTTGCGGTCAATACAATACTTTGGAAGAGTTTTGTGGAAGCCCTATGCTCCTCATTGGAGCCAAATTCGAAAAATAAACCTCTGAAAAAACACACTTTACAACCTCATTGGTCGGGACCATGTTTTCCCAGTAGAGACACGTTAGTAAACTAGTGATAAAAATAAGTACTTACTCGCATTCATCTGGCCTGTCACATTTTCCATGTACTGGATGGCACCCTTTCTTGCAGACAGCTGAAAAAAACAATGTATTTTATTAATCATACATAATGTAGTTAGTGTTTTTATCGTACATTAAGTAACTTATTTGTAAAGGCAATTTAATATCAATGTTAAAGGAAGAATTAAAAAATGGCGGAAGTGTTATACGATAAAACAAGTTGTCCCTTAAGTAAATTTAATTAACAGCAATCTAAGGCAGAACGTGCATCTGTGGTTAGCACTAACGCCCGCTAGTAAAAACTAACAAGGACACGCAACACCGACCACACGACGTACACTTAATGACAATTAACTATATCTGTGAAATGTACCCGCTTCAGGTCAGGGGTCACCGAGCACGGAAATACGAACAGTGGAGTCCAAAGGGTAGGCTTAGCGAAGAGCCAACAAACGCACTAATCGACTAAACTCCGACCAGGGCCGTTCTAAAATATTCGGCGCCCGTGGACTACTAAAAATAATGCGAGGGGCGCATTCATAAGAAAATACATAACCAGAACCGTAGCAATGTTTTTGACGCCCTTGGCAAATAAAGTAAATTAAACAAAAAACAAAGGTCTTGACTTTTCCAAATCCAAGTGAAGAGCAAAAAACAAAAGGTCCTCACTTCCCCAAATCCAAGTAACGAGCAAAAAAGGTTCTTAACCTTTTCAACCTCGCGACCTCTCAACTAGCCTAAAACTAGCCAAAAATATTATTCTGAATCCCCCAAGAAAATTTTTGAAATAATATTTTAAATGTTCTTAATAATTTATTGTTTAAAAATTAAGTTTATTGTAATTTTAAAAGCAAAAACTGGAAAAAAATAATTTTTTTCTTTAAATTTCGGAACCCTCTAAGGTCTTTTCGGGACCCCTCCGGTTAAGAACCGCTGCTCTAAAGGAATGGTTGCGACATGTCCAGTACAACCGAAGAAACAAGCATTTTCTGGATGTGCTTTGTGAACGAACAACTTTTGTAGGTTTCGGTTCATCTTGGAAGACCCAGTGGATTGTTACTTAGTTTCCGGTTCATATGAATAAATCCGTCGACCTTCGCGAGATTCATCACTGACGGACGCAAGACCACGACGAAATTCTGCAAACCAATTGTAAACAGTCTTTTCTGATGGTGCTTCATTACCAAAAGTTGAACGAAGCGAATCTATACATTGTTGTTGAGTTAGGCCTTTACTAAAATCGTAAAAAATTCATCCAACGAAAACCTTCACGAGTAATATCCATTTTTTCACAAACTTGTTTTTTTTTAAACGCTTATTGTCGACAAACTAGTCGGTCAATTTATAAGCTGCCACTGATTTCACAATATCAAATGTCAAATTTAACGAATATAGTAATGACACATTTCAAAATTGCGATCTAGTGGTCATTTGTTAAAACATAAAAGGTAACCCTCGTATTAATACCATGATTTAATTCTGTGCAAACTAAAACAAGTTATAATATCTAAATCCTTTTGAAGTTATGTAAAACTCCATTCTCTTAATCTTAGGTTACAATTTTGTCTACGCCAATGGCGTGTCTTCGCTTTTCTTACAGATAGATAGCTGCCTGTTCCATAACCTCACTTATCTACGTAATGAATGCCACAATTAGCCCGCGTACAACACAAGATACACGCTTACACTCCAACTGATAACTGTCAATGCTTTGTTTCGCCATTTTTTTTTTTTTACTGTAAACGACAACGTAGATGAATTCGTGCTGTTACTAAAGTTACACCTTGCTGTTACGCCAGATAACGAAGGGGAAAGTACGAGTGAGAAAATTAGTACGATTGATTTTATCGCTAAATCGTGTGAAAGAATGTTACGGTTATTTTTCAAGAAATTGCTTTAAAAATTAATTGGAAATAAGTTGAAATATTTGACATAATGTTGCAATTCTATTATCAACCCGAATATTAAAGTTAAATTTGCTACAGTAACTTGTAAAAATATTGATGTGAAGTGTGAATATTCACACATTTCAAGGTTTCGCAGGTATATAATAAGTGAAGGCGGTATGCTGAGTGTGTAGGACAAATTTTACTTTGTAGTAATCACGGCCAAATGAACGATATTTTTAAAATAATTTATCGCTTGTCAATCATATAATAAGACTGGTTATTAAATTTACGCTCTTAAAAATTAGATACAACATTTGTAAAAATATAACTAGAATTTTGACAAAATAATTTCAACATAATAAAAATGCAAAAAAAAAACAGAAAAAATAAAATTCACTCCGTACTTGAACTCGAAACCCTTCGTTTCCAGCGCATTTCACCAGTGCTCTAACCCATTACGCTATCGCACGCCTTGCATATGATTGTCTTACATTGGTATAACTTTTGTACTTTGTGAACCAAAAACCACAAAAAATGCGTTATTTTCCGAAAACATAATCTGATCAAAAATTCCTGTTGTACTATTTCGGTTCACACCAATATACATTACTTAGAATTTTTTTAGATTTTTAGTTTAAACCATCTGGGCTACAGGGTGTGGGACATTTTTTTGCACAATTTTGGCAAAAATCGCATCAAAATAATTTATTTTGCAAAAATTAAAATTTGATCGTTAATCCACGTACTAAGGGCTTTCATTTGATACCCTACTCAAAATTTAAAAAAAATATTTTTGTGTTCGATGAGCACATATTTAGGTTTTATATTTTTAGGGGGGTATGTTTTTTAGATGTTTTAGTATTATGCCAAATTTCAACTCTCTAGGTTTAGCCGTTTGGCTACAATTTTTACCGAACAGACAGACAGACAGACAGACAGACAGACAGACAGACAGACAGACAGACAGACAGACGACAAAATGACAGTATAAGGGTTTTTTGGTCATACCTACAAAACCCTAAAAATTGATGTGAAGTGTAAATTTACACACATTTCAGGGTTTTGTAGGTATTTAATAAGTGTAAGATATCAACATAATACTGGATAAATATATAGGTATTTTCTTGGGTTTCGGTCGATAATTAAAAGCAAATTTAGTCAAATATTTAAAAAGATTTATTTACTTGCTAACTAGTTTCGTTTCTATCTGAACCATTCTCAAAGCTTGCAAAGATATTTATAAAAATCAGAGTTAAAATTATTATATTTTAAACATTAAATTTTTTTATTAAGTTAACGGACAAAATTTTTGTCCTTATCTTCTACAGGTTGCGACACATATACGTTACACGTAAACTAAGTTAAAAAAAAATATTTTTTTTAACTTAGTTGACGTGTACCCACTAGGTGGGGGGGTCAAGCCCGTGACCCCCTTCTGGTGCGCGCCTTCATGTTAGTACTTTCCAGATATTGATATTGTTACTTAATCATCACGTGCATATTCTCTAATCTTTGCCAAAATATTATCAGTTAATTTCTGTGTAGTTCTCATATAAAAAAAAAACTTTTACGATTATTTTGTCACAGTTCTGTGAGAAAAACAATTAAGTTTTCACAAGTCTGTGGAACATTTACTATAGATTAAAAACATCATTGTTTAAAGCAACTTAAACGTCCCGTAACAATTTCAACAATTTTACGGATAAATTTACGACTAAACTATTTACTTACTTGTTTCGCAATTCGTTCCTTTCCATCCTTCTATGCAGACTTTATCACCATTCGCGTCGCATTTATAATGTCCGAATTTATCGTCTCGCGGTCGACAAAATTTCGTACATGTCGCGTTGTAATAATGGATGTCGCATTGCACTCTCACGCGATACGTTATTCGGGCCGTCTTCCCATGATGGTTCAGGGTATGCCAGTCTGCACTGGGAAGGATTATTCCCGAATATGTGGCTTCTTCGATAATTCGGTTATCTGTAACAAATAAAGAAATCTCTAAAATATATAGCAATAGATCCATGTGGTACTGGTATACCAAATGAAAAACAATTTGTGAAAATAATAAATATGTTTGGTGGAAGAGATAAATAGGTAATACAAATAGTAATGGACTTAAAATTGAACCCTGCGGTACTCCGTAGCTAATTTGAAGTGAAGCTTACTGAATTATTTATACAAAACTACCTCCTTTTAAATTTTTTAGTATATTCACGGGGAGAACATTATTTGTAGTTCTTTTCTAAGAAAACAATATTGTTTAATGCAATATTGGGGATTTTACGACACATAAAAATCACTTATCTAAATTAAATACACCCGTGAAATTTTTTATTGAATTTCTGACCGATCATTTATGGTAAATTTATAAAATAATGTGATTTAAAAAATCTTATTATCGATTTTGTGGTACATTTAAGACGAATTATGAGTTGGACCATTTTAAAAAATGATTTTATTACAAGTTTAACATGCTATGCATATTCTTAAGTAATTTATTTTAAAATATTATGCAGAAGCAAAATGGATGCATCAATATTTATTAACACGCAAAGTGAAGTCCATTAGCTTTAAGTGATGTTAAAATATCTTATATACATTTAGCTACAATCGAAAATCAAAAATATTAAACATGTGTTATAAAAATTGAAGTGAAGTGTAAATTTTCATTTCAGGGTTTTGTAGGTATTTAATAGGGGTAAGAAGTCAACATAATACTGGATGTCTAGGTAAACTTACCACATCAAAATCAACAGTTTTTTTGATAATCACTCGTATTCGTTATTTGAGAACTAAGACCTTCCATTTATTTTTTTTAACAAAATTTAAATAATCTGCCAAACATCCCAGCGTTCTTTTCTGTATTTTCTTCGTATTCAAGTCTTCATTAGATTAATAAAAAATAATTTACAGTGTAGAGTGTAGTGTGAGTAACTCAGTTCGCAACTATTAAAAAATTGATGTGAAGTGTGAATATTTACACATTTCAGGGTTTCGCAGGTATATAATAAGTGAAGGCGGTATGCTGAGTGTGTAGGACAAATTTTACTTTATAGTAATCACGGCAAGTGAACGATATTTTTAAAATAATTTATCGTCTGTTAATCATATAATAAATTTAGGTCTGGTTATTAAATTTACGCTCTTAAAAATTAAATACAACATTTGTCAAAATATAACTAGAATTTTGACAAAATAATTTCAACATAATAAAAATGCAAAAAAAAAACAGAAAAAATAAAATTCACTCCGTACTCGAACTCGAAACCCTTCGTTTTCCAGCTCATTTTAGCGGTGCTCTAACCCATTAAGCTATCGCACGTCTTGCATGTGAGTGTCTTACATTGGTATAACTTTTGTACTTTGTGAACCAAAAACCACAAAAAATGCGTTATTTTCCGAAAACATAATCTGATCAAAAATTCCTGTTGTACTATTTCGGTTCACACCAATATACATTACTTAGAATTTTTTTAGATTTTTAGTTTTTAACCATCTGGGCTACAGGGTGTGAGACAAAAAATTTTTTGCAGAATTTTGGCCAAAATCGCATCAAAATAATTGCAAAAATAAAAATTTGATCGTTAATCCACGTAGGTCTTTCATTTGATACCCTACTCAGAATTTAAAAAAAATATTTTTGTTTTCGATGAGCACATATTTGTTTATATTTTTAGGGGGGTATGTTTTTTAGATGTTTTAGTATTTTTCCTATGTGCGTGTCAAAGAGTTGTATAAGCATGCCAAATTTCAACTCTCTAGGTTTAGCCGTTTGGCTACAATTTTTACCGAACAGACAGACAAACAGACAGACAGACAGACATACAGACAGACAGACAGATGACAAAATGACGGTATAAGGGTTTTTTGGTCATACCTACAAAACCCTAAAAAATATATTATTTTTTGACACATTTTTGGCAAAAATCCAATAAAAAAAAAGATTTTTCAAAAATAAAAATTTGATTGTGATCCACGCATTAAAAAGTTTCATTTATTATTTTTTTAATTCTCTATAGTTTTCCTATATATGGGTCAAAAAGTTGTACAAGTATGCCAACTTTCAATGTTGAGCCGTTTGGCTATAATTTCTACCGTACAGACACACAGACAGACAGACACATGAATGACGTTATAAGGTTTTTTTGGTGGTCATACCTACAAAACCCTAAAAACATAGATGCCACAACATTCGTTACGCATTAATTTTCAGAGCTGTGAACGCTGTCATTAAAAGTTAAAACAATCTAATAAATTTATCCACAAGGCATAGCGGACAGTGTATTAATTTTAGAGCTTTAAATGCAGCTTTTCTAGATTATTTTGTGATGCAAAGCTATGACTTGTTTATATTATTTAAATCAGAATAGAACACTCTACCTAATAAGTAAAAATACAATGTGTATTCCTATTTAAAATAAGAAAGTTGCACTAGATACTTTGAGAACCACTGGTCGAAATAAAAAATTGCTTCACTCATACCCTTTTCACACTAGATCTTTAAGATCGGATGTTAAAGTGAATGTATCTTTAAACGCTAATGTGAAACCGTATGGCCTCGTCTGTACACAAGCGATGTGTAAGACAGAGATCTGCGTCTTAAACTTCGTCCGCATTGCCAACTTAATTTCTATTATAAAAAAATACTTCTTGAATTTGTGCTGTCAACATTTTATATTATCATAAACAAGAATACTGTATTATATCGACGTTATAAGAAGTTTATACTTATTGTTATAATAAAATTATTTATTTTAATAATGTGTTTAATAAAATACAGAGCTACAATAATTGAGATAAAATGTATCGACTTACATGTTAATACAGGTGTAATATATTCTTTATTGTAGTGTCTTTATTGTAGAATGAAATGAAATATCCTTATTTGTTTATAATAATTCAAAATGTGCGTCTGCGCAGACAGTTCAAAACTGGTAATTTCATGACGGTAACTTAAGGACAAAATTACTGTAGCTGATGACAGCACCAGAGATTTAAACATCAAGTGTGAAAGCATACCGATCTTAAACATCGGTGAACTTTAAGTTCACTCGTCTTAAAGATCTAGTGTGAAAAGGGTATCATTGATATTTCCTTATTGATATTATATATATTGATATTACCTGTAAAATAGTATCTGTTGTCTAATTTAAGCAACCTCGTAGCTCTTATAGTTCTCGAGCTATGGTAGGCATTTAAAATGAACACCCTGTATAAGCTACCAATACTTCTTTTCATCACGTGTCAATAAAAAAACATACATTCCAGTTAGTGAGCAAAAATTATCGACAACATAATTATCTTTTGATTTGATTCTGTTATTTATTTTCTACAAATTCATTTCCCATATACACGTGTACATATCTTATAATTGAAATGACATAAAATATAATTAAAGTAAAAAAAATTAACTCTTTTTTCATGGATTTAATAATCAACTAATTCTCTAATTGAGGGCATGTAAGTTTTCTTGTAAGATAAATAACTAGTAGATTTTTGTCTTTTTTCAATTGATTCCTGTGATCGCAAACGTACACCTGCGTTTCAAGTTAGCTGTCGCTGTCTACTGCATTAACAGAAGAATCTTTGAATAATTACTGTGTGAAGTAACATTACAAATAAATAAAACAAATATACAGAGAGAAGTTACTTTGTAAATCTTAAAAGGGTAAATGGAAGATGGCCTTCAATTTGTTTCATTTTCATTTTGTAAAAGCGTTTTAAATTTCTTCAAACGGTAGTCTTTTATGAAGTGAGTTTTACACGGTTCAATTTATTGATCAATTAATTGAAAAAATTGACCTTCAATTTATTGATGTGTGTAAAAAAATTAACGTAAAATTAGTAGTTCTATACCTGGAAATTAAGTTGCATTTACCATGTAAATTAAATAATTAAGACATTGACAGCGTTGTACCGGTAAATTTATATCGAATTCTGCTTTATCGATCGATATTTGGTAATAAATTAAACAAAATATTGTAAATAATAAGTAATTTATTTTTTGTAATATAAGTTTTTGCTATTAAGTCATTAATAAGGCAGGTATTTCAAAATTTTAATTTTTGGAGTTTTCCCGCCATAACTCTCCAAATATTTATCCAATCAAAAAAATGCAATTAGTTAAAAGATTTGTATTCTTATTTTAAACAATTTTTGTAATGTAAATTTTTGCTGTTAAATCGTTAATAAGGAAGGTTTTTCAAAATTTTAATTTTTGGAGTTTTCCCGCCATAACTCTCCAAATATTAATCCAATCAAAAAAATGCATTTAGATAAAAGATTTTTCTTTTTATTCTTAACAATTTTTGTAAAATAAGTTTTTGCTATTAAGTTTGTAATAATGGAAGTATTTAAAAATTTTAATTTTTGGAGTTTTCCCGGCAAAACTCTCCAAATATTTATCCAATCAAAAAAATGCATTTAGATAAAAGATTTTTCTTTTTATTCTTAACAATTTTTGTAAAATAAGTTTTTGCTATTAAGTCTGTAATAATGGAAGTATTTAAAAATTTAAATTTTTGGAGTTTTCCCGCCATAACTCTCCAAATATTTATCCAATCAAAAAAATGCATTTAGATAAAAGATTTTTCTTTTTATTCTTAACAATTTTTGTAAAATAAGTTTTTGCTATTAAGTTTGTAATAATGGAAGTATTTAAAAATTTTAATTTTTGGAGTTTTCCCGCCATAACTCTCCAAATATTTATCCAATCAAAAAAATGCAATTAGTTAAAAGGTTTGTATTCTTATTTTAAACAATTTTTGTAATGTAAATTTTTGCTGTTAAATCGTTAATAAGGAAGGTTTTTCAAAATTTAAATTTTTGGAGTTTTCCCGCCATATCTCTCCAAATATTTATCCAATCAAAAAAATGCATTTAGATAAAAGATTTGTCTTTTTATTTTTAACAATTTTTGTAAAATAAGTTTTTGCTATTAAGTTTGTGATAATGGTGGTATTTAAAAATTTAAATTTTTGGAGTTTTCCCGCCATAATTCCCCAAATATTTATCGAATCAAAAAATGCAACTAAATAAAAGATTTGTGTTCTTATTCTTAACAATTTTTGTGATATAAGATTTTGCTGTTAATTATTAAGTTCATTATTATTATTTATTGATGAACAAGTCCTATTTTTCATGAATTTTTAAGGGAATTCTTGATATATTTTTATGTTTTGATATTGCCAACTGTTTAGCTGTAGCATTAACAATAAATGTATAGGTTATGTGATTAATTTATTCCAGATATTTTATATATCAATACTAGATTTTGCAATATACTAACTTTTATAGTTTCATTTGAGCTTTTCACCGTTTTGGTTAAGCTTTGTAAATCATACTTAAAATTTCTGATAAATTCTTAAATTTTCCAAAAATTTAAATTGTATTATTTATTTTATTCTTCTAATAACTGTCACTTTATAATAAATGCCAACATAAAAAATTAAATAACCTAGCCCAGCTCTCTTAAAGACAACTTAAAAATACGAAATCCCCATTTAGTTTCGCCTAAACCAAAGAAATAATCTATAGACTCTTTTACACTTTAGCTCTGCTTGCAATGTCACTTTTGTTTTATTACATAAAATAAGATAAGCCACTTTATCTGTCTATCTATTCTTATATACAACTGAGGAAACCCAACTCTATTGAATAATCCTTCCCATAATTCTATAGAACTAACGTTAGAATTGCATTTTAAACTTTATAACCTAAATTAGCCTTCCATTTTATCCCATTGAAACATTAGCAACATACGCATTCTTCAAGTAAATTGCTAGAATAATTTAACATTACTTGATTCTTATTTGTGGGCTGTACTGATTAATTTACTTACGCAATTAACTAACAAACGATTCGCCTAACCCCATTAAGAGGCAATTTTACTTGTAATTATATGATTTTTTAACAGTTAAAGAATTATTGCTGCTGTATATCATTCAGTTGGTACTCCTGGGCGTGTGAAGTTAACTACAGAAGGTTGAGGTTAGGTTAATTCGTAGTTATAACCAAGAAACTATTTACCAGCACCGAACTCTGTTCTACAGTACTCTGAAATCTAAATATAAATTAAAATTAACGTTAAATTAGTACTTAACGTTAAATTTCTACGTGGAAATTAAGACACTGACAGCGTTCTATCGGTAAATTTCTATGGATTTCTACTTTATCGATCGATATTTGACGGCTGTTTATAGGGGAAGTATTTTAAGATCGCAGCGCTATTTCGGCAAACTTGGAACTTTCAAAATAGACATTCGTTACATATAAACAACGTGAATTTTACTTATGGAAAATGTTTACTGGTGGTTTTTGTAATTTTGCTACAATATTAATACTTGTTTTTATGCAATTATATTTTTATGCAAACATTTTTTATAAAAAAAAGCGCGACCCAATGTCTATTTCTGTAGTTCCTTCAATCCCACCAGATGTCATATCGCTTAGCAATTTTCCCCTATATTTGTTAATTGTCATATGACACTACCGATGGAGGCGCCACTGCATTGTACATCATGGCTGACGCAGATAGGATATTTTTGACAGGTTCAATGGTATCTTTATGTGATATTTATTATTAAATATGAGGGTTGCGTTAAATGAAATTTTCCGTTTTCTCAGTGCCCAAGTAACCTCTAGGGTTATAATTGAAGGTAATAAGGTTTTTTTTGCCACGTTTCACGATGAAAACTTAGGTCTCTATCACGACCTATTTTTGCATTGCAAAGATAAACACAACAATTCACGTTGCATTTAATTTTTTCTTACAATTTTAAAGACATTTTTTAAAAACTCGCTATGAAAACAACAGTAAACAAACACGACTATCCTCCACCTGTCAGTTTCTCAAAATCTCACTCGAGGCGCTTCAGTTATTGTCAGTTGACAATAACTAAATGTAAAAAGTGCGATAAAGTGTCTATTTCTATAGTTGCATAAAATCCCGCCAGATGTCATATCGCTTAGCAATTTTTTCCCTATATACTTTTCGATGAATATTTTGGGAGTTACGGAGAGACAACCTAAAACTAAAACCAAGATATATCTCACTTATTATTTACTTTACATAAAAAATGTGTACGAGAAAAAATTCAATGCAGGATTATTTAGGGGGAAAGGGGAATGTTACTGATAAGTTTGTAATATGTCACTTATCATTTACTTAACAGTAAAAATGAATATGAGAAAAGAAACTATTCCTCTTCCTTTTAATAGTTTTTAATAAGATATATATATATATATATATATATATATATATATATATATATATATATATATATATATTTGTTTTACCGCTTATGCAAGCCAATTCTATGTACTCAATGGACGGTGTCAAACCAAAATTGACGTTTTCAGACCAGGGGAATGGTCTGAAAACGTTTTTCATGTTTTTTGGAGCTCTTGCAACCTGATTATATAGCAGCGATGACAGAGAAAATTTCACAAATGGTCTGAATACGAGGGTAGATCGTATATTTATATACAAATTTAGTTCACTGATTTGTCGTGAAGAGCGCGCGCCAGTAGTTTTTGTATATAACTTTTTATACAAAAAATGTAAGATTCCGACTTTGTCAGACCAGCACAATTCAGTCGACGTTGTCAAGCCTTAAATCTGGCAACACTGTATAGAATGAGCTAGATAAACATTCCAGTCATGATAATTTTAGTTCATTGTAAGAACTTAAATATTTTCTTTCAATTTGTCTTACAGAAAAACTTTAAACTCAAATTTAGTTTTGGCAGACTCGTAGATACTTGAAAACAAGGCATATAACCGATTTGTATCAAATTTGTTCAAATTAAAATTTTGGTATTTGCGCCATGAAATTCTTCTTTTTTTCTAATTTAGAAATAATTACATTTTTATAGTTTGTAGATTTTTTAAAGCGTGCTGAATGTTAGTGCTTCAAATGAGACGTTAAATTTATTTAATATTTTTATTAGAATCCCAAATAAATGTACATTTTAATAAGTTTGAATTTTGTTCATATATTTCACAGAAAATTATTCTAATACGGACATCAATGTCCATAATTTATTTTTAATTCCAAAGAAGAACACAAAAGGTTTCAAATTACAAATAACTCGTTTAAACAATTACTTTTCTTAATTGTAAAACATAAAAATAATTGTAAAAAACAAAAGTTCCCATTTCATTTTGAGTATTGAACATTTATGTGTACGTTTAAGAGCGTACTGTACCTGGGTTACGCTCAACGGATACGTGCATTTGAAAGGGCCAGAGAATTTGAACCAAATGTTGTCGGATCAATTTGATTTTTTTTTTAATTTGAAGATAAAAATTGGCTCCGTTGGATATAAGAGTTAAAATTTTGTTTTATTTTTAATTTTCAGTTTTACAATGTCCTAAACTTTGTCTAACTTCACATCACTGTTCCTCCGTAAATCAATAACAATTGCAAATTCCATAGCTAGAATCCTATAGATTGTACTTTTATCTTTAAAATGAGCCCTTATTTATGAAAATTAATTAATATTTAGCACCAATTCTTTGGCCCACACCGAAACACTATTTATATGAAATACTGGCATTTACAAGCATCGAGAGATGTATCCATCTGGTAGCGTGGTTTTAAACTAATCTAATCATAGTAGAGGGAGTCTAAAGCTCCGCCTTCGTTTCCTACACATATCTTTGAATTCGGTTGAAATGGGTAACAGAAGATCTTTGGAATAAAATAGTTTGTGACGTCAAATTTACCTGTTTTATTTTAGACTTGCCGTGGTAGAATACAAATTCATATTGACACAAAAAAATGGTCCCAAAAATTAAGTTAAATAATTATGGCCGGCTTCTGAAAGCTTAGTTAACTATAACCAAATGGTCAGAACATGGTTGTTATGGTAAAGTATGGGATTGTTATACTGTAATCGAGTTTAACCAAAAGGTTAAATCAACCCCTAAAGGGGTGAATCTATGATTATTAACATAATTTTTTGATGATAAAAAATAAACTATTATTTCTACAAAATTATCTGTAAAATCAGAATTGGTAATAAATATTAATCACTTTTCACATACAACAGCTTATTTTAAAGATAAAATTACAATATAGAGTGGTTAAGTGTTAACATTTGTAATTTTTATTCAATTACTGAGTAACAGTCATGTGAAATTGAAAAAAGTATAGCACTGTAAAATTGAAAATTAAAAATAAATCAAAATACAAATTTAAACTTATTAAAATATTTAATTTATTTACTTTATTTTTTATTAAAATTTATTTACTTATTTACTTATTTACTTATTAAAATTTTGATATTTTCTTTCATATCTTGAAATTAAAAAAAAATCAAATTGATTCGAATATATTTAATCTATATTTTATGATTCCCAAAAATACAGGTTGATTTATAAATATTAGCACTTTTCCCTCTCCCTGTAAGCTACTTCCACTTTGGTCACTCCCCCAATGACGTAATACGACTTCTCGCCACCGCACCCCGCGTGCAACGATGGACTTTGGAGGTGGCTACATTCGCCTCTTAACTTCAAATTTTAAGATGCCATATCATAGGCTCGAAACCTGGTTTCACTCTGTCATGACATTAAATTACGAGAAAATATATATAGCTCTTGTTTTTTGAATGTCAGGTAAATAAACCCATAGAAAAAAAGCATATCAGACAGACAGAGAGATTTTTTTTGTGAATTTTGTCTTACATTCACTTGGAACATGTAGAAACGAAAAATGGGTACCAACAAAAAATTATGTGAAGTGTGAATTTTCATACGTTTCAGGGTTTCACAGGTATTTAGTGAATGATGATTATTTGGGAAGCCAAAACAAATTTTATGTAAAAATATTTTTTTATTAATTTTAATTCGAATGCCTAATACCATTATTTGGGTTTCTAAAAATTTGCAGTATATTTTTTTTTTTATATAGCAAGGTTCATTAATATTTTGAAAAATGCGCCTACGGCTTCCATTGGTTGTTTAAGTCATAAACTCCGCCCCTCTTATTTCGTATACATTCAAACATAGAATTAAATTATAATATCAATACTTCCCACTGGTTATTAAATTTACGCTTCTAAAAATTAAATGCAACATTTTCCAAAATATAACTAGAATTTTGACAAAATAATTTAAACAAAATAAAAATGCAAAAAAAAACAGAAAAAATAAAAATTGACGGGAGTTGAACAGTAGTTTGCAACTTACGAAGCAAGAACGTTACCACTGATCTACGAACGTTCACTCCTTTACTGTGTTAAATAGCGGATTAAATATTTTACATATTTTAGTTAAAAACACAAAAAATGCGTTATTTTCCGAAAACATAATCTGATCAAAAATTCCTGTTTTACTATTCCGGTTCACACCAATGTACAATACTTAGAATTTTTTCAGATTTTTAGTTTAAACCATCTGGGCTACAGGGTGTGGGACAAAATTTTGCACAATTCTCGCAAAAATCGCGTCAAAATAATTTATTTTGCAAAAATAAAATTTTGATCGTTAATTCAGGTTTCAAGGGCTTTCATTTGATACCACACACAGAATTGTAAAAAAAAATTTTTTTTTTCGATGAGCATATATTTGCTTATATTTTTAGGGGAATATGTTTTTTAGATGTTTTAGTATTTTTCCTATGTGCGGGTCAAAGAGTTGTATAAGCATGTCAAATTTCAACTCTCTAGGTTTAGCCGTTTGGCTACAATTTTTACCGAACAGACAGACAGACAGACAGACGACAAAATGACGGTATAAGGGTTTTACAAAACCCTACAAAAGAACAGATTTAACCTCCAATTTTATTTATATATGTAAATTTTCACAAATTTGAGAATTGCCAGAGCCGAAACTGCAATAAAAAAAAAAAAAAAAAAAAACAGTGAGATATAACAAAAAGATCCAATCAAACAACCTTTTACAAATATTATTTTTTTCTCGTTTATGATCCACCTGACACGCATACTTCTTTTTGGTGTATAAAATTTCGTTTATCGGTGATTCTAAGGATCTTGCTTAATTTTACTTATCACAAGCAAGCCTGTGGCTGCCAGCAATAAATCGTTTGTGCTTGCCGTTGACCGCTCGCAAGTAGATAATAATTAAATTGTTAAAATAATTTGTGTAAAAAATATTTAGACAAATTACGGGCTCTGCTTAGCAACCGGCTATAAGCTGTACGGGCATTTCTGTGTATAAGAAATAGACTTAATCCTGTCTATATTACTCCTACATGTACACAGATTGAAAATGTGGTCACAAAACTTGAAATCAAGAGATCTAGACTCATCTCGCGCTGTCGCGTTAATGATGATGATGACTTCTCTTTATTTTTCATATGAGAAATATAATTGTAAATATTACCTTTTATTATCACGACAGTAATAGTTTACTGAATTTATACAGTAATAAATGTCCTTAATAACAAAATACGTAAATAATACGCCAATATAATTAAAACCAAGATACCATTTGTAAAAATATATTTTAATGCGCAGTACAACCTAGTGGCTGTGCTTTTCGGGTCAGGTATGCGACAGTATTGACTAATATTTCTTCATTTTATTGAGTAACAAAATTATTTAATTTGAAGTGTAATCATTTTCAAAAACGCGTGAAAAAAACAGCACAGGAGGATCCCCCGAATATATTTTATGTATAAAATAATAATCGGCAAATATTAAATGTAATTACTAACTTATGATCAAAAAGTCTTTCAGTCTCAGATGGCTTATGTATTATAAATCGCAGATCTTCTTTTGTTAATTGAGTATTCATAATGCACGTGTCATTTGTCGAAAAAAAAGGAGATTTTCTTATATAAAACATAGCCGCCCGAAGAACGGACATTTTGATCCACATGTTACATTGCAAATACGTATATGAATTATCAACAAGTGTTTTTTCACATATAATATTATTATTATTTATTTAAAATGCACTCTTGAGTGTAAACATACTCCTGAACAGTAGGACTGAATGAGTCGGTTTGAATGTTTTCAACTTTACAAATCATATTATACACTATGATAAAATTGGCAACGTCGCAAGGCCTGACAATGTCGATTGAACAACACTATTTTATACAGGTGATACTGAAAAAGCGGTTCCATATACTGGGTCTAATAATGTTTATTAAACATAGCGAATTTTTTTTTTGAGAGTTTCTTACCCCTCTCAGTGTGCCCTGAGAGTTATAACTGGTAGATTCTATATCTGGCATATATACACGCGAAATCCTTTAAATAACGGTAGGTCTTAGGTCGCCTGTTGGATATCATTGGTCTGACCACGTCGGTTGTATCAATATATATATATATATATATATATATATATATATATATATATATATTTGGAGGCAAACTTATTATTTACTTAATGTCAAAAATATATACAGAAGAGTGTTTTAGAATAAAGAAACGATTATTTAGATCTACTTGATACTGAAATATCTCTTCATTAATGTTACAGCAAAAATGTACCTTACAAAAACCGTAGAAGTACGGTTACTCCAGCTAGTTACATAATATATTCCTTTTACTACCCAGTATTACTACAATTTTGGTATTTTTTATTTGAAAGAATTTAAAAAATCGTTAAACTCCCATTTGGTACCAACTCAACAATCTTAAAATTCCCCAAATATTGAACTAGAGACAAATAAACCGTAACAATGTATACAAACACTCGTGTCCAAAATGTACGTGTGTGTGTGTATGAACATTTATGGTCCTCGAGTGGTCCCACGCAAGTAGTCAACTTGTGTATAGTGTACTCACCTGGCTGGGTAGTGAAGTTGTTGTGGTCCACAGCTTGCAGTATGAGCGTGAAGGATCTCTGAAAAACAAATAACATCTGGTCAGAACCGAATACACAATTAGTTAACCTATAAGTTAAACACTAGTATTATAACTGCGTGTGGTATGTGGTGCAATCTATCGGTTAACTTACGTAATTACAACGCTTTAGGGTATTCTATAATGCAAGATGGAACATGGAAGTTACAAAAGGGTTCCCTTTGGAATTCAATTACATAAGACACTGAAAGTTACCGTTGATTCTAAACGGGTTGTGCAGTTCCTTCGTCAATAGGTTGAAAAGTACGTTGTTGGGAGGTGGACAGTGGTTATTT
Organism: Liopterus haemorrhoidalis; assembly: GCA_963971575.1. NCBI lineage: Eukaryota > Metazoa > Arthropoda > Insecta > Coleoptera > Dytiscidae > Liopterus > Liopterus haemorrhoidalis. Next base: position 42,424,274 of record OZ020621.1, read on the forward strand.
TGCGAGATATGACAGTGAATTTGTTGTCTAGAAAACCAGGAAGGAGTTAATATGCCTATAGCAAGGTCATATATGTGATAATACATCATCCTACATGAACCGGCGCGCCATCTACATCATCGACAGGAAACACACTTTCCCGCGCCTCAATCTCATTGTTACCAACCATCCCGACATGAATAAACTAGATCCTAACGATATAAATGCGTGAAACAATAGCATACGTTTAGCGTACATCACAATTGGTCTGTCTACGGACTTAATTTAACCGAATTAATCATACAATTGTTTTGCCAAGTTTTAACTTGAAATATTTCTATCGATTGTGATAGAAATCGACTTTCGAATACAACGGGAAAACTGATTCAATGATAACAGGAAGAATTTGTATTGTTTCTTTAAAATGAAGGTAAAAGTACTGCCACTCCGAAACACGATTTTATTATCGTTTCTAATTACAGTTCTTCAATAGTGAATGGAATACATTTTTACTGATATTTATAAAAGTAACTCGTTTTCTACCAACTTAACAACAGCTTTGAAAGTTTGAGGTTAGAATTTCAACCTCTAAATTCTGTCTTCGACAATCTACCTTGGAAAATTGATTTTAATTTCGTAATAACGTCAAAATAAATATTCCCAATCCACTGCAAGTCTATCTCAATTGTTAAATTCAATTTCTTCAGGTATAATGCCACAATTTAAAATTAAAAAAGCAAGGCACCAGAGGCAAATCGGGGATGGGGTAACTCTAATGCTGGCTATCTCTCTCCTTGGTGCTACAGCCCTGTATTAGCCTTGGCCTCATCAAGAACTCTTCTCCAGGTGACCCTATCTCATGCGAGAGATTATGTCTATTTATATAATACATATATCTAGTTCTCAGTTTCATTTAACTTAGGGTGACCATTTTCTTAAGAAGGCAATGCGGGACAAAGCAAAAAAAAGGTCGTCGTCACTTTTCAAATATAAGTGAACAGCAAAAACAAAAAAAAGGTCCTAACTTCCCAAATCTAAGTGAAGAAGAAAAAACCAAAAAAAAGGTCTCACCTCCCAAATCTAAGTGAAGAACAAAAAAAAGGTCCTCACCTCCCAAATCCAAGTGAAGAGCAAAAAAAAAGGTCCTCACCTCCCAAATCTAAGTGAAGAGCAAAAAAAAAGGTCCTCATCTCCAAATACAAGTCGAGAAATCAAAAGTTAGAATGCGGGAGTTTTGCGGGACGTAAAGCGGGACACCCAATCAAAATGCGGGACAGTCCCGCAAAAAGCGGGACTAATGGTCACCCTAATTTAACTACTGAAGATGGCTACTTTGTACCCGAATTATACAACTAGTGATAAAAAAATAATTTGTGAAGTAAGACTTTTTGTTAATTTTTATTTTTAGTAGAAGTTTGAAGGAAATTTTGGGAAAAATAATAATTTTTACGTCAACTCTACGCAAGAAAATCGTAGTGCTTAGGAGAAAAGTATTTCAAACAGCCTTAAGCTGAAATTATTGAGTGAATATAGTTCCAAGCAATATTGTATAAGTCACAGTGTGTCTTCCAGTAATTTCTGTCCAGTTGCGATGTTCGCAAACAATGTCTTTTAATGTCTTTAAAGTTGTATTCATACGAAATATTTTTCGTTTGTCTTTTATCCTTGTGCTTTTGAATGTAGCCGTGTCCGTGTCCGTGTGTGTACCTTAGCTAAGTGCTTGCTTAAAGGTTGTTAATAGCGTAGTTAGCTGATGGTTTTTTGTTGTTGTTGAAGTTATTTTCGTAAGGTGGATCTGTGTAGATAAAACGCTTCATAACTATCATGTGAACACAGTGAACAATCGTGACGATGCAGTTTGCAGTAGACAACTTAAATGTAGTGTAGAGAAGAGAGGCAAACAGTTTATGCTGGACCTCAACGAGGAGATAGCACGATATCGATATATCCAGTGACGGGGAAAACATATTTCAACCAAAAACACTATCACACAAGTTAAACCAAAAAATTGATGTGAAGTGTGAATCACGGCAAAATGAACGATATTTTTAAAATAATTTATCGTCTGTTAATCTAAGAGCTTTAAAAACAAATTTTATGTTAAAATATTTTTTTGTTAATTTTAATTCGAATACCTAATACCATTATTTAGGTTTCTAGATATTTGCAGGAGCTGTATAAAGTCCTAAGAGAATTGGGTATTAGCCAGAAACTAATAAATATGGTACAATTAACATCGCAAAAAACGGTGAATAGAGTACGAATAAAAAATAATACATTTGAAAAATTCGAGGTTAAAGAGGGGGTCAGACAGGGCGACCCCCTTCATTCTGGAAAAAATAATAAGAAATGCGAAAATTAATAGAACGGGACTACTATACCAAATGAAACACCAATGCTTGGCCTTTGCTGGCGATTTAGTAGTCATAACCCGAAGTAAACGAGAAATAAAAGAAGTAGTAACGAGACTAGAAGAAGAAGCAAAAAAAAATGGGACTACAGATAAACGAGACAAAGACGATGTTTATGTCATGGACAGATCAGGAATTCAGAAAAGGGCAATACTTAAACATATACACGGAAAGAGAAAAGATATATAATTTTGAAGAAGTAGAAAGTTTCATGTACCTAGGAACAGTATTTACACGTAGTCCAAAAATAAAGACTGAGATACAGACAAGATTAATGGCAAGAAATAAATGTATCCACGCGCTAGGTACATTACTAAGAAGTAAGAATATTTCAAGAAAAACAAAGGTGAGAATCTATAAGACAGTGATACGACCAATAGTGACATATGGAAGCGAAGCGTGGACTCTGAACATATCAGAACAAAACAGTGTTAAAATATGGGAAAGAAAAGTGTTACGTAAGATTTTTGGAGGAAAAATGGTGGACGGGATATGGCTACTAAGGAAAAACCAGTAGAAGAAATGTATGGAGAAGTTAATATCGTAGCAGTCATAAAATCTCAACGTCTCCGCTGGCTGGGACATGTGGAGAGAATGCCAGAAACTAGATTACCAAAGTCCGTGACGCAGAGAACAATTAGTGGCAAGAAAAGGAGAGGAAGACTGAAGACGAGATGGTGGAAAGAGGTGGAGAAAGATCTAGAACAGCTGAAGATCACTAAATGGAAAGAAAGAACTTTAAATAAGAACGAGTGGAGAAGAACAATCAATCAAGTAATGGGCCTACTAGGCTCGCAGTGCTAATTTATTATTATTAAATATGTGCAGTATTTTTTATATAGCAAGGTTCATTAAGATTTTAAAATTGCGCCTATGGCTCCCATTGGTTGTTTTAAGTCATATGCTCCACCCCTCTGGTTTCGTATACATGACACATAGAATGAAAATATAATTCCAACAATTCCAACTGGTTATTCAATTTACGCTCTTAAAAATTAAAAGCAACATTTGCCAAAACATAACTAGAATTTTGATAAAACAATTTAAATAGAATAAAAATTGTCTCCACTGCCCGGGTTTTACTCTGAGTATGGATCTTTTCATTTTTGTAAGACATTTTTTCCGTAAGTAATGAATCTTATAACAAGACTTTTAAAATAATTGTAATTTTCCTAACAAACCAACTTTAATTCCATTGAGTTCTTGATAAAAACATAAAATCACCTCGTGGGTAAACTATCAATAAAATAAACAAAGTAAATGTCAAATTAAAATAACTTGTAGAAGTCGTTCCATAAGCAAATGCCTTTCAATAACAGAATGAGGAGTCAGTGAAATGACAGGTAAAGTTAAATTGCTCGATGTGTACAGGTTATTGGTACGTGGAGCGCTAACGAACGACATCCACGATTAGTCAATCTATGCGGACCTGTAATTGCCCAGACAACGCAGGTATACTGCGGATTTGATCACAGTTTATGAACACAGAGGCGGCGAGAATATAACATTCAACACACGGACAGTTGCCAACATAGTAATAATAAATAAAATTACTAATATTTTGTTACTAAGAAATCTTGTGGACATAGTAACAAAGATGTGCTCTTAGTAGTTTATTACTCACTTTTTCAATCACATATTTCTTATGCCCTCTTAGCATGGAGACACTAAGTCACAAACACTATAGTGCGTTCAAAAGTGAGTTTGCAGTATAGCTCTTATGGCAAATAGGAGCGGTGTTGCCAAAGGTTGTGAAAGTGTCAAATGTGTCAATTATAATAATATGAAATACTCGTATGATTTACAAAAATCAACTCTTATAAAACTCAAAATAACACGCAACAAAAACAAATGGTCATTTGTAGAATACTGCGTCTTCACAGATCAGCGCGTTTTAGAGCTGGCAACGTCAACAAGTAAGAAAAGGATAGCGTCATTCTGTAAACCCATTAGAGAGTATGAAAAAGAACTACTCCATATGCCCTGTACTGCAAACTCACTTTGAACGCACTATACTTCTATTGCGTTTGGCAAAAACAAATATGAGAAATGATAAGCAACAGATCCAGTGTAATAAAACACAATATTGAAGGAAAGTTTCGATGTTAGTATTTAATATAATCAATGCAATAATATACAAATAACAAATAATCAAAACAATTTAAAATTTATTTTAACTAAGCACAACTATGAACCAGCAGTAGCAGAATTTTTGAACCAGCAGTAATCCCGCCGGCACCCACTCTACCGCCTAACGATCAGAATGACCAATACACGCATCAGATTTATTTATTTACTATGATGTTTTTTCTGTGATTACTTTTGCTCTATAAACGATAGGTACATGGGCCAAAGGGATTTTTTTCGTTAGTAAATACTCTTGCCATTAAAGCAATTTTTTTCATAAGTCTAAGATATAACTCTACGACTAAAAAAGTCGTAGAAGGACAGTATTTCGTTTGAGATGATTAAAAAGAATCTTGTTCATAGTTTTATGACGCAACTCAGATTTTTTTGATCGTATCTTGTAACTTAAGGATCAACAGAACTAATACATTGCTCTAAGTATTTGCGTGCTAACATAATTTCTCATATAGGTTATGTTTATAAGCGAAAACTGAACTAGTTACTTTCAGTATGTATCTTAACATACACCTGAACAAATACAGACTTACTTCAAACATCAGCGATTACTAAATAATTAATATTCGTACAAATACATTTTAAAACAGGTAAAACAAAGCAGAAGTCTTGTCAAGTGGCGACATCTCTTAACGCATGCGTAAATTAATATTTTTTACACGGCTAACTTCAGAAGTTTTTGTACAATTAAACTGTTACGTTATAAAAACATATATAATTGAAACTTTAATTATTTTTAATCGAAAGGTATTTTGTTACGTATATAAAGATCAGTGTTGCATTTAGGATGGGTTGAGTCGAAAATTGACCAATATTTTTTAACCAAAAAATATTAGGTACTTGGTTACTTTAAATTAAGTAGTGGTCTCAATGTAAATTAAGAAATTAAGACACTGACAGCGTTTTATCGGTAAATTTATCTATAGACTTCTACTTTACCGATCGATATGTGACAGCAGTTTATATTTGCTAATGAGGTTTTGATTGTTACATAGTTTTGAAAAGAATTAAAATAGAGGGAAAATTTATATCTATGCTCATAGAAATTTTCAGGTTAAGATAAATGCTTACTGCGCATGCGTCCATTATAAATTAACGTAAGGGTTTCTAGCTTTTTTTTTTTCATTTCAGAAATAAGCAAGAGTCCTTTTATATTTAAAGGCCTACCTATTAAATCTTTTAAAGTCTAAATTCTAAGTAAAACGGTTCAGGAAATTTTGTAGTAGTACATACTATGACTTATATCTTTCATATAAGACAAATTTAAAATTAACGTGTATGTAATAATGTACATTTAAAGGGGGATTAAAGAAATGAACTGTAAATATATGTTAAATAATTACTGTGATAAATAATAATTTTTGCCAATTTGATTATATAAAACAATGGTATAATATAAAATAAATGTTATTACAATTATATTAAGATAAAAAATAAGGGGTCAACAACCTATTATCAAAGTAATAATACTAAAACTATTCTAATAGTATAATAATTTAGTAAATCAATTTCACGCCTTTATACAGCGTAACAATTATTTCAGTAGTAATAAGATTGAACATAATCGTACGGTACTAATTAATTAGAATAAAAGGAATAATAAAAATAATATTGTAGGATTTGATTAACGTATAAGAAACGTTAAAGCAGTGTTTGCCAAACTGTGTACCGAGGTATACAAGTGTTACACATCTCTCGCTGCACACTAGTGTACAAACAGCTGTCAAATATCGATGGATAAATTAGAAATCTATAAAAATTTACCAGCACAATGCCAAATGTCAGTGTCAGTGTCTAGATCACTGATTCTCAAACCTTCGACAGTTGCGGACCACTTTCAGAATTCCACAGTAATACCCTTTTCACACTAGATCTTTAAGATCGGATGTTAAAGTGAATGGATCTTTAAACGCTAATGTGAAACCGTACGGCCTCGTCTAAACACCACAGAACACATTTCTATGCTATTCTTCATGTAATATCCTTTTCACACTAGATCTTTAAGATCGGATGTTAAAGTGAATGAATATTTAAACGCTAATGTGAAACCGTACGGCCTCGTCTAAACACGACCGATGTTTAAGACAGAGATCTGCGTCTTAAACTTCGTCCGCATTGCCAACTTAAATTCAATTATAAAAAAATACTCCTTGAATTTGTGCTATCAACATTTTATATTATCATAAACAAGAATACTGTATTATATCGACGTTATAAGAAGTTTATACTTATTGTTATAATAAAATTATTTATTTTAATAATGTGTTTAATAAAATACAGAGCTACAATAATTGAGATAAAATGTATCGACTTACATGTTAATACAGGTGTAATATATTCTTTATTGTAGTGTCTTTATTGTAGAATGAAATGAAATATCCTTATTTGTTTATAATAATTCATAATGTGCGTCTGCGCAGACAGTTCAAAACTGGTAATTTCATGACGGTAACTTAAGGACAAAATTACTGTAGCTGATGACAGCACCAGAGATTTAAACATCAAGTGTGAAAGCATACCGATCTTAAACATCGGTGAACTTTAAGTTCACTCATCTTAGAGATCTAGTGTGAAAAGGGTATTACACATCTCTCGCTGCACACTAGTGTACAAACAGCTGTCAAATATCGATGGATAAATTAGAAATCTATAAAAAATGCCAGCACAATGCTAAATGTCAGTGTCAGTGTCTAGATCCCTGATTCTCAAACCTTCGACAGTTGCGGACCACTTTCAGAATTCCACACTAACCGCGGACCACCAACATCAAGAAAAACATTTTTTTACGTAAATACCCATTATCGATAATAATGAAATTTTGTGTGCGCGGACCACCAAGAAATGACCCGCGGACCACCTGTTGAGAAACACTGGTCTAGATCACAGTGCGTTCAAGAAGATATGTAAACATTCATATCGCTTCGCTTAATAGTTTTATTTTTTAGCAGTTGTTTTGGTAAACGTCCATTTCCTTATTTATATATTTTGTTAAAAAATGGCATCTGTACCCATAAATATTTATATTTGTAAAGGAAGTGTTAATCAACATTTTTTAGAAGATGGGTCATGTTGTGCCCGGCGCTTGGCGTTCTCTGACGGTAAATACCGTGTTCAACTATCCATAAATTTCGCAGTACAGATTCTATCTAACTTGACATGTCTTGTAATTATTACATAAGGAGTACTTCATGATTTCTGCGTATTTATTTAAAATTAAATTAATTTATACGTATAATATGATTAGGTTGCTCTGACAGAAATCTACTGACAAAATTGAAAATTCGATAAATATATGTAAGGATCACATATTATTTGTTGATTCTGTTGTTATTTTTTATTAAATTCGTTATAATATAACATTAAATTTTTTTTAAATAGTTTTTTTAAAAACACAATGCGTTTAAAAGCCTTATCACACTAGAGTTATTATTCAAGTCTAAACTTGGAAAATTAAAGTCTTTGCATTCGAATCGAAGTCTTGTGCGTGTGATAGTATGAAGAAAAAACCTAGGTTTTGAAGACCAGGCAAATGAAACAGGATACAATTTCTCGGTCTTTTTACCCAGGTCTTACAGCTGACGCGTCTTTGTCTTTTGTTTATGTCAAAATATAACTGTCAACTGTCATAATTTCACCACCCGGGTGCCACTGGTATGTAATGACAATGGCTCGAGTTTTAGTTTTCTGGTATATTGGTAGATGGTGACATAGCGCAAAATAAATTACGAATACACCCGACTTCAAACGATCATAAACTTCGTGTTCTAGCTTTCGATCAGCCGCCATTAGCTGTCAAACACATGACAGTTGGTGTTGAAGTAATACGCATTTAAGCTTGTTAATTTTCAAATACATGGTTCAAATAATAGAGTTTTATTTCCAATTTTGGTCATCTTATACTGTATTTGATACATACATTGTACATCTCGGGAAGACGGACAAAAATTGATTTTTTGCGGATATTGTCTTATAATGATCTGAAATGTGTAGAAACCAAATATGAGGCCGAAAAAATAAAAAAAAAAAAACAGGTATAGCCTCCAATTTTATTAATACAGTGTTTGTAATTAGTAATTATAATGTTGTGTATAATTTTGTGTTTCAAAAATAAATAGCTTACACCTTTTATTTAGATTTATTTATTTAAATTCCTTATTTATATGTTATATTAATGTATATGGATTATTAAATATATATGTATTTCTTTTTTAATTGTAAAACTTTTGATAATATAAATAATAAAATATATTTAATACAATAATAATGGTAATTATGAACGTAAATTAGATAGTAAAATTTAAATTTGGAGGTTGTTGTTGTTTAGTTCATTGGTATATTCCTAGAGGGAACGTACTAATTTTTTTTGCTGCCAGTGTCCGTTCTTAATATATTGTGTTCTGTGAATTTCACGATGTGCGCATGGGTAAACAAACAATTTCCAAGTCTTAACTAATATTCAAATACCGTGTGATATGTCAAGACCTGAAGACTTGGATCCTGAAAAAAAAACCTACAAAAATAAGACTTGGATAGCGTTCTAGTGTGATAAGGCCTTTACGTGGCGTCGAGAAAAATTTACATTTCTCGAGAAATAAATTATATTTCTCGAGAATTGAAAAATGAGAATTTTTTCTTGAGAAATTCTCGAGAAGAAACACTACTTGCTACCTAGTTCGGATAACACAGTCCATCAAAATGAAATTTTTGTCATTGTGCCGGAAAAGTAAGAATTGATTTTGGATATTTTTGATACGCTGATTCCAAAAATACCTGTTTTTTTTTCGTAGCAGTTCTAGTTTTTGAGATACAAACTAATTGATTTTAGTTTTTTATCTAAAAATGCTAAACTTCTTGGAAAGTAAAGTGGATATACAAAATATCATTGTTTTTTATGTCTTTGGGGCAGCAGAGCTAAGTATCAGCCCTGGGTTAACAGAAATAGGGCTTTAAGAAATGTCATGATTCAAGAAAAACAAAACGTAATCAAAGAACCTTTGGTTGCGAGAGAGAAAAACATATTTACATCCTTGTATATCAAGTTGAGGATGATGAAACAATTTGTGAAGGTTTTAAATCGAGATGGTCATCACACGTAAATTTCCTGGGATTAGCACGGAAAAACTGAAAGCCGGAATATTTTATGGTCCTCAGATAAAGCAGCTTATTAAAGATCCACAATTTACCTAATTGAATACCTAATGAGATTGAATCTAATGCTTGGTGTTTATTTCTTCAAGTAGTTCAAAATATTCTTAAGGCAGAGAATTACAAAGAATTAGTGGAAAATATGCTTTCCAACTTTAATATTCTCGATTGTTACATGAGCATAAAAGTTCATTATCTCCACAACTACTTAGATCGGTTACCAGAAAACCTAGGTGATTTTAGTGAAGAAAGAGGGCAAGATTCCTTCAGGACATTAAAACTATGGAAGATCGATATCAAAGAAGATGAGATAGCCACATGATGGCCGACTACTGTTGGATTTTTCAGCGAGACTGTCCTGGTAAACTCCATGCTAGAAAATCGTATAAAAGAAAATTTTTAAGTGATAAATGATGAATGTATAAAATTATCTACTTTGTGAAATAAATACCTTATTTTTTGTTTTTAACTAGCAGTTGTTAAACAATAAGATGATTTTATTTTAACAGAGGCCAATATAGCGTATCTCCAAAACTAGATCTGATAGACCAAATCTGACGGCTATTTTGGATTCTGCACCCAAAAATTACCTAGAAACAGTTAAAAAATCGTAGGCACCAAAATGCCTGGGCTGTGTAATAAATGGTACGATTTTAAGTAACGTATCAGTTGCTCGCTACACTGGAGTGCCACTGCACACAGTTTGGAAGACACTGAAATAAGGTATAACATCTACTGACTACTTTATTATGTAATACAAAAAAATTTAAATTATATTGTCATGATACCCGATCAGGAAATTCTATCCTAAAATCAAAACTCACGCAAAACCAACCCATAAATTCCAACGTTATAAGTACTAAAATCCATCGTGAACAGTCCATCATAATTCTCCATGATGGATCATCTCACAGCGGTATTCGGGGACAAAGATCAACCAGACAGAGTTTCAGTAATGCATTGACAACTCCTAAATAAATAACCGAGTGTAAAACAAAGTGGATGCGATTGCTCAACGTTATACCACCAACAGAGTAACGTTCGAGATTTGAATCTCCACAATTATAACTGTCCTGGATCCGTCTTGTTCAGTTAAGGATAGTTTTCAATTCTTCACGGCATTTTTCAATGACGAATACTCGTGACGGACACTGATTTTAATTAATGACTCTTATATAGATGAAATACTCAGTCAAATACTTCAATAAGACGTCAAGAAAAACATAACAACCAATACCAATATTACAACATTAAATGAGAAGCAAACTTTCTATATTCTTATTATCCATTTTATACAAAGTTTGTGGTGGCCTGGGTCCCAACCAGAGAAATGAAATAACCCAAACAAGGTTCCTTCTCGTGACAACCAAGTTTGTTATCGATAAGATTGTTTTACTCCTATAATCTCTAGAGGTAAATGAATGTTAACTTATACCCTTTTCACAATATACCCTTGAAACCGTACGGCCTCGTCTAAACACAACCGATGTTTAAGACAGAGATCTGCGTCTTATACTTCGTCCGCATTGCCAACTTAATTTCTATTATAAAAAAATTCTCCTTGAATTTGTGCTGTCAACATTTTATATTATCATAAACAAGAATACTGTATTATATCGACGTTATAAGAAGTTAATACTTATTGTTATAATAAAATTATTTATTTTAATAATGTGTTTAATAAAATACAGAGCTACAATAATTGAGATAAAATGTATCGACTTACATGTTAATACAGGTATAATATATTCTTTATTGTAGTGTCTTTATTGTAGAATGAAATGAAATATCCTTATTTGTTTATAATAATTCAAAATGTGCGTCTGCGCAGGCAGTTCAAAACTGGTAATTTCATGACGGTAACTTAAGGACAAAATTACTGTAGCTGATGACAGCACCAGAGATTTAAACATTAAGTGTGAAAGCATACCGATCTTAAACATCGGTGAACTTTAAGTTCACTCGTCTTAAAGATCTAGTGTGAAAAGGGTATTAACCAAAGAAAACATCACGAACTAAAATGGAACATTGAATTTTTAATTATTATTATTAAAAACAATTTAAGATTTAGGCATTAAAAATAAAAAATATAATCAAAATTATTCGATTATTCGACATTCAAAATGGAATATGCTCTAAACTGACATTAAAAATGGAGTAAATCTAAAGCCATTTTTTTTTCTGTTGGTATTTTAATAAAAAAAATACAGTATTAAACATCAAAATCACTAGATATTGTAAATTTTTTTAATACCAGCATATTTTTGCCAATTCTGAAACTTATCTGCTTACACACCACATTCTTAATTTAAAAAAACTATATAATCAATCTTTTTAGAGTCGAAATAAAATTGTTATCGTGTAACAGCGGTTAAACCGCATCTCTTCTTTTTCCAAATTCATTCGAACTATTGTCACGCACATATAAATTATCTAAAGGGTTATTTTGATATTTTGAACCGCCTCCACAGTATTTACTTGGGTTAATCTGTTCAGTACTACGCTCTGATTTATAAATATTAACCGTTTAACTCTACGGACGTATTAATTACAAATACCTTTTCGAAATAAAAACAAATCATACTTTATCTTAATTATACCTTCAACTTTTAATGGAGTTTTAATCTGAAGCAACTTTTATAGCAGTACAAAAATTTTGATTAAGATCTAAGGGTAGATAAATGAATTATTTTTATTACAAATAATTCTGTCACAACCAAAATTAATACCATATAAATTTAATGTGAGTTTTATTTTTAAACAGTTGGTAATATGTTGGTAACTTAGTAGTTTTCAGACTGGTTACACTGCAAATCATATTTGTTATTATATTTTTCACATAATACTTAAAACGTATTTTAAGTATTAATTTGAAATTTGTATCGGTAAACTTCTATCGATTTCTACTTTACCGATCGATATTTGAAAGCTGTTTATATTTGAAATCTGTTTATAATGAATTTGTACCGGTGCTAAATCTAGTCTAGGTACATCATGCTAAAAATGGTCAAAACGTTATGTAGGGACCTCAATTCGTGGAGATCCATCGAAATCTCGAAATGTCAAAGTCGGTATGATCACAATACCTCCCTTATATATGTTGGCGGTCTGTAAAAACGCTATAAACTTATATATCAACCTAATAGAATTTAAAATAAGTTTTAGAATCTCTGTACTGTTACATTTTGCTCACTTCGCTCTGTTTCTGACCGTTGTGATACTCCCTTATCTTAGTGACAGTTCTCAAAGCTACTGCATAAAGCGACACCTACACAAATGCAACCTGCAGGAAGTGATGTTATGTCAACTTATCGTAACGACCCAATAAGTGAGAATGTGTAGGTTACACCTGAACATTTATAACGACCGGAGATTTTACGATATTCGCACACTCGATGAATTTATTAACGAACCTGTTAGATAATCTAATGCTTAACCATTTCACATACTTCCTACAACGCTCCTTCGAGCTAGATCTGATTATGTTTATAACTATTATCCCTCAGATATGATTATAAAGTTTTTAGGGGGTTCCACAGGGGTCTATTATTGGACCAATTATATTTATACTATATATAAACGATCCAAACCAGGGGCGGACTGGCCATGTGGAAAATGTGGAAAATTCCACAAGGGCCGTATACAAATTGGGCCGTTTTCTAACTATGTACATAATATACCGTTATGTCGTAATATATATATATATATATATATATATATATATATATATATATATATATATTTCAAACAGTTTCAAACCTCAAAAAATCAAAATTTTCACTAATAGTTTTAGGTCATTATGGACCAAACATTAATTTTTTCTAGACAAAACAAGGTGTGAGAATTCCAAAAATTCAAACCTCAAGTCTCTATTTCTTACCTTTTTTGAGATATGAATTTTTAAAATTACAAAAAAAATCAAAATTTTCAATAGTTTTAGGTCATTACGGACCAAACATTATTTTTTTCTAGACAAAACAATGTGTGAGAATTCAAAAAATTCAAACCGCAAGTCTCTATTTCTTACCTTTTATGAGATATAAATTTTTTAAAATTCCAAAAAAAAAATCAATATTTCCCTAATAGATTTAGGTCATAACGGGGCAAACATTATTTTTTTCTAGACAAAACAAGGTGTGAGAATTCCAAAAATTCAAACCTCAAATCTCTATATCTTACCTTTTTTGAGATATGAATTTTTAAAATTACAAAAAAATCAAAATTTTCAATAGTTTTAGGTCATTACGGACCAAACATTAATTTTTCTAGACAAAACAAGGTGTAAGAACTCCAAAAATTCAAACCTCAAGTCCCTACCTCTTACCATTTTTGAGATATGAGTTTTTGAAGTTTACAAAATAAAATCAAAATTTTACCAATTAGTTTTAGGTCATTACGGACCAAATATTACAGAAAAAACATCGTAAAACTAAATTTTTTAAAGATTTAAACCTTAAGTCTCTATTTCTTACCATTTTTGAGATATAGTTTTTGATTTAATACCCAAATTTTCAAAAATAACTACACTTTCACGAGACCCAATATATTCAATGTTAAAATACGTACAAAAAATAACTTAGAATTTATAACAAAAAGACATTTTAATGTTATCTCGATGTTTTGTTAACCACAAATGAATTAGTATGGGATTAAAAAAATAATTAATCCTCTTAAATAAGTTGATAAGGAAATTTTATTTTTATATCATTAGCAGGAATTACGTAAACATTTATGCGACGAAACATGTTTATCTGAAAAAATATATAAACTGTGAATTTACATAGTTTACAGGATTTCGTAGGTAGGGCTGATATTAAAAATATTTTAGAAGATAACATGATTTATCACAGTAATACAGTCTTGAAATTATTGTAGAAAACATTACAAACCAATTTGCAACAAGTTTGGAACCTTATTTTACGACCTACTTATTTTTAAGGTCCCAAACAACTAATTCAAATATGTTATTAAAATTTTAAAGCACTAAATTACGAAAAATCGATATTTAAATTTGACAAAAATCACGTTTTGCATGAACTAAGTGGACAAATAATGGTTTAAATTGACAAAATAAGGATTAAATTTGATTTGAATGTTTATATGTTTATGTTTGTTAATATGGATCTTACTAGCATTAGCTAAATAAATAAACTATTATTATTATTATTATTATTAATAACAAACATAGGTTTACATTATTTTATTTATTATTTTTTTAATATTATTATGTATTTATCATTTTTTTAAATACGGAAATGCCAACTTTAATTTTCCAAACAATCATATCTCAAAAACGGTAAGAGATAGAGACCTGTAGTTTAAATTTTTGAAATCCTCAGACTTTAAATAGTTTAGAAAAAAATTGAAGATTTAGTGGCTAGCACACAACTTTATTAATAGGCCATCAAATAAAATTGTCGAAAAGTACCAAAAATTGAAAATTAAAAAATTGATGTGAAGTGTGAATTTTTAAACATTTCAGGGTTTCGCAGGTTTTAGTAAGTGAATGATGATTATTTGGGATGCCAAAATAAATTTTATGTTAAAATGTTTTATTAATTTTAATTCGAATGGCTAATACCATTATTTAGGTTTCTAAATATGTGCAGTATTTTTTTTGCAACCATATTCAAGAGAAAAAAGCTACTATATTACAAGTTTACTCCCGAAAGTATCAGTCTCATAGAGTCATACCTGATAAACAGGAAACAATTTGTACACGCAGGAAACGAGACCTCCCAGACATTGTATGTAAAACACGGAGTCCCACAAGGGTCAGTTCTGGGCCATGTTCTATTCCTACTATACATCAATGATCTACCCTTCGTTAACATTGAGTTAAACACCATCCTCTCTGCAGACGACACTACGGTACTTGATAGCAACAATTCCCTAACGTCACTTATAGGGATTTGCAGCTAAGCACCCTACCATCTGGTGAGCGTTTCATGAACTTGTGTACATCAGATAACATTTCGTTTTCTGTATTGGTTTTGTATGAAGTTTGTTTTTAAAGTTTTATTATAATCATTGAAAAATGTATAATACATATTGTTGTGTGCCTATGTGCAATTCATTGCAAAGAAGAAACCCGGAAACATCGTTTCATTTGTTTCCACTAATATCAGACACCGTACGGTTCGAAACAAAATTGGGAAAGCAAGAGATTAGGAATCGACGCGATGTTTAGATAAACAATTTAAAAATTGGAAAAAAAGTGAGCCCTTATATCAAAGTTTGCTCATTACATTTTAATGATAGTGACTACAAAAAATATTTTCAATTTTGTATTTATTATCGCATATCTTGAAAATTCCTGTCATTGTGTGTGGGTTTTTAATGCACAAGTTTGTAGGCATAATGCATAAATCTTTATGAACTCTCTGTTTTTTTCAGTGACTCCACACAATATTATATGCCCAGCATTGTAGATTTCTACCCCTTGGTAAACAACACGGGAATTATTATTTCCCCCAATATAGTTAAAATAATCGACAATGGAAAACCGCCATAACTTAAAACCAGATCACAAAATGTAGTATTTTAGATGTTTACAAGTAATGCCACTTCACAAAATCAGAAAATCCCAAACAATTATTTATTTTTTGTCGTTTTTTGATACACTTTTCGCTATTATTTACTAGTAAATGTCAAGTGGTATCTGATTTAGAATGGTTTCAAAAAAATCCGCGTGGCGCTACGATCTTAAAATTTTTCCCCTATAGATAATAGAGAATTATCCATGTCCTACTACCACAACTGGTTATAAATATTACTAGTGATACTAATGATAATACTCATTAAGTTCTGTATATTTGTATTGGTATAGTATAAGTATATATTATAAGATTATAGTTTGTTTTAGTTTTAATGTACGTATGTACTATTTTAGTTATAACTTTAATTTATTTCCTTTATAAACATAATGTACATTGTAACTTATGACATGCAGTATGCATATTATGTATGTTCTAACTGTCAATAAATTCTATTCTATTCTATTCTAGATATAAATTTTGCTTAATATGAGAAAGACACATTAAAAATCCAAAAATCTAAACCTCATTTACACCTACCAAAAAACAAGAACACAAAAATGAATATATTAAATGTATATCACGACATTTTCCCATGATAAATATAATTCTAATCTGTTACTAATAAATTGACACCTTTTCAAGAATGTTAACCTTTAAAAAACTGCAAAATAACATAATTTTGACACATTTTTTTGCATCATAAAAACTGTATACTAGTGACACCTACTAGCGTAACATTTAATCTTGGGAATCAATCGTTTACATAACCTATTCAATGTACGATATACACAAATCGTGAATATGTCTACAGAATAAACTATCGATTCTTCGTTAGACGAGAATTGAATCAATATGTATATGATTAGAAGTACATTAGGTTTAGTTTAACATGTATGGGTGACCATACAATACCCGTGAATTGAATTTATAATTCATATAATCAATTCAAGAAATACAACTCGCAAACATGAATGAAACTAACTAATATAAACCGAATAACCGATGACGATACAAATGAACGTATGATTTAACTGAAAAGATTATCAAAATCAAAAGTTTTGATTCCTTCGGAAATAACATTCTGTTTTAGTTTGTCTTTGCTGGTGGTGGTGGCGCTAAATGAAACAGTCTAATTTCTGTTGTTGATTGGCACTACTGCCGCGTTTTCCTATAGGGGAAGTATTTTAAGATCGCAGCGCTATTGCGGTATACTTGGAACCTTCAAAATAGACATTCGTTATATATAAACAACGTGAATTTTAATGTTTACTGGTGGTTTTTGAAATTTTGCTACAATATTAATATTTGTTTTTATGCAATTATATTTTTATGCAAACATTTTTTATAATAAAAAACCCGATAGAATGTCTATTTCTGTAGTTGCTAAAATCCCACCAGATGTCATATCGCTTAGCAATTTTTCCCTATAATATGAGTTTGTGACCAATAATTCAAAGTAAGAAAATGCTTCACATCAAAACTACAAGTCAATATTTATTTATTAAAATTCTTATTTTATACATTATAATTTAATGTCATTATTTTTGAAGAACAATATTATTTTGCAGTTTAATTTTGAAAATTTTACCATAATAATCGTTATTATGGCAAGTAAAATAGCAATAAGTGTGTGTGCCATATCTAAATGGTTTGAAGGAACAATATGTTGTTCTTATTTTATCCATTATTGTGTTTCATTTTCATTTGTCAAAAAACGAAAAATTTTGCAATTAAAAATGTAGCTGTAATGGTTACAATTTGGAGCAAAACAATATACTATTATGCATTCTAAAACAAAATATTAATGATTTAATGTTAATTAAATAAATACTAAAGATATTTCGATTTTCAAATTATTTAAAAACGTAACCTATAAATATATCTTCGAATCCTTATTTATATATTTACATAATCATTATTCTATAATATACAGTATCTGGACTGTATATATTAGTATATATTTATCAAAAATACATATTTTTTACTCCAAAATTGAAGATATTCATAAAATTAAGGTAACCAAAATAATGTCACATGTATTTTAAACCAGTCAAAAACCTCCAAAGGACTCAGCTCTCAGATGGCAGCACATGTATGTGACACACTAATATGGTCTATTCCTTTCGTATATTTCTGGTTTAGATCAATGTACATTACTTAGAATTTATTCAGATTTTTATTTTGAACCATTTGCGTTACACATGAAGTCGGTAGGCAGCTGTTAAAATTTGTCTCATATATTTTTTATTAAAAAAGACAAACACTACACCTTAGCGAATAAATTGCATTTTTTTTTTGCTATTAGTTTTCAATCATATTCATCAGCTTCAAATATTTATTTTTTTATACAATTCAACCTTAAAAACTACAAATCCATGCCATCATCTAGATTTGAACCCGCGCCTTTCTGGTTTAGCAGGCCCATCAAGGTGTAGGGGGTAGCTGGGGAAAATTCCCAGGGCCAGGGGTTTTTGGGGCCCGGAGTCCTGGAGTTCTAGGGGCCCGGGGTCCTGGGCAGAGTCCTAGAAAGTGAGGACCTGTTTTTTCCGCTCATCATTTGTATTTTGGAAGTGGGGACCTTTTTTTTACTCATCACTTGTATTTTGGAAGTGAGGACTTTTTTTTTGCTCATTATTTGTATGAAAGTGAGAACCCCAGGGCCTCAGAAGCCTTTCGGCGGCCTTGGCTACACCACAACGATCGGTAAACTGCTAGTCCGTTCAAAGATGAGAATGCAGTATTAATCTTAAGGCAAATGGGAGCGATGTTGCCAAATGTTGTAAAAGAGCCAAATGTGTCTATTATAATAATTTGAAAGACTCATATGATTTACAAAAATCAACTCTTATAAAACTCAAAATAACACTCAACAAAAACAAATGACCATTTGTAGAATACTGCGTCTTCACAGAAGAGCGTGTTTTAGAGCTGGTATCGTCGACAAGCAAGAAAAGGATAGCGCCATTGTATAAACCCGTTAGAGAGTATGAAAAAGAACTACTCCATATGTCCTGTACTGCATACTCACATTTGAACGGACTATAGTTACCAATATGTGAATGAATTTTGACTTATAATAATGTTTCTTCGTAAAGATATGTTTCTAACCAAAGGGGTTATAACATTAATGAGTTCCTTCTGATGTTGAGTGTGTCTAATCTTGTCTAATGTCTATTTTGTAACTCTTTAGGTATCGCTGTCGAGTGTCGAGTGTGTTAGGGGTCACGGAAGTCTGTGTGTCTGTGGCACGCATGTGTTTACCGATTGTCGTGTGTTGTTTGGTATTTGGTGAGTGTGTGTGGGTAGTAGGGTATTCTGTTCAGTGCATGTCGACACGCCACTGACATCTCACCGGAAACAGAGGGCGCCCACAACCCGTGTATGTCTCAATCTATTCATTCGTGCTACGGTCAGATGATATCTTGATGACATTGCAACGACCATGCACTGCACTTTTGCAAAAAAAATTCACATGATGACTTAAGTCAAAACCAAAATAACTGGTGCTCAAATGCAGATTATCTAGGATTGTTTTGACTTTGGTTGTCTGATAAACATGGACTCGCTAATGTTGCTTCTTTAAAGACAGAACTGTCAACACAACTTTAGATAAAGTTGACTGGGTAATTTTCATTCTTAATACCCTTTCCACACTAGATCTTTAAGATCGGATGTTAAAGTGAATGTATCTTTAAACGCTAATGTGAAACCGTATGGCCTCGTCTAAATACAAGCGATGTTTAAGACAGAGATCTGCGTCTTAAACATCGTCCGCATTACCAACTTAATTTCTATTATAAAAAAATACTCCTTGAATTTGTGCTGTCAACATTTTACATTATCATAAACAAGAATAATGTATTATATCGACGTTATAAGAAGTTTATACTTATTGTTATAATTAAATTATTTATTTTAATAATGTGTTTAATAAAATACAGAGCTACAATAATTGAGATAAAATGTATCGACTTACATGTTAATACAGGTGTAATATATTCTTTATTGTAGTGTCTTTATTGTAGAATGAAATGAAATATCCTTATTTGTTTATAATAATTCAAAATGTGCGTCTGCGCAGACAGTTCAAAACTGGTAATTTCATGACGGTAACTTAAGGACAAAATTACTGTAGCTGATGATAGCACCAGAGATTTAAACATCAAGTGTGAAAGCATACCGATCTTAAACATCGGTGAACTTTAAGTTAACTCGTCTTAAAGATCTAGTGTGAAAAGGGTATAAGCCGCATTCAGAGCTCTTAAATCAATAGCTTATGCACTGTATCTAATAGACTGTTCACTGTCACCAGCAAGTTTGTCATATGGAAGACGTAAAACCGTTCAGACCTCCAAATTTAATATGCTGTTTGTTGTGGATTGTGTATAATTTTCTAAACTTATAGCTAGTGAGATGTTTTAATGAGACATACATATAAACACATTGGCTGTCGCATTCTATGACACCGTAGTTATTGTATGCCTTTACATAACCTAACATAATGTCATCATTAACAAATCTTGCTCAAAATTACAAAGACGGACAGTAAATATGACCAATTTAGGTAATTAGGTAGTTAAAATCTAAGACAACAGAATTATAAGAACGATAATACATATAAAATATTTTACGAAGCTAAATAGTTGGTTTCAAAATTCACAGATGGCGGGCTATTCGTAACGTACTAATTTGTAACAGATGTGAACGGTACACGGAACGTTAAAAGAACGCATTAAAACATGTCAGAGCGTAACAACGAACAGTCTAAGCGACTTTCATAGCGACGTCACTACAGTTGGATATTATAGAATATGAAAAATGTTAAAGTTACTATTAAAGTCACTATAAAAGTTATCTTGTAGTAAAGTTACTACATGGTAACTATTATTGTCAACTGACAATAACTGAAGCGACTCTAGTGAGATTTTGAGAAACTAAAGGTTGTAGGATAGTCGAGTTTGTGACAAGCATGGGAATATGTTCTTAGAAGTGGAAAGACAGTTAAAGACCATTTTAGAGTGTGTTCCCGTGTGTTTCAATAAATATCACATGAAGATACCATTGAACCTGTCAAAAATATCCTACCAAAGTCAGCCATGATGTGAATACAGTAGCGCCTCTATCGGTAGTGTCAGATGCCAATAGTAACTTTTTACAGAATTGATCTGATTATCAGAATACATTTAGACAGGATTACCAACTTAAAATGATTTTATAACAATGTTGCCATATTTCTGCTTACTTATTCTAAGCTTTTATCCAATTAATAACTCAAAACACAAACTGAATCTATTTGTATGTTATAAATGTAATTTTAATCACTCATGTAATGATAACAAAATAACTTTAGCAATAATTCAAAAAATGTATCTCCAATTTACTTTTGATTAAGATTTTCCCAGTGAGGCCGACAATAAGCGTCACATAACTAACTTTACGAGATTCCGCATCGTTAGAAATATTCTTTACAGTAGCAGAAAAATTCTAACATTCAATTTTCTGAAGCATCCAATTGAAAACGTGAAGGAATTCATTATATTGTAACTTATTTAGTTACAGTTTGATTCGATCTTCCTACATCAGTGATTCTCAAAGATTATAAAGTATTGAACTACAAAAATCGGACATCAATAGGCTTCAATATGGCATTGGATGGCACAGAGCAAGTTTTAAACGCTTGGTACGTTTAGTGCTCTTTTTATATACCATTTTATGGTGGCAAGAATGAAGTCTAGCAACATAGCGTTTGATCTGGCAACATTTGGGACGCGGGACTTGGAAGGGCGGCAGGTGAACATGTCATACGCCTTCAGTACGAGTTTGAACTCGCTAGAGTAATTTTGTTGTCCGTAGCGATTGTTTTCGTGAAACAGTTTTTTCTAGTGCGTTCTAAAAATGAGTGACATTCATTTCGAGCATCGGTGTGCTATCAGGTTTTGCTTTAGACTTGGGCACAGTGCAACGGAAACTTTTGCAAAACTTAAGCAGGCCTACGGAGACAGTGTTTTGTCAAGGCTCCAGGTTTTTTGGTGGTTTAAGACATTTTCAAAAGGAAGAGAGTTGATTGAAGATGAATCACGTAGCGGAAAGCCTTCGTCTTCAAGAACCGATGAATATGTCGACAGAATCTGGAATCTTGTGCATTCAGATCGTCGGTTGACAGTCAGAATGATCGGGGAAAAGTTGAATTTGACTCACACTACCGTTCATCAGATTTTGACCAATGAATTGGGGATGAGAAAAATCTGCGCAATAAATCAATTTCAATAAACGAGTTTTTGGCCAGTAAAAACATTCCTGTGGCTCCTCAGCCTCCTTATTCGCCTGACTTGAGTCCTTGTGACTTTTTCCTCTTAGCAAGATAGGGTGACCAGACGTACTCTTTTTTAGAGTATTATACTCTTTTTTAAGTAATATCCTCTATACTCTTACTTTTTATAAAAAAAACCTGAATATACTCTTTTTTGCTCCTCACTTGTTTTTTGTAGAGAATGAGGACCTTTTTTTTGCTCAACACTTTTATTTTGAGAATGAGGCCCTTTTTTTGCTCATCCCTTCTTTTTTGGGAATGAGGATCTTTTGTTTTTGCTCATCACTTCTATTTTGGGAGTAAGGACCTCTTTTTTTTGCTCATTACTTGTATTTTTGGAGTGAGGACCTTTTTTTTTTAGTATATCCCAATTCAGCTTATCCCAAGATTGAAAAATCACCTCAAGGGACGTCATTTTGGGACCCTTGAAAACATTCAAACGTCCGTAACCGACCAGCTGAAAGATATTCCAGTATCCGAGTTCCAGCACTGCTATGAGGATTGGAAGAACCGACTCCAGCGCTGTGTGGCTTCCCAAGGAAGTTATTTGGAGGGAGACAATATTGTATTGTAATGCTATTCGAATAAAAAAAAATATTTAAATCAGTCCGGTTACTTAATTTACACACCTAGTACTATTTAAAAATTAAATCCGTTGACGATGAAAAATCGGGACGTCCAATGTCAAGAATCGAAGAAAATGTTGAATACAAAACGTAATAATTTGTTAATATTCTTTCTCTGTTTGTAGAGCGAGTTGTTTTTAACAGTAATATCTTTTATTGAACTGTCTAAGTGGTTACGCAATAAGTTTTATGTAGTGTCAAAATAGAATCCGTTATAGATAAAATCGCTATTGAAATTTAATAAAACAGAATCACAGTCCAAGATAAGTGCCAATAAAAAGAGATCTACTCCAATTATAGTCGCTATTATCGTTTTTAACCTGACATTTTCTACGTTAGAAAAAAGTTATCGATGTAATACAATCTTGGCAGCTGAATAACACTATATTGTTTTTAAATATTTTGGGTGTGCCGGAAACTTGTGGTTTTGGAAAATTAGTTTTTTTATTATTGTGAAAGCATTTTCTAAAGTTAATTAATTTGCACTTTTGGTAAATTACGAGGCGTTCAGAAAGTTGAAGTTTGATTATTAACATGAATGCCATATCAATAAAAACAATGTTTATTATTATTATTAGGTTGGTAGGAAAATAATTGCGGTTTATGAATATCAAGTTCTGTTTTAAGTGGTCCAGAACTGTTGGATGACTAATGCTTAGTTTTTGTCCAAGTTTTCGAATTGTTGTGCATGATTCTGATTCAACTATCGTCTTCTGTTGGACAACAAGTGAAGAAGAACGTCCCAACCTTCATCTTTGAGGCTCTCGTTCCTAGCACGAAATTTTTGGAACCACCATTGCAGTACTAATAGTTAAGTTCGGCATAAGCTAATAATCTACACATTCTGTTTAATTTATACACGAAACGTTCGGCATAAGGATCATTCGGCAAATATCGTGCAGTGCAGTTTGTGCTACACACTCGTCCCAAGTTTAGAGCGTGCGACAATCTATGCAACAGTGTATTCGCGGGAAAAATTAAAGTAATTATTTTTTCTGCAAAACAAAATAAGTGAAAACAATCAACATATCATTGTTTATGCCTGCAGCATTTGCCAAATAACAGGCTATTCCAAACGATTAGGCGGAACTAACTGGAATTTCATTTTCAGGATTTTGTAGGTATGACCAAAAAACTCTTATATCGTCATTTTGTCGTCTGTCTGTTCGGTAAAAGCCAAACGGCTAAACATAGACAGTTGAAATTTGGCATGTTTAATTATTTAAAAAAGATCAAAGACTATGAGAATTTGAAAAATAGGTCTATTCCGTACCTGATTAGCACTACAGCTCGGTAAGATTACTGTAAGTTTATTATTCCGGACACAGTAAGTGAATAAACAAGTATTCATTATGTTAATATTCTTAAGAACAAGTTATTTATTGTAGTAATAAAAATGTTTTTACACAAACTTATAAATTAAATGTAACCAAGCGATTAAAAAATAAATCCTATTGCTCGTACCGCCCACGTAGTAAATGTCTAAAAATCATCTAAATGTAAAAACAACCATATCAAATGTAACAATTACTCTCGCGGTTATTTTCAAATCACCGTAACATCGAAATCATGTTTCCGTGAAGAGGTTCAATAAGTGGCTAAGAGATGGCGCTTTTTTATAACCTGTAAAAAAATACGTTTTTTTATAATGACATTTAAAGTTAAATAAAAACCAAATCAGAATTAATTTAATTAATTGGTGATTAATGATTAACAAATATAGTGTTTTTAAGTGAATTATGAAACTGGAAAAAGAAGAAAACCTTGAAGAGTTGATCTATATAAGAAATATCATAAATTTACCGAAGGCGATTTTTTAAAAACAGGATTGAATTGCGAAATTCTATTATGTTAAGCACCTGTCAATGTATTCTGGAAAATAAAACTAATATATCACAATAATTTTACTTTAAAAAATGAATCATTAAAATTTATATTTAGATATGTTTACTACTTCCACGTGCATGCGAAAGTAATAAGACTGTACGCGTAGGATTGGCGCTGTAATCTTTCAAAGCAAATTGATATTTCAGTTTCAATTTTATGTAAATTCACTACAAGCTATTTGTTAAAATATAGTTTAGATGTTACGGATATAAATTTTAAATTGCAAGTTATGTTAACTTAAAAACAAACGAACGTATAAATGAAAATAACACTTTTGAACAAACGATATGTGTAATTGAGAAGTGACTTTACCAGTGGCAGCACTGTTAGCGAAGGAAATTACAGACACTGTATAATAACAGTATGGCCAATGGTGACATCGCCGCCATTAAGAGTCCAAATAAATATTGGAAATATTAGGAAATCAAATAAAAAAATAAAATAATAAAACGGTAAATTTAATCGAGTACTGCATATTAGATCGGCTTTTAAGTTATTTAAGTTAGTTTGAACATATGTATAAGTTCAAACAGTACTAGAGCGCCTAGTACAATATCTGACCACCAGACTGCGTATTTGAGCGTGTCAGTTCTCAATAATTTTCACTCCAAGAAAGTGATGTCCGTTTTACAGCGCTTCAGCGGTGATAAATGTAACTTAACCTTACCTCACGTATCTTAATTGCGATGAATGGCAAAAGTATTCATTCTTAAACTCCCCATGATCTATAATAAACAATCTATCAGCTAATTTACATAAATGACAGAAAATTAATAACTTAAACTTTATCATCCGTATTTCCTATTACAGATACGATTACGTTTTCAATAATTCAAACTCTTGTAATTTAACATGCCTCATTTAAGGATAATAATTATCCTGGCATCTCCCTAACTATCCGACTAACAATGTTGAAGTTCCTATAACATATGATATTCCCGCTGTGAGGCTAGCTGAGAGGCTAATACCTTCTAACCGCGAGTCGTTCTTTAATTGTTTTCATATTTTAACATGGAATGGATACAAAACATGCTCATTGACATGCGGTAGGTAATGAAAATAAATGTAAAAATAAGAAGAACTACCTTCTCGCGGGAAATTCAAATATACAAAGTGCAGAAATAAAATATATTCGCACTTTGATTGCTAATAAATATGTTTGTTATTCGCAATTGAATTAACTTAAAAATTTCTATGACCATATTGTTCTGTTTCTATCCATATCTTTCTATTTTATATGAGCAAAGTGTCCATTTTAATTTTGTTCAAAACTGTGAAACACTCAAAACCTTCTGTCAAATATCGATCGATAAAGTAGAAAACCATAGAAATTTACCGATACAAAGCTGTCATTGTCTTAATTTCTTAATTCTCATTGTGAACACTACTTAATTTCTACGTACAAATTTAACGTTAACTCTAATTTCTAATTTCGTAACTATGACCGAAGAAACATAATACAAGTAGTAACGATATACGTATACTAAAAATTAGTAGGCGGTGCTATTATGGCGCTACAATAGCAATGGATTTAAATTTTATAATTACTGATACTACTGAAGATATCTGCGTACCAGTCGAAAAGAACATTTAGTAAATAAATAAAAGAATTGAAGAAAAGACATTGTTTTATTTATAACTACAACATACTCATGTTAAAATTAGTTTTTTTCTGATACAAGCTTTATAATTTTATACTGTTTTACATATGGACGTGAGTTGAAATTTTTTAAAAATCATGTTTTGATGTAGTAAATCGTGAAACTCGACTGCAGCGCCACGATTTCTAATAAATAATTTATATCCCTGTATACTACTTGACTTGGAACATATTAAACTATAGTTAGACCCTGAATAGCGTTCTCGAAGTAGTTCTAAACAAAATCTTTATAATATTATACAAATAACTCAGCAGAAAACTAAAATAACTGACAGCAGAATAGGAATAGTGTTATTACTCGTCAAAAGCGGTGTTAGGCAAAAGTAGCTATATCCAGGAATATTAAAAAATCAGATATTGGTATCCCTAGATTCCTTAGGTCCACGGCTAGAAATGGAACGTTTAATGGTGGGTTTAGTCAATATTTAGACTTAGCCTTAAGTGTTAGCTTTAGTTTTATATTTTGTCTTAAGCGTAAGAAATGTTAAAAACAGTTAATACAATGATTTAGTCTTAACAAATAACCAATTAAACGATTCGAATAACAAATAACAAACAACAAATAATAAATAAACAATTCCTCGTTCAGTGTAAAAACAAAAACGGAAGTAGAAATGACTGAAAACCAGAAGGCTATTTGGCAATATTTAAAATAATTACATATCTTAATGTTTAATTTAAATAAATATACTATTTTGAATTTTGTGAAATTTTTGTGTTTTTAAACAAATACCCCTGCGAACCGGTTGTTGAGCAAATTGAATTTCATCACTGACTAAACTCACCATAAAACATGTGTAAAATTTATAAGTTGTTCACTTTTGTAAGAACACACTAGATCTGGTTATTTTGGTTACTTTTATGGTGTGTTACTGACTTTAAATGTCAATTAAAAATATTCCTTACGCTGTAAAACCGACTTTAGGTTGATAAGGTTATGATCATTATAATTAAGATATCATTTTTCATTATGACATCTGTCAAATGGATCGACATTTTAAAAAAGTGAAATTTTTTAATACCAACATGACATACAGCTTCAAAGGTGCAAACTATTGAAAACAAAATTCCCTCTTAGTTTGTTCTTACAAAAGTGAATCTTTTATACTACAAACTGCTTTTGCCTGTTGGTGACTCAACTTAACGCGTATCCCTCTAGTGGCAAAAAAGCGAACACTTCGAAAAAGGTTACTGTCATTGTTTACGTATAATTCACCATGTGTTTTATTGTTTCTGTCCATTCTCACTCCATTTTTACAGCGAATAAAGTGATAAATTTAAGAAAAAAAGATTAAATACTCCTTGTTGTGTGTATGGTAGTCAATCACAGGAAGAACATCTTCGAATATTAGATTGAAAGATTATCAGTGATTCTAAAATTTTGTTTCTATTGAAGGGAATTTATACTGTTCAGATAATTTTAAACAAGTTTTTAACGTTGAATTTTTCATTTTCCCTGTCTCACATGTGCAAGAAAATCGTTTAATGTTGTGTATATTATTGTTAATATAATTAAAACCCCTTGTTATTTCATGGGAGTGTTCCATAACTGTGTTAGTTTGCAAATATTTGACAGTTTTCTTGTGTAGAATAAATTACAAGTTCTCTTTCTATAAAATTTCTTGAGATATGTGTAGATATTAAGTATTCAAATAAATGTTTTAAGTTCAAAGTATAACATTTTATTTTCTCTGTGAGTATAAGCCGACACCAACATACAATATATAACCTCTGAAAAAATATTCATTTACAAGCAGCAAATTTTATCATAAAATGGATTCACATATATTTATACACTTTTTTAATACTCGGTTATAATTTAAATATACTGTATACAGCAAGAAAACGTAAATTAGACCAAAAATTGATTATAAACCAATACTGTTTATATACGTTGACAGATGACTATCCTTTTTCGTGTCAAAAGTTCACAAGGCGATAGTGGCGCCGTTTCGGTAATTATAGTCGCGAATAGGCTATTCACTCCTTAAACTCGACAGGGAAAATAATACGTGGTTTTTTTCATGATGATACTTATTATCTAAAATTGTGATAAAAGAGACAGTGAATATTTGGGCGATAAGCTGGTATTTCCTGTGATCGGTGCCATCAGTGACCGGTGGTGCTATCTCTTGACGGAAGTGACCGGCTTAGTATCAGTGAAAAACACTCGTTGTCGCCCACTACTTCACAACTATACCCCATTGACCTATATCACTGCGTATTTTTGGAAATATCTCATTTCATTCACAAACCTACATTCTCATTATATTTAGATGAGTTTATGTTAATGAATTTTAAAACAGTTGGCAATACTGAATCATATTTCTAACCTCAAACTGATGAAGAACGTAGATTGCAAACAAGAACACCTAATAGATCATTTTAGTGTGACGTCAAAACCTTCAAACGGGCATTTAAAAATGGTTATAGGGAAATAAATTTAAGAATGTAGCGCCGCGGTGGTCTATTTTGAATCGTAGGTAGAGGGTACTTAATGTTATTGTTACATAGTTACATAGCTGTGAAAATTACAGGAATAAATATATTTTACAATATTTTGTGAACTTGTTTTACAATTTTATCAACAAGTAAGTATATACAAATGTTTATAAAGCCACTTTTTTGTATGACACGTCTCTTAAAAAAATTAAAAACTATATTTTGTGCTTGGTGTAGGTTTTGGCGATAAAATTTTCGTAGTGGATTATTTAAAATATCAGCATTTCCAGATAAGAAAGATTCTAAGTGGTGAACTTTTAATGACTTCAAAGTCGTTGGCATTAGTCATACTGTTTAAGTTTGTTTATGTCGATTTGTTTTTGCAAAGTCTAATAAAATGGATAGATCTTACTGTTGTACCTATGTGCGAGTCAAGGAAAAAGAGGAACCCTGAATTATCGTTCTACAGATTTCCACCTACTTCAGACAATGTTAAATTAATAACAAATATAGAAATCGAGGAAGTTTTAAATTGTCGTAAAGCTTTGTTTAGAAAAGAAAAATTTGGAAATAAAGTGGGCCTTTGGTTGAAAATTTGCCTTAATTCTGTTCTTCACATTTACATAAATTTCTTGGCACTCAATTTTGCATTTTGGTTTTATTCTAAATGTGGTAAATTTGTAAATTCAAATTAAAGAACTACTTCAGATTATACACGATCAAATTATTTAAATTAATTCACTTAAATTTCCAAAAATTTGTTAAAACATACATACAAATAGCTAATTTAATTGGTACATATAAACATGCCAACAGTTTTGCCAATCTTTCAACAATAAAATTAAGTAGACAGAAATATAGGTGGCACCCATATGATGTTCATTTAGGGAATTTTAATTTTTAAATCCGCAAAATATTCCTAAAATAACCACGTCAGTAAGGTAACCTCGTTTTAAAACATTGAACATTCGCAATTTTTTGTAGGTTATTTTAAGAGAGTTTATGAAATATTTTTAGTCCTCATTTTAACACGTCCAGAATTATTTTTGTATAAAAGTAACAACTTTGTAACTTTGTTTGTATAAAATGTAAAGTACATTCATAATTACTATGAAATGACGTCATACGTTAATTTAGTTGCCTATGTTAGAATGTAATGTATCTAACATGCAAGCATTACTCATTATATTTGACTACAAAGGTTGGTAGCCTTTTTCTACATTGCAACATCTTAAACGGCAATTAAAAGTTAAAGTATTATATAATTATTATATACTAGCTGATGTGCTCGGGCTGTTTTCCATCACTTTCCGGGCGTAATCATCCATTAACGCCAATAGTGCATACGAGATTTTATTTTTCACTTCACATAAAATAAAAAGTATTGTCATAAGTATTTGGTAGCTTATGACAATAAACAGTTTATTAGGTGTGTGAAATAATTCGGTCCATCTTGCGGTCAATTGCTGTACTATGTAATTTTCTAACCTCTAATGTCTGCAACTGACTTTACGTTTTAGTGAAAAAAAAGGTCCTCGCAATGTGGCGCCCCTTAGTCAAGCTCGTCAGCACCCTTTTCCTTAGTGCGCTAGGGGCCGTCGCCCCCTCCGAAGTGAAAAATAAATGAATTAAAAACAAAACAATGATAAACAAAACACTATTTCCAAATCTACGAGAATTAACAGTTTTAAATCGTGAGAATGAGATCGTGAAATGAAACAATATGACAAGAACGTGTTATAAAGACAGTTTTGGTGCTGAAACTAAATTTATATCTCTCGCTCAATATGCAAGTCTTTTTAAAACGGGTCCTTCGTAATAACATGAACGAAATCAAAACATTTGTGGGAAAACCTACGCGTACGCCTCACAGAATGACATTTTTATTGGGAGTTATTGACAGAAGCCGTCTATCAATGTCTCAGGCAGGTAGAACAATGAAACACAGTGGCGTAGAGCAACCAATTTGCAGAGGAACATCAAAAGAACACAATATTGTTGCTAATTTTTTTTATGAACAATTTACTAAAAATATATGAAAAATTATATCCACACAAGTGGTTTGAGAGTGGACCGTGGTTTTGTGAAGCCTTGGGCAAGACAAATTAAGGCCCTTCAAATGTATCCAGTGATTGAAAATACACTTTGATAATTTTTTTAGGCATTTCATCACTTGAGGCCTGGCTCTAGTCCGCCTCACCCAAGGGCCGACCATGCTATTGTGGACATTAAGTTCATTTCTTAATTGAAATCAGTAAGATAAGTAAATGTGTTTTCTAAAGGACGTAAAATTAAATAAATTATTAAACGTACATATAAATTTAATTTGTAAGCGTGAGAATGTCAACTGAAATTTTGTTGATAAATTAAATTTGTATGGAATGAGAAAAAAAATAATCACATATTTCTTATCAGAATTTTTTTATAAGTAATCAAAAATGATCGTGACATTACACGAATTCCACTTCGATTTGGGCTAAAATTTGATTGAAAGGAACATCCTCTTAACAAGAACATAGCTGCGTATCTAAAAGACTAACATTAGTCTTATAGATACGCAGCTCATACGTCAGCACATATGGCTAACATAATACATACGTTATTTAGCACAAATTTATTCTGTAGAATAGTGTTTTACCTTGAATTTAGTGGGCTTTTTGTGACGTCATAGTCATTTTTGAACAGCC
The DNA here is from genome assembly GCA_963971575.1 of Liopterus haemorrhoidalis. Lineage (NCBI taxonomy): Eukaryota > Metazoa > Arthropoda > Insecta > Coleoptera > Dytiscidae > Liopterus > Liopterus haemorrhoidalis. The sequence goes on from OZ020621.1 coordinate 42,456,102, forward strand.
TGTATAATACTGATTAACATGCACTGTTTGTTTGATAAAAAATATGATATATTCATTTTTCAGTGTTTTTTGAAAAGTATCTAGCTGTATCTAGATACAAACATTTTTGGGATGTATCTGTATCTAGATACAGTTTTTCTTAGGTATCTGTATCTAGATATTTTTACCGACCGCCAACATAGATAAGGGAGGTATTGTGATCATACCGATTTTGACATTTTGAGATTTCGATGGATCTCCACGAGTGGGGTACCTACGTTTTGACTATTTTTAGCATGATGTCGGTCTGTCTGTCCTTCTGTCCGTCTGTCTGTTTGTCTGTCTGTCTGTCTGTCTGTCTGTCTGTCCGTCCGTCTATCTGTGTACACGTGCAGAGCAAATTCAGCTAAAAGGATTTTTATGAAACTTCATATTTAGGCTTTGGACATCAATAACACGAGTTGATCAACTTTTGGTAAACATTTTGAAAAATTTTTCGTAATTTTTTCTAAGTATCTATTTTTCATACTTATATGTAACGTTTCCATGGTTATGATAAATAATATCTCTGTTAGAAAATATTAGGCCAAGTTATTTCTACTCTGCTGCCAGAATGTATTTTATGCAAGTACTTTGTGATGGCGGTATATATTACAACCAAGGCTTCGAACCGTTATTTTTTTCGTTTCGGTTTTTGTTCCGGTTCAATTAAAGAAAAATATATCAGTTCGGTTCCGATTTCATTTCGGCAAAAATAACGGTTTTTTTCGATTTTCGGTTTTCGGTTCAGTTCCAAGTGATAATTTTTTAAATGCTTTTATTTATATTAGAAATTTATTTTCTACTATAATTTAAAAGAACATTTTATTCCTTATTTTGTAATATTTTGTAATATCCTTATCGAGAATATTCCTTAATTTCTATTCAACACGATCTTTTGTATTTTTTCGCCTAATTTATTACATCAATTTTTTTTTGTACGCCACTGGCGCAGATGTAGTGTGTCCACCGATTGGATCCATTGATTGGACAATAGTTGATACTGCAGCTTGTCCCGAGAGCGCATTTTCATATCTGAGATCGCTCACTGTCGATCCCGGTGTCACATTCCACATGGTTACCTCGAATCTAAACAACCTGGCTTTTACCAACAACGTACCAACACACAAGAAAACGACCTAAAACATTTTTTAGACACTTGCACACATCAATTTTGATTAGACATAGAATTTAACATCTTCATAAAACAGTTAGAGACATTTTTTACCTTTTAATTTTATTTATTTATTTCTAAATTGTGCGTATCATACACGAGCGCAGTTTATAAGTAACACTAGTAATTAATCATACTTAACCAGACGTATGACTGTCTCCTCCTTTTATGGCAAAGATGAAGAGATAGAAAACATGCTCATTGTGCAGCTATATTCTACTTACATGACAGCGACTGACGTGCAATTATCCGCAGCACGTCATAATCACAACTAAATTTATCATATCACATCATAACTTTGTTAAAAAAAAATATGCAAATTGAGGTTAGTGTATTAATAAAACACGACAGAATCTACGTCCCGTCACAGGTTTGTACACGACATTTTTTAAAGGGAAATCGGCGAAACAATGCAGTTACGTCACTTGAAACGTCACAAAAAAAATGTGACGTCAGGTTTAGTACGTTTACATTCATCTATTTAACGAATGTAATATTGTACGCTGTCATTTGTATGGAAATGAAATGAAAATGTAAGAATAAGAACAGAATAGAAACAAATAAACTCTTCTAATAGGCAAAATAGTCCTACAAAGGATTGATGTGATCCAAAAATATGATCAAAGAAAATAAATTTAAAATAAGTTGAATATAACCTAAAAACTATGCAGTACACACAAAATCAAATAAGAAAATCTATAAGAAAATATATAACTAAACACAAAACTGCTAAATAAGCAACAAAATAAATAAAAAAGGTTTTTAGAAATTACTATAAGTTAGATATTTGAGCACAAGTCAGTATCAAAACACAACAGACGTATTATTAAATGACATATGTAAACATCGTTTTATTCAGGGATACCAATACAAATGTCTATATTAAATAAACACTTTTAAAATTTGTAAATCTTCAAAATGACTATCGAACACAAACTAAATATGACTTCTAAAGGTATGTTTTAGTAAAATAAAAGAGTAAAGAGCAATATTAGTCCATAATTCACATGCAAAAAAAATCGATTTTATTTTTTCGCCACAAAGTTTGTCATTGAAGTTATGACGCAAAATGACGAACTGCGCTGTTTCAGCGACTGAGCTATATATAAAGTCCATTCAAAATAAATATGAGATCACGTCACACTTGATTAATTTAAGTACCAATGTAATAATGTGATTTAACCAACATCAGACCATTACTCAGTTGTTACATTTTTTTACTGAATGTTGGTAACGTTTTTACACGTTGTCTTGTTTAGATTGTACTGTTCAGTCGTTTTTAACTCAGGTTTGACGTTTAAGTAAGGTTAAACTTTATTTTGCATTAAATCAAATATTTTTGTAATAAAAATGCCAAAATCTCTTAGTAGCCGCGCTTAAAGGATGGATTTGTGTCTTATTAATTATTTTGAAAGAGAGCGAGGTAATGCTGGACCTTTAATGGATTTGAAATGTGTGAGAGATGTAAGTAAATATTAAATTTTGTTTATATCTATGGTCTTTTAACTTTAATTTTTTCTACAAATAATTGTTGATTAACTTTTTAGAGAATTGCTGCTGCATTAGATGTCAGCATTTCTAAAGTGAATAAAATCGCTGCACAACAATCGAGAGGTGAAGCTGTAAGTAACCCGAAAAAAAAAAAACGAACACGTACTAAATCTGTTGTAGAATTAGACAATTTTACAACAGTTGGGATACGTAATGTAATTTATGAGATATACCGAAATAATAAGGACACTTTACCAACATCTGTACGTGAGACATTTCAAAATAATCAATGAGATAAAACCATCCTTTGAGGCTACTAAGAGCTTTCGGCATTGAATTGGCCTATAATAATAATAATTTATTTTTACTGTATTTGAACTGTTTGTATGTTTAAGTATTTTCCATGTTGAGTGATATTTCTATAACGTATTTTTATCTTATTCTGTATATTGTGTTGGTATACTTTTAAAGGTTTTGTAATTTGTAATATGACTGACCAAAAACAATATTTCATTTTGTATCTTGGTCGCTAAATAAATATTATATTATATTAATAAAATATGTTCTATATATATTTCATTATTTTTCATTAAATTCTGTTTTTTACTCTTTTATTTATTAATTTAGTTAAAAGCAAAATTTAATTAAATAAATAATCCAGTTTTTTAATTTACATTTTCATGAAAATGTTTGATTTTATTTAAATCGGATTTAAAAACATCAAACAAATATTTAATTACGTTAAAAACAAAAATCCTATGGATTCTTTCACTGTCACCCTGTTTAAAATTTAATTAATACCAAATACTTGAACCCTCGTTATTTGAATCCTTTGTAAATACCATTCATTCCTATATATACTACAGGGAGGCTCGAATATGTCTGGTAGAAACAGGTTTGTAAGCTTGCTATATCAACTTGGATCTAAATAATAATTAAACCTGGCCCTCTGGAGTCAATTCTGCGAAACATTCCACCTCTCTACCCCGCGTTACGGACCGGGGTGGGTAACCTGTTTTATGTAAGATATACTAATCGAATTTTGTAAAATTACAATCTTTTTAAAGTGATTTTAAATTGGTTTGTCAAATAGGGGAAGATTAGGAGCAATTTGAAGTTGTTAACTTATTTAAATTTATTAAATGTTGGTAATACTTTTACACTCGACGGTTGAAATTATAAAATACTTAGAAAAATACGACGTAAAAATGCCCACATAATGTTTGTTTTTATTACAAATGTCAAAACATTAATAAAACTAAGTGATACAAACAATAAAGCATAAAAATGTTTAATAGATAATAAAAAGACGTTTTTGAACACCTGACTATGAATATAGCTACGTATGTTACAGTGTAGCCAACTTTGAAAATATTAAATTACAAAATGTCAATACACGTACATAAAATTAGAAACAATATCTTAATTAAAATTTGATGAATTAATATCAACCTTTATTTATTATAATAACAATTTAATAGATTACGCTTTGTCTACTGTCTGCATAGGGGCAGAAAAAATAAGTTCTCCGTTATAGTTAGTGCGTTGTTTTAATGAGACAGACATATAAACACACATTAGCTATCTCACTTTACATAACCTAAAAAATACTGTCGCACATATTTCAAGAAATTTCGGAAATCGTGAAACGAAAAAGAATTGCTGTAGTTGCATTAAGTAAAAATTTTACATTTCACATATTTTGAAAACAAAAAAAAAAAAAAATAAATGGGAAATTTTTATTAAGAATGACAAAAAATTAAAATGCAATGAAAAGTACATTTTATAATGACATTCAATTTAATCTAGAATTAGCAATGTGAGTATGATTTACTAAGATTAAACAAAATGTCCGAATTAATAGATAAAAATTACTAGAATTGAAAATCTAGTTCCGAATAAACGTTTGGAATTTGCATAGTGTACTAATTTTGAACTGTGAACTCAGCTTTGTTGATAGTTTGGTAAAATTTTATAAATTCAATTAAAAGTTGAAACTCTTCTTCATATTTGACTTTTAACATCTCGCACTACAGATTAACAATTTCTAGTTATATGTTTAAAGATCCTTAGTTTCACAGGATTGAATAAACCTAGATGCAAAAAAGAAAACTAAAATTTAATTTTCGTTCCGAACACTCATTTTGCGGGACGTCAAAAATCAGGATATAGATCAAAGACAGCCCGCGGGTGGTAGTTTACCCACTTCTGTATTACAAATCTCAAAAAGTTAAATATTGTGATCATAACTGATTGAAAAATAGTAGAGAAATGGTCCAGTGATCGTTGTTATGAGGATGATCACTGATGCTTAAGTGGAGTGACCTATACTGGAGTCCATCACACCTGCTGACTGCGTAGGCCAATGAACCACTTGGGACATGGCACACACACACACACGAGGACTGCATGGACAACATACATACACCATATTCTTTTCTCAACAATCATACACACACAATCACAACTCGTATTACCAGTTTTTACTATCACAGTACCATGTCAATTGCAACAAAGAATATTTGGTGACAAAATTCGAGCAAACAATTTGCAATAAATAACTTAAAATTATGTCCAAACACAGCAGATACCCGTAGCTTTTGTTAACCCTAATGGTCTACGTTTCAATAAATTGTGTAAATTTTTTCCATTTCCAAACAGTTTTCCATCGTAAATTCACATGAAAATTAATACAATCGACGGAATAATTACACCATAAATAGCAATCAAATACAGTAATCATAATTATCGATTTTATCTTTATATCAATATAACTGGATCTATGTTTATGCCTTATATGGCTTCGGGCGAAACTAGAACACTTTCTAACTCATGGGAACGAGAATCCCGTAAAATTACGCATCCCTCTGCAATGTTATTGCAACATTAAGTGTACATAGTAACGGATTAACCTAGTAGTAAAAGTGCCATATGCTACCAAGTCCACAGAAACTATCATATATATATAAACGAATTTCTGTTTGTCTGTTTTTTATACAAAGCCAAACGGATAGACAAATTTTTACCAAATCTGACATATAATGGCAACATTGTTGACAGACCCATATGATTTCTGGATAATACCAACCTTCAAACGATACGTGTGAAAATTTTATGACATTCTGACAATTAGTATAGAAGTTACAGTGGTTTTAGTGACTTTGTAATTTTCAAAAGAAAGGATAAAAAAGAATTTCGTGTGTTGATTAAACATTGTTTTTTGATGGGAAAAATACTGTTGAAGCCAAACAGTGGCTTGATAAGCGTTATAGAGACTCTGCACCAGGCAAATCAACTATTACTGATTGGTATGCTGAATTTAAATTAATTAATTAATTTTAATTTTTTAATTTGAGGAGCGTTGGAATGAATGTATCACTCTTGAAGGAGAGAATATTGATGAATAAAGTCGAATTTCTAAAAAAAAAAAATGTTTTTCTTAGTTAGACCGGAGACTTATTGAGGGACGTGATAGTATTTTTTAGGTTATGTAAAGTGAGATAGTGTGCTTATAAGTCTGTCTCATTAAAACAAAGCAGTAGCTATAAAGCTGCATTCAGAGCTCTGTAAATCAACACGTTGTACGCTATGGATAAATTTTAAACGAGGTCATTTGGTATGATCGGACATGCTCGTGCTTTGTCGTTGCTATACTACTGTTGAGCGATATAGTACGAGCTTGTCCAATCATACCAATTGCACTCGTTTAAAAACTATCCATAACGCACAGCGTGTTAATTTACTGAGCTCTGAATGCAGCTTAAGTTTGGAAAACAGTCAACAGTGGACAAAGCATAGTCTACTAAATTTAGAACTGTGAACGGTCGTTTGCGTTACCATATAACAAACTTGTAGTGACAATCAACAGTGAACAACTTATAGCGCATAATCTATTAGTTTCAGAGCTGTGAACGTAGCTTAAGGGTTTTAAAAGAAATCTATTTACAAGGCAGGCCAGGGACAAAGCCCCCGGAACCATGTAGAAGTGACAATCGGCGAAGTCGACTTTTAGTACAACACAAGATGATACACTTTTTTACTTGTTGTCAGATAATCATATATGTGGGGATGGGAGGAGCATGAGCCGCTGGAGAAAGTGCAGAATAAATATCTTAAGTGGATGCTGGGGCTAGATGAATGTACACCAGAGTACATAGTATTAGAAGAGACAAAGGTATGCAAAATTAAAATAGAAGCCGTTAAAAGAGCCTTAAGATTTGAAGAAAATATAGTCAAGAACCCGGAAAAACAATTATTAAATGAATGCTGGAAGGAATTAGAAAATAGAGATAAAAAGAAAAAAAAAACATCAAAATGGGAGATAAAAAGGAGTAAAATGTATGAATACGGAGGCTTTTCAACAGAAGAAGTAAGGAGAAAAAGAGAGAGTGGACATGGAATGCAGGAGATAATAGAAAGAATGAAGGACATACAACAACAAGAATTAAACGAGAGAATAAGCGGATCAAGGTACAATAACAAGTATAAAAAAAATTGGAGCACGCAAAGACCGATATATCTAAAAGAAAAAGGAAATGGGGGAAAAAAAAGAATAATTGCAAGGTTTAGATGTGGGAATGAAGAAAAGGCGAACAAATTTTGGTTAATAGAGGATGATAAACTATGTAGAATGTGCAGAGAAGAAAGGGAGACCGTTGAACATATGCTGGAAGGATGTGAAGAAATGAGAAGCAAAGGAGGAACAAGAGAAGATATTTTAAACGGAAATGGCTGCGGTTACACATGGATGAAAGAGGTAATCCAGAGGAGAAAAGAAATCAAAGAAAAAGAAAATAATAGGAATAATGCAAAATAAATTTCAAACCAATAGGTAGAAATTAAATTTATATTTTAGTTAAATTATGTAAGGAATAAAATGAATAAGAATAAAATGTAATAATTATTAATTAAAAAAATTAAAAAAAAAAAAAAAAAAAGATAATCATATCCTCAAAAGGATGCAAAAAGAAGATGATACAGAAGAAAATGTATTTATAAATAGTGCTGCAACAGTTTTATTTTGGTAAACCTGTTGTTTGCATTGAATGTTGTATTATGACGTAAGTGGCCTGGAGGACCTATTATCATATCTGAGTGCAACCGTGCGATTTCCGACTGTGCCTAAAGCGTGGGCGGGAAAATTTCATTCATATTAAACCAACCTCGCGTGAGTTAAACAAAACATTTTAAACATCTACTTATGAATGAACAATTCTAACCTAACATTTGATGATTTTTGCGTGCGATAACCTCAAAACTTTAAACCCTATGAATGAGTTCTAATTCAATGTTTTGGTGCGTGCTCATGCGACTGTAAGCCACGCTTGAGTGGTAATTGTATAATATCCACGCGACGCTAAAGGCCATTCTCTACACCTGTTATTGTACCTGTCCTTTTAGTTCATTGAATCACTTACGAATCACTGAATTCTTTCGCTTGGGTTATTTCAAATATTTCTATCAACACCTACAACACAGAAATAAAAATATATCTTTTAATATTATTATATAAAACTTCTAATTTTATTGGATTGAAATAGATAAAATTTATGGAAAGTGGAGAACTGCCAAAACATGTAAGACAAAACAAAGGTCATTGTCCTTATTTTTACATTAATTCATTGTTTTGACATTCTAGACATCTTAAATTTAACCCACAAAATTTATAGACCACTTTTTTCATTTGAGAAATAAATTATCAGTATTTCTTCACACGTAAAAAAATTTACGTAATGGATAGATTGTTAATATGGTTATGAAACCTGGATACAGGAGACTCAGGCTTACCTAGGACTGCCCCGCAAATGATGATGTGTTTCAGGGTTTTGTAGGTATGACCAAAAAACTCTTATAAGAAGACACACTAATAGACACTCATGTGTCTGGTTTCTAATTTTTCTTTTACTTTTTTTTTTTGAAGTTTTAAAAATTCCTACCTCAAGAACAATACAATATAAGAAACTGCGGTTTGAATTTTTGAAATCTAAACACTTTTTACTACCTAGATAAAAACTAGGGCCCTTTTTAGTTTACGCCTTTTTGATCCATGTAGTTTTGAAAATTTGCAAATACAATGTCGACAGAAGTGAAAAACTATAAAAGCAGAACAAATTATAGTGTTTTGGCTGTCATTCAAGAAAGGACAAATGATCTTAGTTTTTTTTTACTTTTCCTAAGAAAAATCGAGGGAAAGTTAATATTAAGTTCAAATTTTTGCGATACAAAAATAAAACAACCCCCAAACAACACATTTTTTGTGAAAATTATTTTTTTTTAAAACTTAAGAACAATAAAATATAAGGAACTGCGATTTGAATTTTTGAAATTTACAGACATTTTTCTACCTAGATAAAAAAGAGGGTCCCTCCTTAGTTAACGCCTTTTTGATCCGTGTAAATTTGTAAATATTTTATTTTCGAAAGACCGTATCCCAAAATCTACATGAGATAAAGACCTGCAGTAGAAATTTTTGAAATCCTGAAGTTCTTAAAGGTCTTAGGACTCATTTTGAAGCAACTCTTAAACAAAATTTAAAACCTCAATCTCACGATAAGTCACATGACGATCTTGCAGTATCACTTCACGCACAGGCCGAGTATTCGTGTTGCTTGCTTTTCACGTTATCAAGGGGTCGGGCTTGTAATAATAATTGGGAGGGAATTATTATTATTATGAAGGCCAAACCTCAGCCACAAAGCATTTTTTTTTTTTTTTTTGTAATTCTGCCAGTCTTCATTCTTTTTGTTTGTATTAAATTTTTCTATTTTTCATTATCCGTAGAATCAAGTGGGTGGGGTAGTACGGCAACTTTTTTGCATTCTCAGTTGGAGATTTTTTTTTTTTTTGGGTTGGCGGGTTTTAAATGGGGCTATAAGGTGGATATATAGAGTCAGTCCATTGACATCGTTGGGTTAAAACCAACGCGACGGCGATGCCAATAGACTGACTGGGATTTTGCTAGCGTTAAGGCGAGAGAAAGTAGATATTAAAAAATTTCAATCGGATTTTGTTAGGCACTGGCCTCCGATTTCTAAACTCCTTCCAGACTTAGAATTATTATTTACAGCATCAATGTTTTCCGGAACAACAACCGATTTTGGACGACCTTCACGAAATTCGCCCTTAAGCGAACTACGGCCACGATTGAAGTCGGCAAATCATCGATAAATAGTAGTCTTTGATGGTGCTTCATCGCCAAAACTCGAATTAAGGTCATTGATGCAATGTTGTTGGGTTAATCCACGTCGAAAGTTGTAAAAAATAATCGCTCGAAAATGTTTACGATTTAATTCCATTTTTAGCCGAGATGATTTTTTCAAGTTACTGTAAACAACACAAATAGCGCTGTACGTCAAAACGTTATACAGTTCAAAATGTCAAAGTTTACGATAGAAGCGTCAGTTGCCAGATGGCAGCACTAGTTCAGCGCAATCCCGAAATATAAGAGGCAACCCTCGTACGACTATGTCTCTCTAGTGTAGACGCGCCATAAGACAAACAGTGTCTAGTTATTATCGCGTAACGAACCGTATCGTTTGCGTTCCGTGCGTTACGTCCCGAGTGTGTCCAAGGTTGTTTTCATTACAACAACTCCATTAGAAATCATAGCGTATCATGATTCTTAAGATTTTTTCAACATTTTGACGGTTATTAAATTTTAAACATAACTTTTTAGGCATATTAGTCACCCTTGTGGGCATATTATGAACTAAAAAAGTAAGATTAGGTCAGTTTAAAGTACACACGAACAATATAAAAACGGTAACAATAGAAGATTATACCAACTTAAATAAATTGATGTGATGTGTGAATATTCACACATTTCAGGATTTTGTAGGTATTTAGTAAGTGATAACAAATTGTGGTTAAATATTAAAAATCATAATTTTTTTTGAAAGAATAGTCCCCCTGTTAGAAATCACAATATAAAATTTCAAAATGGCGCCACTTATTTTGGATAATGCCGAATACAAAACAACATCACAGAGGACAGTCTACGGAGACAGTTCAGTGTACATAAGTGACATGACACTGTCCATGTGACTTTCGAGAAGTTACAGAATAGTCCCCCTGAAAATCTGTTTCCAAAATTGTACTTGTGTACGTATATCGCAATAATAAATCAAAGAAAAATTATATTTAGTATAATAATTGTTCAGTTAATATTTTAGCGATGGTAGAAGTTAAAGTTGATTTAAAACTGGGGTATGTGTTACGCATACAGAGTTACCTCACTCCCCCCGCGTTAAATGAACTGGTCCACAGTGTACCCAGGTGCACTCTATCGTACTAAGTAAACACTATACAAGGAAAACATGGACAATAGGTTTTTAAATGATTTTTGACTACTAGATAAGAACCACTACAAAAGTAGTCTTCAACTTCTTTAAAACCTCTTTAAAATACCTACACGTATTCTAAATTAACCACAAGGAAAAATTATATCTATTAATTGAAATATCAAAGAAAAGAAAAAACCACATACCACAGCACTGCGAGTATTATACATACCTGTAAAAAAAAGAAAACATTAGTATCAATTATATAAATAAATTAATTAAAGACGTGAGCAGTTTTAATCAATAGTCAATAAAATAGTACAAGTTTCATAACACGTAATAATAATAAGAATTTATGGCGGGCTATTTGAAATATTGCGTATTTAAAATAACCCAATAAACTCTTCATTTACGCAAGAAAACGCCACGTTTTATGTTTTTAAATATCCTATTAATTTTTACGAGGAAACTATTATTAAGTTTAGTTTATTTATAATATTTAAACGAAAAATTACTTATCGTCGCATGTTAAGAATTTCATGAATTCAACAAGTAGAATAGAAAATTTTATAGTCGAAAAAAAAAAACAAGAATTAAAAGAAGGAAACTTGAATATATAATGACAAATAAAAGATATAGCATTTTCAACTTATATAACAAGGACAGGCGTTACGACGTACGTTTATTATTTCACTCTCATGTGCATGAACAACATTCATGCATTTATGATATCTCATGCTCTCATTACCAAGTCTGGAATGGAGAGTTTGGACACACAGCCACTATCGATTTAACAAGTCCACACCATATATTCGTGAAATATACCAACACACACGAATGTGAATGTATGAGTAAAATGCATTCACAACAACAAAGCAAAGTGAACGAAAAGATGTAGGACAAGACTAATTCTACATCTGCTTGAAGATGCAAGATACTAAGAGCTCAACAACGCAGGTAACCTGCACGGTGATGGCGTACAGGCAGAACTGAGTAAAAAAATTAACACGGCACAGATAGTTCGAATGTTATTCGGCAACTAAACCAAAAATAATGTTGGACTGAGACCCCACCCACATAAATATTAAAAATTCGCGCGACTGGCGCGAACCCTTTTCATCAAGAGAATACTAAACAGTGTTTTTCTAGTGCAGTTTAATTTAAGTTGTTTTTAGCCTATTGTATTATATAAAATTGGTGGCAGCAGTGGGATATGAAATATAGATTGTGCATTTTTGTTACATTGACCTTTCTTTCATCCTCATCACGTTACATATCTACGGCACAAAGGATGATTTATAGATCTTCTTTGTAATATTGTCCTGTTTCAAGTTTAAAACGTTTCATATCCACTGTAATCGTTTGCAAGTCAGCAGGGCGTTCTAGTTAATCCACACCATTGTTTATCAAACTGTGGTCCACGAGTCAGTTCTTGATAGCACACAAAATTTCATTAGTATTAATAAAGAGCCTTTTCGAAAAAACATTTTTTCTTGACGATAGTGGTCCGCGGTTAGCTTGGAATTCTGAACTGTAATCGTTCGCAACTGTCAAAACTTTGAGAAACACTAATCTACACAATTAATGAACAATTCATTTAAGTTTTAAATCATGATTATTCAGACTGTATTATCTAAACCGTAATTTAAATGTCTAACAGTGAAAAGCTATGTTACTAAATAAATAATGATTGTTATTCTTTAGAAGTGGGTATCATTACAAAATAGGGGTTAGTACACGTGTTCGTAGATATTCGGTGCTTCCTAAGGGAAATCCTAACCTCACTTCCTCTGCTCCTTTCAGGTGGGTGGTGGTCGTAGTATAAAACCGGAAACTGGATCTCTGTTCAGATCCATTGCGTTTCCTGCCCCGACCAATATGAAATTAGATCAAATAACCACGTGTAAGTATTAACACAAGTAAATATGTGAATGTATGAGTATATGTATGTACGAGGGCGGATTAAACTGACATGATTTTTTTTATTTTTTTTTTTATAACCAACGGGTTAGTGGCCGAGCTCGTTAAGTCGTGCAGTTCTAACTGCAAGTCTAAATTATAATGTTACTCCCATTTTTACAATCATTCACCCCTCATCCCGGTATAGGAGCTCGCTCTCTGGCATCGGCGATTAGCTTCGTTGCAGAAAAACGCCGATGTAAAATTAGCGACTCCAAATAACAGTGAGACATCTGGTGGCGACTTGGTAAATTAAACAGAAGCGTATATTTGTATAATATTTTTAGTGTATTGTGCTGCAGTTTATGTGAATTAAGACGTATTTTTAAATATAGTGACTTAAATACAGTGCTGTTTTGCCGAAATATTGTTTAAACAGATAAATATTAAGAAAAAACTTCTGACATATACGCAGCGCCGCCAACGTTAGTTTGAGTCGCGAATAATAATAATAATTTATTTTTTTCTGGACGATGCAAATTATGAATTAACATTATAAATAAATCATTTTTCCAAGTAACAACCTATCTTTAAAATACACTTGTTATCTTTAAAATTATGACAAATTTTAATATGGCGTGATTTATAGAAATTTTGATTTTCACATGCATGTATCTCAAAAACGAAATGCGATAATGACCTGCGGTTGAAATTTTTAAAATCCTAAGGCCCTAATTGACTTGTAACCATATTTTGAAACTTTTTTTTTTTTTGAAAATTTTTCATTTTTTTTTACATTTTTTTGAAAATTTTGATAAATCCTAATTAAAAAATGGTTAAAGATAGAAATCTGCGGTTTGAATTTTTAATATTCTCCTACATTGATTAATCTAAAAAAAAAAAATTGGGCTTTAATAAACCAATTATTAAGTTTTGTATGGACAATAATCCAAAACCCTTGAAAATTGCCAAAAATCGAAATTATCGTAAGGGGTACCCCTTAAAAAAAAAGTGATTTTCAAGCAAAAAAATTTTTGTCTTCGATTTTACTGAAAACTGGTATAAGTATGTATTTTTGGCCATAGATCAAGAAAATTTGGTCCATTATGAAATTTGGGCAAAAGTTTTTGAATTATAGGCAAAAAACTGACCCCAATCGGCTCTAACTCAAAAACTAAGAAAGCATGAATTTTTTAAATATTTTTTTCATAATCCTCACACCAAAATTAGCTTAAAACTATATTTTGGCTAAAATCAGAGTCAAAAAATTTTTGACCAAAATTTGAATTTTTTTTTTTAATTGTTAATTTGTTGAAAAATGGTTTTCTTATACATTTTTAGCCTTAGATTACAAATATATGGTCACTTTTGAGTTACGGTCTAAAATTTTGACATTTGCTGCAAAAAAAGTAAAAAAAAATACAGTCCACAAGGGGGCTCAGCGGGACAAGAAACAATGCGTTGAACGGTTTAGAAGTTGCTGGCGTTTGGCCCCTGTTTCTTCTACGTTTGAGGTTATGAAATGTTATTAGTTATTTTTGTATTTTTATTAAAAATTTCACCACCAAGAAGCAAAGTGTAGACCTATTTTACCAAAATAGACCAAGGAGTTTTCTCGTTGCTTGCAATGATGAAGTGTGGAGTGTTTAGTTCTATTTTAAACAATCACTCAGGCCTATAGGCTTCAGCAAGAGTTCATATACACACCAGTTTTGCAAGTGAAAGATCGGAAATCTCTTCGTAAAATGTTTATTATCTATTATCGTTTTCCTAATTTCCTAATTATGTATATAGACGTCTTATTAATCCCCAGATATATGAGTACAAAGAGTTATATCCAACCCTTGTTAATTTGGCAACTATTCAGCTCGGTGTATTGTAACGTCTGTGGTATTGCCTAAAGAATGCTCTACGAGTTGGTCTGTTTTTTAAATGTTTCTGCTCAGTTAAAATCTAAGATTGATGTGTTTGCAGTCCTCCTATTTTAAGAGAAACTGCAGCTGATTCGTTTTTAACCCTTTGACTTGTTTTAAATATAAACTCATATTTTTAGAAACCAATAATTTAAAAAAATACTATTTACAAAAACAAAAATAACTATAATTTTAAACTTCCTTCGATTCGTTACGTAAAACATTAACAGTAATTCACATATTTTTTTTTATAACAGAAATTAGTAAGTATGAAAATAGTATTTTTTTCTATGAATACAAATTGTTTTCCATCTCATTATGCTTCATGGTTTGTTGCGCCATTTAATGATACATTATTAATGCTTTTCAAATGACAACCTGCATGATATATGTATTTATAATGTAAAATACACCGACATAAAAATGTTTTAACTCAACAGGAACCAAATAAAAGGTTCTAGAAGAAATATATCAAACTTTAAGGGTTTATTATTTGTTTTCCATTATTTGTTGTCATTAGCTGCTTTGTCTATTAGTCAAATGAAGAGATTATAATGTTTTAAAAATTACATTTATAATTTGATATTTTCTGCTTTAATATAGTTATAAATAATTTCATAAATATCTAAAGAGTTAGTAGCAAGAAACGTCTGAATATTGGCAGGTAAGGATATTTTTTAGACAACTAATTTTGTATGAATAAGTTATAATTGCGAAAATGAATTGGGCATTCAAACAATAAATGGTTCGAATCGCTGACAGACAAATTATCACACGGACAGAAAGGAGACGAAACGAATTAATTCTATGCAGATGATATGGAGAGGTGTGATTAAATTTAAGCCGGATAAAAGTGCATATCAAAGATCTGCTTTGGTGAGAAGAAAACCAAAGTTTTCTAGGAAGAAGAGGTTGAATTTGACCATGGTATGATCCTTTGAGCTGTAGAGAATCTATGTATTCTTGTTGCCATTGGTTGTATATGGAAGATTTGAAGATTGATATAATCTCATTATTGTTTAAAGGAATATTTAACAGGGAGCCATTTACAGCTGCTTCTTTGGCTAGAAGATCGACTTCGATGTTGAACTTAAAATCTGAGTGGCCTTTAATCCAGCATATTTTTATAATTTTACCACTAATCGTAAGATCGTTAAGGCATTTAATAACATCATAAATTAGTGAATAGTTCTTTTTCCCAAATTCAGGCTAACTCAATTTTTGGACGGCGCTTTTACAATTAGAAAAAATTACAAATTCATTATGAAAGTGATTCTTTAAGTATTCTAAACTCAACTTTAATGCCACTACAATGTAATACACATAAACATATTATTTGGGAGTTTAAATTTTAGACTAAAATTGCGCTGGGGATTTAAAATAGCGCAACCTACTCCATTGGTTGATTTTGATCCTTCAGTATATAATATATACTAAAATAAATAAATATTATAAAATGGCCAACTGCACACCATATCGTGTGCATTACGAAACTGTACGTTCCTCAATTTGTATTTTATTTAAATTTGGCGCAATATTTTAGTTCCAAATTCCGCCACCATCTTAATCAAAGCGGTACTTTTAAATGTCATTGAATGCATAGCGCCCTCACATTGCATGCGACAATTATTATGATTACGCGCCGGTCTCGTTACATGGGCGGTCACGGAATGGTAATTATAGTAATTTAATTGTTCTCTCGCTAATTGTCCACACGATTTTAATTAGAGTGCGCATGAGAACATGTTATTTTTATAATATTTAGTAGCGTTCAAGAAAAAGTTCCATGACATTCAACCAAAGTTTTTTTTATTTGTAATTATATTGTTACTCGCTTTAGTGATTTTACGAGATGATAGTTTTTATAACAAACAGTTGGGAAATAGGTAAGTAATGGTAGTGAAATTACTATTCGACAGTTGGTAACAATTAGAGATAAACAAATGACAGTTATACCAACGAAAAAATGTTGTGACATTTTACAATTGGTTCGACCTGGTCATACTATAGTCCATAAAGAATGTAGCGCAAATCATTGTAAAATGTATGCCTTTGGGTTTGATTGGGAACACTATTCCTCCTGTTCGACAACAAATTTTATTACTTTAGGTAGTTAAATTTGCGCCCTGATACTATTACTCTTTCACTGGTTCTGACTACAGTTTCGTCTTGCGCACAGAAGGTTGCCTAATTTATATTTGTTTTGTCAAACTACCACTAGAAGAGTTTATTGTTAAGTTTGATATCAGTCTCTATATTATATGTCCTAAGAATTTATTTATATATATTGGGTTGTTAAGTCCGTTCGTTTTTTTTTTTTCACCTGTTATTCAATAAAATATACATTCTAAAAAAAACTTTTATTATCAAATGTACTGTCAATTATTTTCTATCACTTTGAACAAACGCTCAGACAATTTCATAATGCCATCTCTCCAGAAGGTTCCGTCTTTGCTCTCAAAAATCTGTCCAGGTGAATTTTGATATCGTCCACAGATGCGAAATTTTTTTCGTTAAGGGAATTTTGTAGAAAGCCGAACAAATAGTAGTCGGATAGTGCGATGTCTGGACCATATGCTTCGACTACCATTTGTTCCGCTCTCTACAAAATTCCCTTAACGAAAAAAATTTCGCATCTTTGGACGATATCAAAATTCACCTCTACAGATTTTTCGAGAGCAAAGACGGAACCTTCTGGAGAGATGGCATTATGAAATTGTCTGAGCGTTTGTCCAGAGTGATAGAAAATAATGGATACATTTGATAGTAAAAGTCTTTTTTAGAATGTATATTTTATTGAATAAAAATGAAAAAACAGATTTATGTAACAGCCCAATATATATTTATTTATATGTTCTCTGTCGACTGTCTGGTGAACTATTCAACTGTTTTGAACTGTTCAGAGCTCACTCGAACTGTCATAACCATTCAAGAAAGATTTTAACCTGAAAAATCTTACATACAACGTAATTTTTTTGCAGATTTCTCATTAGATACGGCGTTTATTGTACTCACCGTAGAATCTCGTACATAAACGTAATTCATACGTGTACTTTAAAACCTTTTCCTGAACAGAAACTATGATTAAGGTATTAGAATTTATGTAAACGAGCGTGCATATTAAATAATAATAATGTTCCCTGTACACTATACATGTTTTCTGAAATAATTTAATACTTTCTCCGGTTCTTCTTCATTCAATGATAATCATAGTTAATAGATTATATAAAACGGGTCTTAACAAACAATAATGACAACAGACGCTAATTGTGCAAAAATTCGACAGGTAAATTATATATTAACGCCATAACTGTAAATTTATTATATACAGAAAATTATATTTAAGAACGTATCATTGGCCTCTTAAACTTGAATTTTAGTTAGAAATAATTTTAAAATAAGACGCGCAGACAAGTTTACGGAAATACCATTACGTACACAAAATAAAAATAAGTACTTGCTTTATTTTATGTCAAAAGTAAATACATATATCTGCCAACTGTAATTGTAAATATACAAATACACAAACAACTTTAAAAAAAATTGTCTGTGCTAAGCACCACACGATAGAAGTACAACGTATGTCAAAATACATTTTCTTACATTTAAAATGATTTCAAAACAATGCGGGTGAATTTAACACCAAATTAAGACAATAGACAATGATAAAAACTATTTTCTCCACGACCACTATAGAATTTACCAATTCTAAAACAAATTTTGACTACAGAAAGTTAATATTCTAACACAATAGTTGGAATGTTATTTTAAAGCACTTATCTTCTTATGCATTTTGCATGTCTTTCATTCCATCACTTGTTATGGAATATCTATTCTATGTTTGTTGCCATTTGTTTTTGTAGGGTTACATTAAAATATATGCAATGTTTACATTAAATAAATGCAACAAAACTTCCTAAAAAGTACTAAAATAGTGGCCGATGTGCGGCCAATTAAATTAAAAATAAACAAATAATAAATAAAAAGATAAGCTGTGGCCACCACAGGACCGACCACCATCACAAAGTGCTTGTATAAAATACATTCTAGCAGCAGAGTAGAAATAACTTGGCCTAATATTTTCTAACAGAGATATTATTTATCATGACCATGGAAACGTTACATATAAGTATGAAAAAATTTCCTTGGATTAACTCTGAAAAACTGAAAACCAGAATATTTGATGGTCCTCAGACAAGGCAACCTACTGAAAATCCACAATCCAATCCAACCGCATCAATGAACGAGATTGAATCTAATTCTTGGTGTTCATTTATTCAAGTAGTACAAAATTTTCTTGGAAATCATGAGGCAGAAAATTAGTGGAAAATATGCTTTCCAACTTTAATATTCTCGGTTGTATTAAGACCACTTACCAGAAAACCTAGGTGATTTTAGTGAAGAACCGGGGCAAAAATTCCATCAGGACATAAAATTATGGAAGATAGATATCAAGGAAGATAAGATAGCCACATGATGGTCTACTACTGTTGCAGTCTTCAGAAAGACTATTCTGGTAAACTCCATGCTAGAAAGTCGTACAAAAGAACATTTTCAAGTGATAAGTGATGAATGTATATTTATCTACTTTGTGAAATAAATACCTTACTTTGTCTCTTTTGTGTTTGTAACTGGCAGTTGGAGCAAATAGTAACAGTAATAACGTGAAAAATACATAAATTAATAAATAATATATTTTATTGTAAACGAGGCCAATATAGCGTATCTCAAAAACTAGATCTGATAGACCAAATCTGACGGCTATTTTGGATTCAGTGTCCAAAAATTACCTAGATACAGTTAAAAACTCGCAGGCACCAAAATGTCTGTTGAGCTGTGTTATTAATATTGTTATTTTGTTGCGTTGATCCTGAAGGTAAAGTCAGGAGAAACGACTTATAGTGTGGACCATATTGCTGGTTGCACTAGTTCGGGTAAAATTGGCTGAAATAGGTGTAGAAATGGTAAAACGCGACAGTTTTGAGTGATAATACATGGTCCAAAAAGAAACTTCGTAACCAAATTATTGAATATATAAGATGATGCTACTGATACGACTTCCAATTGCTCAGTATTTTAAATCCTTTTGAATCTCTAATCGCCTAGAGTTCTAATCTGCTAGAATTTTAATTTCAGTCCATAATTCAATTATTTTTACGCATAATTAACAAATCCTTTGATCGAGCAATTTCTCGCTGCCATTAAAATTGACAAGCGAATTTCTGCGTTAATTAAAATTTTCCCCCTTGTTGCATAGCTTTTTTATCTCAGTTCAAGTTATAAAGATTTCATTGTTGTTAATCAGCGTGTTGTGAAATTATCGAATGTTGTTATTTCATACTTGTTACTAAGGGTTTATGACTGCACTTAAATTCAGAACAAGACTTTTACATTTTGATATATTATTAAGATTAATCGTTAAAAAAAAATTGGGAAAAGTTGACAATAAAAAATTTAGGACATCAGAAAACCAAACATTTCAACATGCTTAAGATTGAACCATACCTTAGCCCATTGTTAACCAAGATGGAAAGAATTTATTGAATCCCTAAATTAGTATCCTTATTTAATCATAGCCACATTTGTTCCAATACCCTTTACTTTCTAATACCCTTTTCACACTAGAACTTTAAGATCGGATGTTAAAGTGAATGTATCTTTAAACGCTAATGTGAAACCGTATGGCCTCGTCTAAATACAAGCGATGTTTAAGACAGAGATCTGCGTCTTAAACATCGTCCGCATTGCCAACTTAATTTCTATTATAAAAAAATACTCCTTGAATTTGTGCTGTCAACATTTTACATTATCATAAACAAGAATACTGTATTATATCGACGTTATAAGAAGTTTGTACTTATTGTTATAATAAAATTATTTATTTTAATAATGTGTTTAATAAAATACAGAGCTACAATAATTGAGATAAAATGTATCGACTTACATGTTAATACAGGTGTAATATATTCTTTATTGTAGTGTCTTTATTGTAGAATGAAATGAAATATCCATATTTGTTTATAATAATTCAAAATGTGCGTCTGCGCAGACAGTTCAAAACTGGTAATTTCATGACGGTAACTTAAGGACAAAATTACTGTAGCTGATGACAGCACCAGAGATTTAAACATCAAGTGTGAAAGCATACCGATGTTAAACATCGGCGAACTTTAAGTTCACTCGTCTTAAAGTTCTAGTGTGAAAAGGGTATGATAGTTTATAAATTTTCTATTTATATGAATGTATTTCTGTAAGCCCTTTGTATTTCTGAAGATGACTTCTTAAGGTTTGTATATCTGTAAATCTCTGTAAAATAGAATTTTTAAAGATTTGTTTCACCATAGTTGAAAATAATTTAAAAAATACCTGGTATTTCCGTTCAAATACCTTTCATTTTTAATTTGGAAAGAAGCATAGCTCAACTTAATTATAATAGGTAACCTTCTGTTGCTCTACATAAGGTATACAATTGGTATGCGTAGTTTCTCATCACGGTACGGCAACAACTCACGCACACAGCGTGACCATATCTGGACTATATTAATTGGGTAATTAGCCAGATAGACCCGCGATACATCCTTAATGACGACTATAGTTACAGGGATACAACAATAATTCAAACACCGAAGAAACAAATAACTGTATACTATGTAAAACTAAAACAAGTATCAGATGATGAGGATGGAAATGATGATTTTCAAGCATGCGCGATGTACTGAAAAGTGACATTACCGGTGGCGGCGCTGTGATGGATGAAATTTGACTAACATATCGAACAGATTAATTTAAGCACAATAATTTTTTATTTTATTAAAATGCGAGTATTGTAAGGATTGGAATAAGAGGCAATGTGTTAAGTTTATTGCAATCTTACTTGTCAGAGAGAAAACAGATAGTAAAAATAGGACAAAATGTATCGACTGAAAAAGTTATCAATGTTGGCGTACCACAGGGCTCTATTTTGGGACCCCTTTTATTTATTTTATACGTGAACGAACTTCCATCTATCTGTAATAACTCTAAATTATATATGTATGCCGACGATTCTGCAATCATAAATAACGCATGTAATGCTCAAACTTATGTAAGGATCATGAGACAAATAAAGATCTCAATTTAGTTGACAACTGGTTTCAAGCAAATAATTTATTTTTAAACATTGATAAAACATTTTTTATTCATTTTAACATATCCATATAATTTTAATTTTTAATTAAATCATACCTCATTCACCGTAAACAATTTGTAAAACTAAATAATCTTAAATCAGAAACATTAATGATATCTTATGGTGTGCCTTAGGGTTCAATCTTGGGACCTTTGCTATTTTTAATATTTATTAACGACTTTCCAAACTATTTAGGTGCAAAATCAATTCTATATGCAGACGACACCAGCTTCTTTATTCGTTCTGCAAACTATACAAATCTATTAAATATAAACTCAATTATTCTAGACAAAGCAAATAAATGATTAATTTCTAATAAATTAGCACTTAACGTCGACAAAACTCAGCAAATTCTTTCCAAATACTTTTAAAAATCATGAATATGTCAATCCTAGCTCGGTTAATTTTTTGGTTAATTTATTGATCCTAGTCTAAAATGAACTCAACACATTGACTGTCTGGCACTTTGTAAATAAATGTATCTATTTCGAAACCTCCCCAATTCCGTTTCCAAAGATATTCTACGCATTTACTATTTTACCCTATTTCAATCCCACATATCTTATGCCCTGTTAGCTTCGGGACACTCTGCTTCAGCATTCAGAATATTATCCTTGCAACGCCGTGCAATCAGAATTTTAGCTGGAGTTCCGTACAGAGATGACTGCAGGAATTTTTTTACGAAATTGCAAATAATGACTTTTGTCCATCCCTTTAAATTTATCATTGCATTTTATATGCCCACATAAATTCAAACCATTTGTCAACTTTTGAACAGATTCACTCTCATAATACTCGAAATAAGCGAAACATATATCCTAACTTTACACGCTGAACAAAATCAAGAAATGATACAAATTATTACTGTACCAATTTTTTTAATAAATTACCTGTTGAACTTAAGAACCTAAGCTCCCAAAATTTTAAAAATAGTATTAAGAAAATTTTAATCAATCATGCTTTTTATACATTTGACGAATTTTTAATATGTAAATTGTAACATGTAATATTTTTATTTTGTATTTTGTAAACACTTATGGTACTTATTTATTTTTGTAATCTGACTGACTAAAAACACTTTGTATGTAACTTAGTCAATAAATATATATTATTAAAATTAAATACTTTGATTACTTTGAATCTTTGGACAAAAACATAAACACAAGAAAACAGAGAATTTCAATGTAACTATGTACCTAATATAAATGTAATTATATAACAAACAATTTCGAAATAAGTAAAATACATAAAATAGTTGCATTTTTATGTAGATATGTCTATTGACTAGCCTAAGAAAGCGACGTGGTATCCGCATAAATTAGAATTGTACAAATGTTCAACATGTACTAATTAAAATAAAATACATCAATTCCTTAGCATCACCTAACGGCTTATAAATGCCAATTTAATTTTTCAGCTCTTTTACAAATTGTACGTACCAACATATAAAATACAAATTTCTCTATAATACGTAAAAGGCAAAAGCTACTTCTGTTATTGGATATAAACATCTATAGTCTTTTAAATGCTGTTACTTTATGAAATTATTACTGTCATACATTACTTGTTTTTACTTCTTATGGATAAGAGTTACAGACAGACGGACCTAATACTTTATTATATATTAGTTAATAAATCTGTTGGAGATTGTAGACAACCTGAACTCATTTCTAAGAGATATATGATTGAGTTGTGTTTATGAGATGGTTTATACACTACCGTTCGGGATTACCGGCAACTTTTCCGTTACTTCACGATAAATAAGATGGGGAGAGCTCGGATGTATGGATATCGAGTATTTCCGCGCTAGAACGGGTTACGCCGAGTACGCAACAACGTCAGGGTGTGTAATATAAGCCAGTTTTCCAACTTATTTAAGTTCACCGAGGGTATTTATGGCTGTCCGAGTGCGTCTCAGAGTCTTTTGCATTTTACACAGAGTCGCTAAGTAGAGTTTTTTACGCACTTAGGGGAAGCCGGGGCATAAAGGGCACATTAAGGATTATCTTTAATAAAAAAGGAATATCGTAAAAAATTTCTAAATACTTTTATTCGTAAGATGATTTATTGTTTAATTATTACAGACAGTAAAAAAACTTAGAAAAATACAAAAATAAAAGTTATGACGACATAAAAAATGCATCCTTGTGCGCATTTTGCCCCGATGTCGGGGCAGAATGATAGTATATTTGGCTCTAGTGTTACTACGCAGCAAACAATATCAAATTGGTTCGCCAAATTTCGTACAGGTAACTTAAAAGAATCAAAAAAAACAAACTTGGCCCATCGATCAAACCAGAAATATACTGCAACCAACTGGACGAAATGATGCAAAAACTTAAAGAAAAACAGCCTAGATTGGTCAACAGATCGACTCCTATCTTATTGCATGATAACGCTAGACCACACACTACACAGATGACTGTAGCAAAACTACAGGAATTGAAGTTGGAACTTCTTCATCCTCCATACTCACCAGACCTAGCCCCCACTGACTACCACTTCTTCCGTAATTTGGACAACTTTTTAGTAGGAAAACAGTTTAATTCCGACAATGCTGTAAAAGCATTCCAGGAATTCATTGACTCTCGTCCGCTAGGATTTTATACCACAGGCCTGAACAACCTGCCGCTCAAATGACAAAAGTGTATAGACAATATGGGTGCATACTTTGATGAATAAAATAATTCCTTATATTTGTAAGTTATCAACCAACTTTTTTCTACAAATTTCATCCTTGACGACCTAATAGTATGCAGACTTATTACGAAATTGATTCGATTCTAAGCCACAAGATGTCTCTAAACTTTAATATTACGCATTTATAAATAGTAGAAACCTTCTAACTTCGTCATATCTCATAGGTATGTCAACAGTAGGATTATTAAACGATAATCTTGACTGTCCTGAGAGCTGGCAAGTAACTTGAACGTATGTGGACAGCCGGCGATAAATATCGGAGCAACTTCGTGTACGTCTGTATGTGTTATGTTTTGTCTGTGTATGTGTATATATACGTTTGTGTTTGTGCGAAAGCACGGGAGTCCTCCGGTAATGGGGTAATTTGTACCGTGTTATACCGTGTGTGAATTTAATGGCTTCGTTCACTGAAAGCTGGCGATTCTAACAACCGATATATAGCGCCGATAACAATTGCATAGTCTCTTGTCATCCTATAAATGTAGATCGGCTTTTCACAGATGCCGCTACGCGCAACTCAACTTTACCCATAACAAAAGCAACTCATGTTTTATATGTAGAATAGGATTAACAAAACAATAAACCACAAAATAATACCAACTAAACTGGATTTTTAGCAAAATTTAGGGCTGTTCAACATATAATCTGATTGACAAAAAGTCATCTACGAGTTGTGTAAATTAGGTAACTGGACTGGCAACATAGCGTTTCCCGGACAGAATCCGGGAACTTGTGGGTTTAGATCGACGGTTGACAGTCAGAATGATCGGGGAAGAGTTAAATTTGACTCACACTACCGTTCATCAGATTTTGACCAATGAATTGGGGAAGACCTTGCGCAAAAATGGTTCCAAAAAACCTTTCACAGGACGACATCAGGAGGCAAAGGGGCCTTGAATTTTTGGAATCAATTGAAAATGATACCCATTTTGTGGACCATTACTGGTGAGACTTGGGTGTTTGAGTATGACTCGGAAACCAAGCGCCAGAGCATGGAATGGCACACTTCAAGCTCTCCAAGGCCCAAAAAAACAGAATTATCGGGAAAGAGTTGAATTTGACTCACACTACTGTTCATCGATTCTGACCAATGAATTGGGAATGAGAAAAAAATCTTGTCACACAGCAATTTCAATAAACGAGTTTTTGGCCAGTAAAAACATTCCTGTGGCTCCTCAGCCTCCTTATTCGCCTGACTTGAGTCCTTTTTCCTCTTCCAAACACCTCAAGGAACGTCATTTTGGGACACTCGAAAACATTCTAACACCCGTAACCGACCAGCTGAATGCTATTCCTGTGTCCGAGTTCCAGCACTGCTATGAGGATTGGAAGAACCGTCTCCAGTGCTGTGTGGCTTCCTAAGGAAGTTATTTTGAGGGAGAAAATATTGAATTGTAATTCTATTCGAATAAAAAAATATTAAAATCAGTCCTGTTACTTAATTTACACACCTCGTAGATGCCTTTTTTATCGATCATATTAAATATTTGTATAAAATGAAGCAACCAATAGGTAATGTAGCAGTTATATGTTTCATTTTTGAAATATTTTCAATTAAAACTAGTTATGATATGATCTAATGCAAACTTTCCAATTTAAAATTGTCGTATGGTATACGTACTCGCTGTTGTAATGAGTGTAAATGAATGGGATGTTGTAGAGCGGATGTGTTTTGTGCGTTTACCGGCTGGACAATGGACGTCGGGGCCCTATTGTCCTCAAAGGACCGACATCGCCTGATCGCGGTGTCTCGCACTTCATTCCACACATTCACACATCTCACTCAGACCCAATGCGTCATTCCTCAACGTGGATATGACATAATAATTCGATACCGGTATTGTTTGAGAACGTTTCAATAGCATTCCAACTCATCAACGTATTAAGATGCATTTAAAAAATAATTGTAAG
The DNA here is from genome assembly GCA_963971575.1 of Liopterus haemorrhoidalis. NCBI lineage: Eukaryota > Metazoa > Arthropoda > Insecta > Coleoptera > Dytiscidae > Liopterus > Liopterus haemorrhoidalis. The sequence goes on from OZ020621.1 coordinate 42,482,655, forward strand.
AGATTACAAACCAAAATGCACCACACGAACTCAACAAAGATATTAAGATACGTAAAAAGAAGACACATTTGACAGAAAATCAATTGTTTAAACAAGTACAATTTCTAATTGGTCAAATATAATTCAAACACGTCACGAGGCATTGGTATATATATATATATTTATATTTCGTATGAGAAGCATAAAACAAAACAGAAAATAACTAAGCACTACAAAGAGTATATATTAGGTCGTCAAAGATGAAATTTGTAGAAAAAAAGGCAAAGTTGGTTGATAACTAAATATAGACTAACTAGCGGGCGATAGTCAATGAAATCCTAGAAGGCCAGTTTTACAACATTGTCGGAGTTAAACTGTTTTCCTATTAAAAAGTTGTCCAAATTGCGGAAGAAGTGGTAGTCAGTGGGGGCTAGGTCTGGTGAGTATGTAGGATGATGAAGAAGTTTCAACTCCAATTCCTGTAGTTTTGTGCAGTCATTTGTGCAGTGTGTGGTCTAGCGTTGTCATGCAATAAGATAGGAGTCGATCTGTTGACCAATCTAGACTGTATTTCTTTAAATTTTTGCATCATTTCGCCCAGTTAGTTGTAGTATATTTCTGCTGTGATCGATGAGCCATTTTTTTTTTTTTTTTTTTAGATCTGAATCTATTGCGCCTTTCTTCACTCTTGCCACGTTCCATAAATAATTCCAAGATGCTTTGGTATCCAAAGGTACTTTTAGTTTATGATCCATCCAAATAGGTGCTCTTGATTTCAGTCGTAAGGCAGGAAGAGAGTCTAAGTCCTTTAAAACATTGTGTATGTACTCCAATAAATATTTCTTTCTTTTTATTTTTAATGGCATTTGCTACTAACGAAATTAGTCAGGATAATTCTCATTTCTTTGAAAAGTTCATGAACGGGATTCAAACACGAGACCTTAGAAACACAGGGCATATGTGTTAGAGTAAAGGAGACTTTAGTTGACATGGGAGAGAACTATAGCAATAAAATTTCCATTTTTGAATAGAACCATATCATTTGTTCACAGACAAAGCTAGAAATAGAAAAAGAGATACAACTTGTTTCAGTCATAGAGAAGGAAAGACCATTAGCGACCGCCCAGAGATGAATGCGCGTGCGTGTATACAAAGGGACATACGTTGACGTTACCATATTATAATATAACAAAAAAAGACAAAAATTATGAACTTACGTTACAGTAAGAAACAGATATACGTTCTTGATATCTTACATAAAACTGTGTGAAATATATATATATATATATATATATATATTTCTTTATCGGCTCTCAATCGACCAATCTGTCAAGTAAATTCTCCTTTATTATACCACAACGCTAGGCCAGTCGGCCAATATATATTTTTACTCTTACAAACTTGTTCTTTTAGATATAAAAAAAAAGGATTAAAAAATTAAAATAAAAGATTATATTATTAAGATTATTACTATAATCTGTAAAATTTGTTAAATACTGTATTTTTTATTTCTTGGTTGTATTTATTAATTGCGAATTTCCTAGCTAGATGTCGTTGCAACACAGTTTGGGCGAAGTTTGATTGACTGCATTCGTGATGACAGGAAGATTGTGGGTCGAATACTGACAGCAATTATACAGTTAGATTATAATTTGAAATAAAGAATTTTAATTCTACAATTCTAATCATGAAATAGAAAGGTGGTATCATGACGCCGCATTTAATAAAAATACCATCGTTACGAAATAATAAAAATTAAATCGACGAGACAGGGAAAATTCCTTCAATATAGTTTTGTATACAGTGCATTATCATGGTGTAATTTTTTATAAATATTCTCTCCACAAATCTAGCCTTCGTTTATTAATTTTATGGGCTTAATTTGATGAGTATGTATTCAACATTGAAGTATGCGTCGGTGCATTGTGATTGTGGAATTTCCACGAATATTTCTCCACAACTCAGTCCGCTTTATACGAATTGCACATTTTTTTTCAAATTGTTGATAAATTTTTACAATTGTCTTCCAACAGATTTAAAATCAGCAAGCTCACAAAAAACCGTCTTACTTCGTTGACTGTCAGATGGGAACTAAAAATCCAACATGGCCCCTACTTTATACAGCTGTCTAGGGAAGGTGTACCAACTTAAAGCAAAAAAATTGAATCGTACAAAAATAAAAATTGCACAATTGTACATTTGGTGTTATAACAATTGTACCTTCCTTTTTTTGTGTAAATTTCTCTATTTAACTTCCTTTCTAATGTTTATAATCTAAAGTTATGACATTTGTGGTTTTGTATAGCCCTGGGCAAGGTACCAAACAAAATAAAATTGAATTGAATCATTTAATTTCGTGTCTGCGGTTGATTTCTATAATAATCGCTTAAAATTATACGTTAGAAGAACATCACTAGCTCTTGACTCCGATCTAGGAGCAATTTCAACGGTAATCTCTACCGTGACAAAGGAAAAAATACCATAAAAAAACCCAAGTCATATAATTTACTTATTTAGAATGAGTTTTATATCTTTAAATATAATTGGAAATAAAATACTTACAAAAAATTCATTTAACTACGTTATTTAGGGTGGCCAAGTTGTTTTAGTATAAATTAAATTAAATAAAAATGTTATAAAGTTGTTATAATCAAATCAATAATCGAAATATACACTTTCATTCCATCAAATTAAACACTAACGCGCCGTAAAACATTGGATATCAATCAAAGATGTCCGTGTGACAATCAGATAGACGATGGACACGCTGATATGTACACACCATGGCTTGCTAGCTAGATATAATGACAGAAATTAATCATAGCCAACTCGATTCGACACAGGAAGATGCCAGATTATTGACTTTTGATACCACGTACAGTGACTCTACCAAAGCGACCACAGCAACTGACTGCCATTTTTAAAGCTTAACATAATCAGAAAAGATAATAAAACACTCGGTTAGTTTCAAAGAATAAAACAAGTTTATTTGATACGTATTTCGGCCTATGAAGCCATCTTCAGAAATACAAAGGGATTACAAAAATACATTAATGCAAATAGAAAATTTACAAAAAAAATTTAGGAAGGTCTTGGAACAAATGTGGGTATATTTAAGATAACCCTTTTATTAAAAATTATATGAGATAGAGGATTAAAAGGGATTAAGAAGAGACGACCATCTAAACTCAAATTGTTCATTCATGAGATTTCTTGACTTAGAAATAGCTTTCTTTATTTCCAATACCCCTAATAAATCCAATTTTAATCCTTTCGGTTGCATATGTAAAATTACAATGTTGTCTTAGTCATAACTAAAAGTATGTTTATGTTTAGGCATATGTTTAGCTGCATTAGACTTATCACTATGGTCCAATCTCCACCCTTTAATGTTCTCTTTTATTCGTATGTTGAAATTACGTTCGGTTTTATGTAAATAAAATCGCAATTATAACAATTGATTTGGTAAACCCCACTCTTATCCAACTTCTCCTTGCAATCAATTTTATTATTGACTAAAATATTTTTTAGAGTGAACTGATTATGAAATGTGGCTGTAACTTTATGATTTTTTAAAAGGTTAGATATTTGAATGCTGCTAAGACCAAAAAATTGAATTTTTCTACATAGTTTTACCGGTTTTGAAAGTTCATAGTTATAACATTTATTTGGAAGGAGTTTTGTTAAGAATATCATGTACAAAAAGATTATTAAGAAAATGAAACTCCTTCTAAATAAATTTTATAACAATGAACTTTCAAAACTGGTAAAACTATATAGAAAAATTCCATTTTTTGGTCCTAGCAGCATTAACATATCTAACCTTTTCAAAGGCGAACTGCATCGACAGTCTCTGAATGTTTGCACTTCATCTACCCTTCGGCCTAGAAACTGCGCCCGCAACTTCCTTTCGGGCTTCGAAATGCACCATCAATAATATCTAAAGGAAGTACAGGTAGAAATCAATATACGCCGGTTCGATATACGCCGATTCACTTTTACTCCTACGCTTACTACAAAGTAAAATTTGTCCTACACACTCAGCATGCCTCCTTCACTTATTATATACCTGCGAAACCCTGCAATGTGTGAAAATTCACTCTTCATATCAATTTTTTAATTCATTGATCATCTGTAACAGTTTCAGTGTATATTACATGTCCCTGTGGGCAATATTTAAATAAAACTACCGGCTACTGTACGTAACATAGCACATAACACCCGTTACCGGTTGTTGGGTGTACTTGTTATATTCCCGGCGAGCAGGTAGATGGTTTTTCGGAACCTCGGGCTAAAAACGTTCACTCTACCGTATCGCTTGTTCCCCCATTTCACACCGTGATTCTACTACTGTATTATTATTCAGATACATAGTAAAACATATAGGTTAGTTTAAGTTGTTTTAAAATGACAAAAGAAGCAAGTTCATCATAACCTTGTAATACCAAGCAAAAAATATAATTTCAACACGATGTAGTGATAAATTTTCTCACATTAAGAACAATTACTAAGCAATACTCCTTGATATGTTTTAAAAAACGATTCAAATAACTATTATAATAATTGAAAAATACTTTGTTCTTTTTAAATTCATTAAATTGTTACAATAATTCGTTAAATGTTGTATATGAATTTAAAAAAATGTTTAGATAATACTGTTTATAGCTTCATTATTGCGTTTTCTCATAAGGGTCCCCGTTAAGAGCAGGATATTGTTAGCAAGTGATAACAAGCACATGAAAATGTCTTAACGTGGGATTTGCAACGTGAAAGAGAAAAAAACATAATTAGGGTTGTTAAAACGGAACACATTGTCGTCTCGATTGGGAATTAAAATAGCAGCATTAAAATATCTAAACTTTTCAAAGGCGAACTGCATCGACAGTCTTTGAATGCTTGCACCTCATCTACCCTTTGGCCTAGAAACTACGCCCGCAGCTACCTTTCGGACTTCGAAATGCATCATCAACTTCACTTACTTCTGCACTTATTATACTGCTGTTGATGCAGAAATAACTATGTATTCCCCCTCAGTTATGCTATCCGACTTCCAGTTCAACTTCTGAAACTACCTCCAGTCTGATTATGTCTGAAGTTTCAACACAACTGCTCACGAACAGTTGCTTTTAGTCTGTACTCGCCTTTTGGCCCGTTCGTTTATAAAAAATGTTTATGTATTTTTTTCATTACATTTTTTACTAACTATCTGATTTAGTATAAAAATGCATCTTTAAAATATTTTTACCTGTTTGAGCACAAGGAATTTAATGAATTTGGTTTTATTTGAAAGAATGTGCACTTCTATTATACAATGTTAAGTTGAACGAAACCCATGGAATTTTTATACAGTAATAATTAAATGTATTTAATTACTTTAATTTTAGGTTATGATTTTCACATGAGTTAAAAATAATGGACACTGTTTATCACTTATAATTTTGGCAGCAAAAAAACTTTTCTCAGAATATTTTTTTAGCTGGTAGAACAGTAGATGCAGGAAGAAAGATATGATTTAGTTTTAAAACATTGTAAGGAGGACTACCGTTGTTGGATAAGTTTTAGGTCTAGTATAAGAATGAAATTTTAGCCTATTTTTAATATTTTTCTTAAACAGAATGTCTCACCAACAAATGAATGTCTAAATGGAAGAAAGAATCATGCCAGATTTTTCAAATTTTGCAAGAGACATAAATTGTGCAGCCATTGAACAATATTTATTTACTAGAAACAATTTTTTTTAATGCATATAGAATCATTGTTGTAACACAATTAATTTTGAATGTTTTTTATTGTTTGTGAATTTTTATTGTTTTTATTTTAGCCATAATCAATTCAAATTGTAATTATATGCTCCCTTTTTAGATTTATAAGGCAATCCTGGGAAAATCTGTAAGTTTACAGACAAAATCTATAAGAAACTTGTTAAATTCAATTGTCTGTGGCTTACATTTTTACCCAGAATTGGACTAATAATCTTCTTCTTGCACCAGAACTGAAGATTGAATCATAAAAGATATGAAAAGTATTCAATCAAAAAGTAACGAAATGAAAATAAGTATAATAATATTAAAAAATCAAACATTTATCCACCTTTCTGTAAATCTTGACGTCCAATAACCGTTGGCACGTCTTTGAAAATCGTACTCTTAAAGTCACCAGACTCTTCTAGGATTTACCTTTCGGCTTTGTAGGTGGTCCTCCATTTTTTTCCTTGGAGTTATTGGCAACTTGGATGAGTATACCTTGTTTGCAGGACTTATAAGAAGCATTTTGGACTTCAGTGCAAATATTTCAGTACCTAGCTAGCATTGAGCTAGGCGTTGATGAAGGGATTCCGTGCCTTATCATACGATACTAGTAAAATTTCGAAATGGATAAAGAAATTTTCTGCTCTCTTGAAACATTTCTCACCATGTTCTCCAAACTCAGGAGTTTTTTCTTGTAGAGTACTGTCCACCATGATTTAAAATCTATTATCTCCTTACTCTTAAATTTCTCAATAAAAATAATTTAAGAGGCTCTTTCAAGAATATCAACGCAAGATCCTTTTCTACATTTAACTTCCCATTTTTCATGCCTTTGCTAACGTACATGACCCATGAGTCAAATTTCGAAATAGAAAAAAAATATTCTGTTGCCTTGAAAATTTCCCCCCATGCTATTCAAACTCAAGACTTTTTTTCTTGCAGACTACTATCCAGCGTAATTCAAAATCTGTTATCTTCACACTTTTAACTTTCTCAACAGAAATTTTTTAAGAGGTAGAGGCTCTTTCAAGAATTACAGGATCCTTTTTTACTTGCCCGACCTTAATATATAAGGGGCAAGTATTGTAATCGCGAAAATTTTCGATGTCGAGATTTTGACTGATGACCACGTTTCATGGTCCAGGGAATCCAAAAAACCTATTTTCGAAGTGCCGTCCGTATGTGTGTGTGCCTGTGTGTGTCTGTGTGTGTGTGTGTCTGTCTGTGTGTCTGTGTGTGTGTCTGTGAGTTCGTTCTGGTACTAAAAAATTCTCCTAATAATTGGGAAGAACCCTATTGTTTTTTATTAAAATCCTAAACCGGAAACGGAAGTTATTGAACTTTAAAATTTAAAAAAATTCGTAACTAGTAAACCAAGCCTTGGACAAAAATTTGTATAGGACATAATTTGATGAATTTTTAAAGATTTACCTAAATCTTCTTTTCAATTAAAAAAAAAAAATATGTTTTTTTTTTTATTATTTTTTTTTTTTATGTGAGGGCAAGTCTAGCGGAGGTCTCCCTTCGCCACTGGTTACATTTTATTTTCTATACCTCTGCTTACTGAACATGACCCACTTCACGCTTAAACAATGCGTTTTGGGGCCCATAACGAAATAATAAAATTTCTAAAAATGTGACAAGACGCCTTTTTACATTTAGTGATTCAATTATACGCGAGTGTGTATTATTACTTTTGCGGTTGGATATTTGTTGTTTGGAAGGCATAATGCGCACTGGCATCTCTTCCAAGCTGTCAGGGATTTTATTCGTGAAAACAACTAATATCTCACGAGCAACGTCAAAAGTTTTTTGTGCTCGTACATAGATAACTGTGGTTCGACAATGTTAAATGTTTATTCGTGTTACTTCGTTAGTGTTTGAATTCATTTATACAATTAGAGACTGCTCGAGCCAGCATAAGATGTAAAATTTTAATGCTTCAAAAGGTTTTGAAATTATTAATGTATTCAAACCCTTTTTGTTGCATCAAATCCTATACCTGGATTTAATAACTCAATATTAAAGCCATTTAAAATAATTATCAAATACATCCCTAATCTAATAAAGGCAGTGAGGTGAACACACGATTATGCAGATTCTAGAGGTCGTTAGCATCTGCAGCCGCGGGCAAGGTACCCTAAAATACATCCGAACAGTACTGCAGGTAGCGCCTCAGACAGAGGTGAATGGAACTAAACGATTTCCCTCGCCTGCAGACAAGAATAATGTCTATAGGATGCATGCGATTACCGTATTATCATATGGCGCTCTAACAACAATTCGTACAGCCACAGAATCGGGTCTATTCTCTAAGCATGATGTTAAAATCTTAGCGTCAGAAACTGACGTTAATTTTTTTAACACCATTTTTAACCTAAATGCTATTCGCTAAACATATATGTGCTAATATTATAGCGCGGCGGCGTTAAAATAGCCAGTTAACGTTCTACAATAAGCGCTTACCGAAACGGTGGCTTTAAAAGTTAACGCTAGTGTTTAGTTTGTAAAAATGGCTGATCCTATTTAAGTAAATGTCATGTTATTTAAAAAAAAAATTAATAAAACACAAGACGGTAGGAATATTAATCAACTTTCTATTACTATTTAAAGTGAATTGTTTACAGTAGAGATAAGAATGACGCTTCATAATTTTTGTTATACAAGTAACCCAGACGCAAGTACAAGTAATTGTATAGAAAGGAAGTAAATGGAGTATTGGAGAGCAGTTTTGGTTTTTGCTGAGACACAGAACTTAAAATTATAATCCTCTGAAAGCTACAAAACTTCACTTATGCCTCCGCCGTGTTTCAAAATATTGCAGTACATTTTAATGGTGTATTATTTGAAGAAACAATTGATGAGATTGATAATGATGATCACAACAGTGTTATTCCAGGGTAGAAATACTTAATAAATCAAATTTAATAATTAATATCACCGAACACCTTTTTAAAAATAGAATGAACATATAATTCACATATTATTAAAAAATTAGATAAACTGGTATAATACAATGTAGTATATAAATTGACTAAACAAAAGTTGAATAAAGTTATATTTTTATTTAATACACTGTGGAAACCAGTTATAATAAGAATTACAAGACCAAATATTTCTGTTCCATTTTTAAAATAAATTCCGCCACTGAATATTTAATTCAACACCGAAATATTAGGTTAAGATTCTCTTGGCATTTGACTAAATAAATACTCCTGTTAAAATTCAACGTAACAGCGCATACGCGTGCAGTTAATATTAGCGTCTCTACAGGGTGAGTTAGCGCCTCGCGTTAACAAATATTCTATTAACGCTTACCTTAACAAATGCTCTTACAGAATAGCATTTTTGGATAATGACGTTAGATATGGAGTTAAAATAAAAATATTAACCTGACGCTAATTTTAACGCATTTCTTACACAATACACCCGTATGTCGGTTAAAACAAGTGCGGGGCCTGTTAAATATGTTATAAAGAGGCCCTAAACAAAAATTTGAACAATTTATTTTTATAATTAACTAATCCAGATTATTTCGGACTAATAAGGTCTAGTTGTTCGAACTGTAATCTCTAGATTAAAAAGGAGTCACATATCCAAACTATTTCAATATGCAGTTCCTTTTTTATAATTGAATCTCTCACATTATATTCGCAAATGAATTCATAGGCGTATACTTAATTATATATACATATAGTCACCCACAGATGATTCTCAATCACATACGTCGCTTATGCACAAAGGGTCTTGTCACTTGAAGTGACAGTCGTGGGGAGTGATTGAAATGAACCCGACACCACATGGAATCCGCGGCCCGCCGCGACCCACGGACAATACCACTGGTAGCGTCAATCGGTGAAAGTTAAATGAATATTCATGAATTGAACGCAAATTGCTAATGTACAGACTATATTGTTAAGTCCGTACATTGTCCGATAGGTGGCTACGAAAGGATACAAGTTTTGCGATAAACCACAAAAGTTTTTTAAAAATTGAATATTAAAGTTTATACTCATTGCCTTTAGAATTATTTTTATTTCTCAGTAATATTTAAATTATTTGCTGTCATTATCTACAAAGTAAAGAACATTGTAAATTACATCTTGAATTAGATGGTTACGTCCGTAAAATATAATATGATGAGGAAGTAATGGTATTCGGACTGGTCAGAAATTAAAATTAAAACAATATTTTAACTTCGCTAACGTTTCGATTTATTATTAAATCTTCATCAGAGCTAGAATAAAAAATCAGCTGTGGCCACCACAGGACCGACCGTCATCATAAAGAAATTGCATAAAATACATTCTAGCAGCAGAGTAGAAATAACTTGGCCTAATATTTTCTAACAGAGATATTATTTATCATGACCATGGAAACGTTACATATAAGTATGAAAATATTGAGACTTAGAAAAACGTCTCAAATAAAAGTTATTAGTTATTCATTTATAGCAACTTTTGTTCAATACATTTTTTCTAAATATTGTTCTGTTGTTAAATATTCGCAAAAATCTTAAAATCGACACGAGTAAACTCCCATTTCTAGTCAACCGATTTTTACCAAAAGTTGAACAACTCGTGTCATTGATGTCAAAAGCTTAAATATGCAGTTTCATAAAAATCCCTTTAGCCGAATTTACTCTGCACGTGTACACAGACAGACGGACAGACAGACGGACAGACAGACAGACGGACGGATGGACAGACAGACAGACAGACATCATGCTAAAAATAGTCAAAACGTTATGTAGGGTCCTCAATTCGTGGAGATCCATCGAAATCTCGAAATGTCAAAATCGGTATGATCACAATACCTCCCTTATATATGTTGACGGTCGGTAAAAATGTAGCTATAATTTATGATACAGTTTGTAAAAAGATATGATTAATGTTGATGACATTCAAATCTACACTGATCACTTGAAACAATTAAAAGAAGATATCAATGTTAATAAGTTATAAAGATTTGGAAAGTTTGATTATAAATCCATTTGAAAGCGACACAAGCAATATTGATTTTTCGCTACAAGAAGAATTGATTGAATTGAAGGAGAATTTGGAAGATAAAAGCAACTTTCAAGCCAGTGGTTATGCCAAATTTTTTAATTGTAAAGATATTAGCAAAAAAAAAACATCAAATTAATTCATATCACCGAACCATTATTTTTAGCTTCTCGATAGTTCTTATTTGGTTGAGGCAGGATTTAGTCACGTTAACAATTTATTAAGAAAAACTAGAAATCGATTAAATATTACAGAACGCGGTTTTTATTAACTAATTTTACATCTAACATAAAAAGTATTATGAAAAAGCATCAACCACAACCATCGCATTAAACTTAAAAAAAATATCTATTATAATTAGTTTCAGTAAAATTGAAAAATTGTTTAATAATATATATATATATATATATATATATATATATATATATATATATATATATATATATATTTATATTTGTTATGTTGGTTACTGAATTGTCCTTACAACTTTAACTTGATACATGGCGCTACATATTTATGCATTATAATAAAAAAAAATTAGGGGGTCTATTGCAAAAAAAAGTTGTTAAGAGGGTTTAAGTAGAAAAAAGGTTGGGAATCCCTGGCTTAAATCATTATTAAACATTTCTGGTGAAAATGACAAAATTTAAATACAGTTTTACTTTTAAAAGTTCCGTTTAAAAGCGGAAAATAACAAATTTCGGAAGGAAATCAAAAAATTATAATAGAAAAACACAGTCCGCAATTTCCTTTTAGTAAAAGTAGAGTAAACTAGAAAACATTTACCTAAAAACATTATTAAAAAAGTAACAAAGGAAGTTGTTCAATAAAACTGTTTTTAAATAATAAATCGACATACGTCCTTGTGTTTTTTTGAGGTTCTAATAATTAAAAATCTTGCAGTTTCAACCGTTTACAAACAAATTAAAAAGAAAATATATTCCGCCCAAATTCGCGTAGTTGTTATTTTTTAACACCAAAGTTAATTAGTTTTAGCCTCCGTTGACGGATAGCTTCAGGTATCTTAATTATTTGATCAAATAATAACAGAGCAGAGCGCGGGAACTACCGCTAGATGGCATATTGTTAGCAGTCACATAAGCAACTTGAAACTTGACTGATGGCCATAAGATTATCACAAGAGATAGAGGTTATGTACATAATTATTGTGTTAGATTTCATTTGAAAATGTTCTCTTTTTAATTACGCATTTGTAAAACTGTTAACTTTAGTTGTAGGTTTATGTTAATTAGTTAAAAAGTTAGGTTGTTGTATGATTTTGGACAATACCGTAAAACGACAACAATTTTTGTGCCGGGCTTACACGTGTTTAGTATTGGGTACAGCAATGCCCGATGGCGGCGCTACGAGCGCTGTGAACAGCTGATTGAAACGAGTAATGTAAAAGTTGTCCATATTTGTTTACATGTTAAATCATCGATTTGCAATGGATAATAAACAGCTATCTTTATTAAATTATTTTAATTTTTTAAGTGCAACACCTTCTTCTAGGTTTGTAGTTGAAGGAGAAGAGTTGTTAAACGTCGGAAATCTTATGTTGTGCGGAATTTTGGACAAAAATGATGAGCATGTCGACATATGTGGGTTATGTTTACAAACAAGCAGTTTAAGATCACCACCTCGCGAAGTCACTGGGAAATTAAAATTTAGTAATGATGTTGAAGTTTTAAATATGTCCTGCACATGTAAAGCAGGAACTACATGCAAACACATTTCAGCTATCCTATTATTTTGTGCCAGGTGGTTAACAAACCAAAATGAAAGAAGCCAAGATCAAGGCATTGATTGATTGTAATATTTGATTTTTCTTTTTTTTTGTGTGGTTTCTGTTGGTTTTTCTTTTTGTTCCAGAAACAATATATTGAGTATGGAAATATTAACCAGCACAGATTTAAAATGCCTGTGGTCTACTTTTAAAAAACTTGTCTTACAACGGTATGGACCGCAACCTCTGTTAGAAACTCCTTGATAAAAAATTCGAGGGCGACTGCCTTTAATCCCTAATGAAGAACACCTAGCAACTGACGAGCAAATAATACGGAATCATTTTCTTTTGTAACATAATGTAGAATCATAATGTTTCATGTATGGCACAAACCCTAAATTATTATTTTAATTATTATTTTTTCATAAAAATAATAATTAATATTTTGAATATATTTTTTTAATTAATTTTTCTATCAATAAGAACCAATTCCTAATGCTCATAAATTATTTCAGCCAAAAATAAAAATTCATGCAGTAAAGGGTTAATACCGTTTCTTTAAACAGTTTTTCCAAACATATTGTAATATTGTGTTGTATGTAGTGCCAAACCTGTAATTGGGACATCCTGTCCTGTTGGATTGTCCTAATAAATAAAATAGAAAATATCAGGCGAGAATAAGTAGGATGGACCACAGCAGATTGGAGAGGGACGAAGCCCCCGGTAGCACCGTCATTGATCCATAATATCACAGAGATCTTTTTGTTTTTCCAATTTTGGTAACACTTATCGCTGGTCCCATCAATTATAGCAAGAGGTTCAATTATAAAAAATAACTCAAAAAAATTGCTGCTACCATCTATTTTACGAGTTTACAGGTAGTAACAATTAAATGTTCAGTTATGATGTCTAAATGTGTATTTACGATTATATGATACGTATCCATATCCTCTTGGCTCGGTATTGCATCGGTATATGCATTGAAATTATGACCGGCCGATCTTGGATTCTCGAAGGGTATAAACTATGCTATTCGTGTAATGTTGCCATGTAATCTTTGGCTGTAAATTTTACAACTGCTGTTAATTTACCACTTCAATAATCGAACGTTGCGAATGAACATCGGACTTGTATACTTTCGATCGGATTATTTCGTTTTTATGATGATATAAGTGAAGTTTAATTAACGAAAGGTACGATTTTACTGGTTATTTTACATGTTTTAGTTTCATGTTGACTAATTATTGATCACAGCAAATCGATGCGACAATGTTTATGACGATATTTCAAGAAAAATCACTTAAACAGTGCGATACATTTAGTGGAAAATAGAGTTAGTTAAAATTTGTGGTGCACAGCAACGATGGCTATTGTACGTGTAACACAGCCTATCTAAATATTGGGTTGTTTCATAAGTCCGTTTTTTTTTCACTTTTTATTCAATAAAATATACATTCTAAAAAAAACTTTTATTATCAAATGTACTGTCCATTATTTTGTATCACTTTGGACAAACGCTCAGGCAATTTCATAATGCCATATCTCCAGAAGGTTCGGTCTTTGCTCTCGAAAAATCTGTAGAGGTGAATTATGATATCGTCCAAAGATGCGAAATTTTTTCCGTTAAGAGAATTTTGTAGAGAGCGCAAAAATGGTAATCGGAGCATATGGTCCAGACATCGCACCATCCGACTACCATTTATTCTGCTTTCTACAAAATTCCCTTAACGGAAAAAAATTCGCATCTGTGGACGATATCAAAATTCACCTGGACAGATATTTCAACAGCAAAGACGGAACCTTCTGGAGAGATGGCATTATGAAATTGTCTTTTATTTTTTTACTTATTCGAATTGCAGCCAGGTCGAACCCAGTTAAGCAATTAAGAAATTTAGTTACTCATTTGAAATTAAATATGCATAAAGGGAACGGCATAATCTTATCAATGTACAACTGGATCACTTTAAGATGTTAAATTTTGGTTTTCATCCCTGGATCTTTAAAAGTGTACTTCTAAAGGAAGGCTACATTTTCTATCGTTATCCCAACGATGTTAAAGTTATTTTTTTGTGTCGATCATAATTGTGTATCGTATTTTTATTTACATGAAAACTTACAAGTCATTTTAGCCCCTCATTCATCTCCAGAACCTGTCCAATCTAGATCTAAATTTTTATTTGTAATCAGTCTCTGTCATCATATATGCATACCTAACTCTTATACTGTCGAAATCATTTCATCGCCACTAACAATTAAAAAACAGTTGGGCAACACATTTGGCCCGGGCCTGAGTCTCATCAAAAGATTCAAGATTACGATAAGAACGGTGTCGGTACCTAATATAGGACGTATGTACTTCAATACTTTTTAAAATGCCCCCTGTTGTTAGTTGTCGAAAACGATGGTTAATACTTATTGTCGTATCTCTTAAAGATATTAATACCATATCATTAATAAAGTGTATCTTGATACCATCTATGTTTTTTTACTGTCATCTTACATTTGTTCCTTTTTCGTATTAAAATGGCGGCTCTTTTAGGATCAGCGAATTATTTTATATGCTATTTATTATATTGTTAAGCTTTAATATAATTTGATATGCTATTTATTTTAATCGGACTTACGCGTTAAATTGTTTTATAATACTAGCGAAATAATAATAATAAAACTGTAAACTTAATCACTTTATAAAAATTGCAGGGTTAAAAGATTAATTTAAATTCTAAAACTCCTTTGGTATAATCATTTTTCTTATGTTATTAGTTCGTCAAGGATGAAATTTGTAGAAAAAAAGGCAAAGTTGGTTGATAACTTACAAATATAATTATTTTATTCATCAAAGTATGCACCCTAGCGCACCGTACCCATATTGTCTATACACTTTTGCCATTTAAGCGGCAGGTTGTTCAGGCCGGTGATAAAACCCTGGCGGACGAGAATCAATGAATTCCTGGAAAGCTAGACAGCATTGTCGGAATTAAACTGTTTTCCTATTAAAAAGTTGCCCAAATTACAGAAGAAGTGGTAGTCAGTGGGGGCTAGGTCTGGTGAGTATGGAGGATGATGAAGAGGTTCCAACTCCAATTCCTGTAGTTTTGCCACAGTCATCTGTGTAGTGTGTCGTCTAGCGTTATCATGCAATAAGATAGGAGTCGACCAATTTAGGCTGTTTTTCTTTAGGCTGTTTTTGCGTAGTTGCAAAAAAAAAAAAAAAATCGTTGTCCAAAATGCGAAAGAATTGATAGTAGGGTCTGGTCTAGGTTTGGTGATTATGGAGGATGATGAAGAAGTTCCTCCAATTCCTGTAGTTTTGCCACAGTCATTTGTGTGTGGTCTAGCGTTATCATGCAATAAGATAGGAGTCGATCTGTTGACCAATCTAGGCTGTTTTTCTTTAAGTTTTTGCATCATTTCGTCCAGTTGGTTGCAGTATATTTCTGCTGTGATTGATGAGCCAGTTTTTTTTTTTTTTTTTGGTTTTTATTTTACCTGTTCGAAATTTGGCGAACTAATTTGATATTGTCTACTGCGTAGTAATACTAGAGCCAAATACACTATTAATGTTTCGCGCGATCTGCGATGCCGTAGTTCCACGTAAGAACTCATACTTAATCATAGTGCGAATTTCCGACCGTTCCATTTACCAAAATTAATTTAAAAAAATTTTTTTGATATTTTTAAGTGCTTACAATGATTTCTTTAAACAGGCGACATGTGTAACTTTGCAACAAAAAAAAAAAAAAAAAACAGTACGGTAAAATATTAAGCCAATGTCAAATAATACGCTGTTAAAGTTGGCAATATTATTAACATGTGTAGTTAATCTTTGAATAAAATTCATCCATGACGACCTGATATTATACTTCTTTTGTACCATTAGGTTGCTAGGAAATGCTACTTCTTCCTGGAAATGCTACCAGAACTCTTATATAAACCCCCGTCTCTCTGAAGACGGGGTTCAGAAGTATTCGGTCCAATTAGAGAAAACATCTAGAACGTAGAATTCTTAGAGGCACTGTGTCGGCATTCTGGTGATCTATCCCAGGGCTTCTTAAACTTTTTCATATAGCGACCCCCTTCAAGCCTAGGAAATTTTAAACGACCCACCATGTAATGAAATTAATATTGAACGTAGTTGTAGGTGTAATACCGCGACATTGTAGAATCTACCTTGTAGATTCTAAAAATTTATTTATTATTACCCAAAAGTAGCAGATCTTTACGACCCCCCTTCAGTAGCCTCGCGACCCCCCGGGGGGTCGGGACCCACAGTTTAAGAAGCCCTGATCTATCCTATTCTGTTTATTTTTATTATTAATTACTGTAAAACCTGAATTTTAACATTCAAAACTTATTGTAAATAAAACATTTAATAAATTTTTTATACTAAATATTAAAAAACGTCATTTTCTTTCTTAACGTGTGTAAACCTTTACCTTTAAGAACTTAAGTGGACAGCTAAGATCCAAACTAATTACAAGATGCCTGATCAGAAGGTTGGTAAGTACTAATACATATCATTTAATTCACGTATCGTAATGATGAACCCTGAATAACACGCCTAATACCTAATGTCAGGAATCTCAGTTCAGTTTGAGATCAGACTTTATATTATATCACAGGCTCGCTACAATATATCATAATATGCAATCCTGAAGCAATTTAGATTGTCAAAAACTGCCTCAATATTAATGAAAATATCTATTTATTATCCAATGTTAAAATGCCTAAAAAATAAAAATAGCCAAAACTGTCGACGAAAAAGTTGGTGTGTTGTAGTTTTGTTTTCTTTGTTCATTCCCATAGTTGTCGACACAGTTATTGTCTTTTTGTTACCACAATCAGATAATGAAAAGCAGCAATACAATCAAAAGATTTATAGTAATTACAAACTTAACAGATGAACAACTGTATCAAAAATCAGCCAGACGGTCTGCACTTACAAAAGATACAAAATATTATAAAGCAAAAGAGAACCACGATCCGATCAGTATTATTAAACCTGCAAGTCATACTTATTGCCAACCTGATAAAACAAATATCCTTTTTCGATCTCGATTATTTCTTGTCATGTTTAATTTATGTTGAATGTGACGTCATTACCGGGTTACTCCTGACATCTACCGGTAGAGATCTTGAAGTATAAAAACTGTCTTGTTTAATAAATCACTATCAAATGATATTTTATTGGCAAAGGAAATGGTACGTTTATCAATACGAGACTGGCTGGAGAGTTTTTGCCGTTTTATGGTAATTTATGGGATATGCTGACTTAGAAATGGACGGTTTTAATTGGACGTTTTTATTGGATACATAAGAGGAGATATTTTGTTGTTAGCATACATTCAAATACCAATTCAGATATTTATTCACATTCAGACAATTTCAATAGAGTTACGATGCAATAGTGTGCCGCGAAAAATTCCAAAATTGCCGCAAAAATTATTAAAAAATATTTTAATTTGCTAAGTTTTTCGAAACTTACAGACCAATTCTGTAACTCAGTTACTATGATCATAGTATAGGGCTGCCATAATTGTCGGACTACCGACCGGGACCCCCCCCCCAAAACTTTAAAAAAACTTTTATCGACAATAATACCTTTATTATAAAAAATTGCACAATATTTTAAAAAAATAAAAAATTTTAAAGACAAAAAAAATAATTAAAGTAGAGATTGATAATAGGTATTCCAAGAGCAAAACTTTGGGATCAATGGTGAATCATTTTGGAACACTCAGTTCGACTGGAAAAATTTGATGTTTTTTTTTTGTGGATGCGTCTTTATCAAATCTAAAATAATATAATATAAATTAATGGGCGATTCAATTTAATAAAACCAAATAGAACCTTACACTCCATTCTTCTCTTGCCTTTACTCTCCCCCTTCCCCGACTTCGGTAGCTTCTTTATCATCGCTCTTCTTTGCCCAATCATACTTCTCCGATGTTTTCGTTTTTTGGGGCAGTTCTTTTTCCCCTTTTATATAATTATAGAATTCAATGCATGACATTTTATAATTTAAAACACATTGAATTATGCTTTTCACGGTGTCAATAGAAAGCGAATTGCGCTCATCTGTCAGTACCAGTCAGCTAGTGACTAGCTGACTGGTACTCGGCATTACTCCGGAACATTTCGGACCTCGAATCTGTTATATAATTTATATATAGTATGTATATATGTATATGTACAATATTATCGAAAAATAATTTTTTAATATGCATAAATTTTAAATCGACCGGGACAAATGACTCTTGGACCGGGACACTGGGACACAAACCTCAAAACCGGGACATGTCCCGGTGTACCGGGACGTATGGTAGCCCTATCATAGTAACTAAATTTGTCACTATGAGCAAGGTCAGTTACTATCATGAATGAAAGTCATTATACTTTTATAATATTTTATCTTGTAGTAACGTTACTACACAGTAACTTTTTACAGAATTGATCTGTTAGAAATTTCTTTAGAATCGTATTTGGAGTATATATGTTCTGTCACCAACAGAGGCCTATACAAAGACGTATGTTGTGTTTTCCTTTGCTGTTATTCCTGCAGGAAGAAACCCATGGTTTAATGTCTCCCTTAACCTGCCACTATTTGTTATTCTGAATGCCATTCCACTCCTTTCCATCGACAAATTACGAATACACCCATAAGTGTACATTGTACTTGTATTTTATTATTATGATTAATGTTTTCTTTTTAAATATGAAAGTAGAAAAATAACTGTTGATTTTTAATTTAACGGTCCTAATCCGCTGACATATTACACTGAAAAAAAATCATTTACATACAAGATGATAATTTATGCTTACATTAATTAACGTACTGAAAATTGAAGATGATAATTATAAAATAGTAGTGTAAAATTACACTGTTATTAAAGAAAAAAATCCTGGTAACAACACGCGAAATCTTAACTCACGAGAAAAATGGTATAATACTTTAAAAGAAAATATTTACGTCAACGAGAAAAAGTATCAGCAGGAAAACAATGTTTAATATGGTATAACTTGGGAAAGTTGTAGAAATTAGAAGGACCAATGCAGAAAGAATGCAGTCCGGATAAAATAAGCAATTTCATTATTCATACCGCAAATATTGGTTTCACGCAAAAATTCCTGTTCAATGCTCATTAGAGAAAGATTGTCCATTCCGTTTGTACCCAATATGCTCCTTGGTTAATTTTTAGTCTATTTTAGTTTTGAAGATGACCTTTTCACGACGAAAAATAAGTAATTAAGTCACAAAAAGCTATTAAAAATATCCTCGAAGAAATACTTAGCCGAAAACAAGTTTTATTTTTCGACAAAGTCGCCACCAAAATTAATACACTTATCCCATCGCTTTATCAATGCCCCAAGGCCTGCTGTATAAAACTCTTTGGGCTGCAGTCTGAGCCATAGGCGTACCTCTCGTTCAACATCGTTATCAGCCGCGAAACGTTTGACGCCAAGATGCTTATTTGTAGACCAAACCATGAGAACATCCTATTGCAGTTGCTATGCTCTCTATTGTAACCCGCCTGTTTGCTCCAACCATCTCGTCCACCTGTCGAATTGTTGCATCGCCATCTGAACACCCAATTCGGTGTTCGTCAACAATTTTAAGCGCCCTTAAGAAAATTTCTCTACCCAGTTGTACACTTCTTTAAGCGACAAACACTCTTCACTGTAAACAGGATACATCTTCTAATGGATATTCTTTGCAGGAAGTCTTTTTGCCCACAAAAAACGTACAACAGCACGCTGCTCTTCCGCAGTATACTCTTCGAGCATGATCGCCATTTTCACTCTGCCTGCGCACGCACACTGCAACTGTCACTTGTGTTATCAAGCTGGATTGTGCTGCCACCTAACGACAGTTTTGGAAATAGCTATTTTCAGCTTTCCAACATCAGTTTGTGACCTAATTTCTAACTCCCTCGTACTTCACAGTTGGTAATCATGAAACATATAGATACGAAACGCAGTTTCTACATTTGGAAATGAAGACTACAAAGAATTATTGATAACAAAAGTTGATAAAAGTGGACCCGGAACTTTTGGATTCGTAAACAGGGTCGTTACCTCTGCACTTACGTCCAGAGAATCTTAAATTAATTACAAAAAAAATTTCAAAGAATTGTTAAGAGTCATAATTGCAAAAACAGTTTCAATTATTTTAACTTTTGACCTGTAAATTGCAAATTCTTGCAACTTAAATTCTTCGCATCAAAATAATTACGCAATTAATCAACTCTTAGTCCTCCAAAATAATCTTCATTCCACGAAATATAAAAACAACGAAATTTTCAACAGTATAACTGTCAGTGTTATACTAGCTATATATTAAATAGCACAGGTGTTCGTGAAGAGGTCAGATCAAGGTGTGAGGCGAAGGAGGTAAAGATATAAGAGTTATGGACCTCACAGCAGTTTCCACTTCTCACTGTATGTATCACTAGCTACATCTATGTAAGGAAGTTGAACTACGGGGATATAATGTAAATTATTTCACACAGTGAGCAAAGTATTAATTTAATATACACTGGGTATTTATGTAAGGGCTCCCGTGCTCCATATAAGACAGAAATGAATGGAATTAACTATCTCATTCATGCGTTCAGATTGCTAAATACGCATATCAGTTGGTAGACTCCAAATTATGTTCGCAGATAGTTGGCAACTATGAATTCTATGGTGTGAACATTTGTATAGAAAGAAATGGAGCATTGATCGAATTTTGTCACACTCTTATGTGCTGCAACATCGTTATTTAGTTGTTGCTACACTTTCTCCTTTAAATATGACCACAAAAATAAATCACATCAAATATGTAATTTACAATCAAATTTTACAAAGACAATGAGGTCTTCGATTTGATCAACCCTTTTGATATTATATGCAGTTTCCAATCTTGTATATTCCTTTTGTGTAATTTTTACCATGAAAAAGCATATAAAACAACTCGAGACTTTAATATTCTAATATGATTTACTCTCGAACAATTCGTTTTTCAAATTCAATTAAAATCTTTTACAGTTAGTTATTGAATTTAATAATTAAATTAAAACAAAACAAAATGCTACTTCCATGTTTTTTCACGCTTATAAAACACATCTCTAAAATCACGTTTCACCACTTATGTTTTTTTCTGTTCATTTAAAATTTCCAAGAAATTCACTTAAAAATTTAATAAAGCCTGCAGTTCATTATGGAGATAATTTTTAAATTTCACAGGCGAATGCCTTCAGAATATAATTTAGTTCTAGAAGGTGATGATAGATGTCACACTTTACCAATTAGGTAACAAGGATTGGAGTACACTAAACTAAATCAAGGGCTATATATAAAAAAACAAATGACAAAGTAATCAATGTAAATTTATCTAATCGAAATATAGGTTTTGGGAGATATTGTTGGGAGGTACAGAAACGAGCTGGATGAAGACAATGCAACCAATAAGATCTATTTTTTCAGTCCTCTGCCTTATGAACGAGTTCCAGAATTTTGAAAAAGCTGATAACTTTCTAAGGAGCTACATGACAGATCCGCAGGTAGTAGATTTGCTTGTACAATATACCTCAACCTTTGGGAAGTAAAGGCTGTACAACTGCACAGGATGTGTTTTGCCAATTCTGCTTCAACTTGACAAAGACGCCATATATCTTCTCGTAATATATCTTTATAAGGTGGTATTTTAGAAGGCAGTGTCCAGTCAGGAGGCCTGTAATTTGCCTAAAGTCCTGTTAAGCAGGAGCAGTTCCTTTGCTCTAGAACTTGAAGGTAGAATAAATTTCTTGACATGTTTGAAGCACAGAAGAAGATGACAGCTTGTATAGCTTTCTTTTTCTTCCCAAGTTCTGACTTTCTAGTGTGCTTGACAGTTCACAGAAAGGTTCAGAGCTGATAAAATGAAAGCCTTTCCCCTTTTTAGCAAGAAGATCTTCTTCATTTCCTTTGACTCCCTCAAGTCTCGACACCCAAACTAAAAATAGTTAAATAATAGGTTAAATATAGTTCCAAAAGGTAACGATATGTCATAGTTGACCCATAATTAAAGTATACTATCCTAGATTTTGTTCAGTTGTTGAAACAAGATGTATCTAAAAGGACTTTAAATTTTAAAAGAGTATAGATATGCATCCAAAGGACATACACAATGTCTGATGCCCAGTTGCACCAGATTTCCTTAAATTTGAAGCATTCTTTAAATAGCAAAAATATTGCGTTGCTAGGTATTTTTGTATACGCTGGTGCACTGGGCAATAATGTAGCAATTCACTTTTTCTGTAGCAATTCACAAGTTTTCGGGCATTGGATGCATGTAAATTTCGGGCAATATAATAATATTGCCACTGCGAGCATTTACTTCTGCTGTGAGTGTTCCCATGCAGTTAAAATAAAGAAGGCTACTTTCGCAAGCGCAGAGCATGCTCGTTGTCTTTTGGTTTAAAGAAACGAAGTCTGTTACGCAACTCCGAAGGAATTTTCACACTCAATTTATAAAGAACCTCCCAGTACGCCTACAATTTACTCGTGGAACAAGAATTTAGTTGATTCTAGATGTTCTGTGCGACATATCAAATAACCCAGTTGTCCACCAGGTCAGGAATTGATGGCAGAGATGTTATATAAAATGTAGGATGAACTTAAATTTAGGGACGTCTATCGCATTGCCAACAGAAGGACCATTGAACCGTAGCTACATTTTGACACTTACAAAATTTATGTACATCTTCTGAATAAATATTTATACTCTCTAGATCCTTTTAGATACCTGTATAGGATTGAATATCATGAGAATGAAATCAACGAAAATCGTAACATGGATGTAATTAATTTAAACATAACATTTTATATCATAACAGTTTTAGAGACATATAAAACTCATAAAAAGAATACGCATATCTTCCCATAAGAGACATTAAAATTTTCCTTGAGAAAAGGATGTTTAGTACAGCACATTGCATATTTTAATCCATTTTATTAATTTCATTAGAGATAAACGTGGACGATTACTCGTTAAAGTGGTATTGATAGCTTTCAAGTGCGTGTGTCTCTTGTATGAAACGAGACGACTGGAAGGTATCAAATTAAATTCACATTTACTTTTAAATAGTTCTGGTCTGGTGGAGTGACGTGAGTCGTTTACTGGACAGAGCTTGGCTGCCCAGCTACAGAACACAACGGAACGTATTCAGGAAATTTTACTCAAGAGATCAGTACAAACATAAGGGTAGATCAGTGCTTTCTAGTCGGTGTATAGCGATACCTTGGTGTGTGACGATTCGGAAGTAAGATTATAGCGAAATTTATAGTTTAAATAAATCCGAATAAAACTAAAAATGACACTTTCATTTAAAAAATCTTCATCGTTCGTGGATTAAGATGTGTAGTCTGTTCCAGCACGCTTATCTTCCTTGGTTGTCCTCGGCTCGACTTCTTCTTGGCTTAAACAACAGCGCCTACTTGGGAGTTCTGAAAGTGGAAGACTGTGGCGAAATTTATTTTAAAGCAAATTTCACTTCAAAAGAATTTTCATCGTTCATGAATATAATGTGCTGATTGTTTCAGAACCCATATATTTCTTGGTCTTTCTCGATCACGGCCTCCTCTGGGCTTATATACCAACGCCTTCTTGGGAATTCTTTAGAAATATCCTCCAGAACGGGAGAGAAGTTGAATTCTTCTCTTATATCTGCATTGCGTATATGGCCATTCATTATCCAAGTTGTTTGCACCTTCCTGAAGATTATTTTGCGTAGCTAATAATAGTAAATAATTTTCATCAACGAAAATGTATTTATAAATTGATTTTTAATTATATCCTCTAAGAGTTCAATACAACTGCATCCAATATCTTGATATGCAGTCGTGAAAATTATGCCAAATCCATATTAATCAAGCATAATTCGTGACCCGAACAATGCTTTTTGTACAGCAGATTAGGGAGATTGTACACGATTTGTAGGTGAGATTGATTTCTATTTCCTTTGCAAAGAATGTCTATTTCCTTCGCCGATGAGCTTGTCCTTAAAACTGTAATGAAGCATTCTAAGCTCGTGAAAGCTTTATTATTGAAACTATGATATTGTTTTTAATGTTCCTAACGGAAATGTCCACTGAAAGTGTTATGCAATGATCAGCAAAATGTATCTGCCTCCCAATCTGTTGTCTTTGAAGTTGGTTTGGTTTATTCCTCATTTTGTTGAGTCCATTCCTGTATTTTCATGCGTCAGTGCATGCGTGTGTCAGCATGTGGTTGTGTTAATGGTTCTGTGGAAACAATGCTGAATCTAGATGTCGCTCTAAACACTGGGCGTTCGTCCCATTCAGTCCTTTTCCAATCACTGTCGATCTCACATCCTTTTTATAATTACGGAAACCAATGTTTATCGACTTGTAGACACACAAAAACAGCAAACATGTAAAAAATTGAATGTCTATAGATTATTTATGGAAGATTGTGAATTAATTCGAAAACCACATGAATATTATTTAGATTTAATGCATCATATACCGTAAAATTGACAATTACAGTTTCGCTTTTGAAAATATTAAATTTAGGATGACGAAAAATTTTATTTGCTTGTTAAATTATGAATTACGAGTTAAAGCGAAAAACAAGCATAAAAGATTATAGAATAATCTTTACAATCATCAGAAAATCCATCGTTAGCCTTTTTCATTTCAATTGGATAGCTTACTTAGATTATTCCATTGCTTTTGATAGTTAACTACTCGTAGCTTTTACGATGTTCTTCATTTTTTACTGCGAGATCACTTTAACTAATTCTAGGCTTCCATTTGATAGCTTTTTGTCCATCTGCCACCGTTTCTTTTAATAAGAGCAGTCCAAGTCAATTTTAGTAGCAAGTTCCTTTTCAGTTTTGATATTCTATCTACCACATTGTGTCTTTTTTTCTCATGGATCCAGATAATTCTTTTTGTGTGTTAAGTAGATTTTAAGCATAACCTTTTTCATAAACCTCTGAGCTATCTTTAATATTTCGATGGCTTTCAGTTTCAGAGTTGCTGTTTCCTTATTAACCGAGAGTCCTGCTAGAATTATAGAGAATAAGACACATCGGTTCATACTTTTTAAGATTCTATTTTATGTAAATATGTTCAAATAGTTTCCTTCAACAATAATACACTTGGTCATTATTTCCTTCCACTTCTTAAAAGCTCCCAACCAATCTTAAACAAAGTTGAAGCACGAGAAGTACAAACGACAGCCGAGGCAGTTCTTCGTAACCAATCGTGTCTTTGACTTCTGGAACTCTCTCCCTGAAGAAGTTGTGTCAGCCTCAACCATAAACTCATTCAAAGCTAGGATAAGCTATATTTTTCCCTGAGTTTTGAACAATTTGTATTAGGTTAGATCTAGGTATAATAATTCTTATTTTAATTTTATTGTAATTTTGGATTTACTTTATTTGTTATATTTGTTTAGATTGTAAAATAATATTTAAGTAGTTTGTAAGTATAAAATGTTTATATGCCATGTATATTGAGCATAACAAGGCCTTGGCTTCTGCTCTTACCATAATAATAATAATAATCTTCTTTCGTAATATCAAAATAATCATGAATTGGAGCATAAAACTTTTCGTCAGACAAAAATCTTCTACCTAGTAATTTTTTAAGCCAAAAAATGGCCACTCAGGTGAGTTGGCGGGTGTTCTGTTACTTTTATATTATTTTTCTGCCAAAAACTGAATATTTTTCTTTCTGTTATTCTTTCTACTGGTTCTCGTCCAGTATTGTTTCACTTTTTATTCTATCCATTTGTGACACACCTAAAATCTGCTTAGAAATTTCATTTCTGCAGCTTGTACTTAAAGTCGATCGGAGTACCCATGAGTACAAGACATTTATAATTTTTCCAAATTAGTGGCAGTAAATTGAAATGTATTCTTGGTAAATATATGGAGCGTTTCTAGGATATTAAACGATTTATTTCGTGCGGAAGTATATCTTTGATAACAATATTCTCTTCCTTGGTTTTGTAATATTGTAAATGTTAGTTTCTTTGTGTTGGTAGTTGTCATCTCATGTTCAGTACGTCAGTGTAACAAGATATGTCCACATTGGTGTTGAAGGGAAGCCGGGGACGTATCTTAAGACGCAAAGTAAGGAGCGGTATTGTTTCGCTCTGTAAATCTGTTGGTGGGTGAGTGACCAGCGGCTCGTATCCGGTCTAGAGTGCGGGGTTCCGGACCCGTCGCACTCCCTCTCAACCGTGACCAAGACTTGACCCTGAATGACGTAACACTACGTCTCAGACGAAGGGAAGATGAAACAATAACACTACAATCCTACAGTATATAAGATACGTGGAAATAAATATTTAACGGAGCAAGATGCAATTGTGCGAGTTGGATTTGTGTCTCAATCTCGATAAAAAAATAGCCTAAAACTATCCCAATCTCTGGGCAAAGGCCTCATCCATATCTCTTCCATTGTCTCCTGTATTGAGCGATTCTGGGCCAAAGAGCATCATCTGCTTTTTTTGCGTCGTCTCTCCATCTTATCTTTTGCTTTCCTCATGATCTCTTCAGATGTCCTGGCGACCATAAAGTTGTTTTCTTCGTCCACTTAAGCTTACTAGGTGTATTGACCACCTCCATTTTAACCTTTTGCAGCAGTCTGTAACATCTATTTTTGTTACGGATTTCTCTATTTGGTATTTTGTCTCGGAGTTTTACTCTTGAGTATGGATCTTTCCATTTTTCTCCAAAGTAACTACCACTTTTTCTTCATTTTTCAAAAAACAAAGACCAAGTTTGGTAAAAAAAAAATCCAAAATATAAATAAATAGTATTGATTTATGTACTAAACACATATATTTTCCTCCAAAAACTGGAGATTTTTCTTTCAATTATTTTTTCCACTGGTTCTCGTCCCGTATTGTTCGACTTTTTATTCTATCCATTTGTGACACCCCTAAATCTGCTTAGAAATTTAATTTCTGCAGCTTGTACTTTAAGCCAATCGGAGTACCCATGAGTACAAGACATTTATAATCTTTCCAAATTAGTGAGAGTAAAATTGAATGTATTCTTGGTACATATAAGGAGCGTTTCTAGAATGTTAAACAATTGTATCATATGACTAGTTTTCAGATGCAATCTATTTTTAATTTTAACCACTGCGTCATGTTTAGTTTTTATCACTGGAAACAAGTAAGGTTTGGAACCCTTTTCGCCCAGCCACACCCATTATGCTGTACTTTATCTACAGACTTTAGTGTGAGTGTTTTTATTACTCAACCTGACAGATAGTACTCAAAAAGAGACCTGAAAAATACAAAACTTGAGAAGAAATACTAACATAAAGGTACTATTCGATAGAAATCCAGAAATAGAATGTGGAAGTGAAAAACGCTGCTGAAAGAAAAATGATAAATTGGAAAGACGTAAAACCTTAACACTTTAAAAAAAACTGAAAAACAATCACCAACTTACCTGCTATTGACAGTTAATAGTAAAAAAGCAGTATTAGGTCTTTTCAGCTACTGTCTAAATCATTTAGTGTCAAATAAATCTCTCAAAACTCAATAATTCTCTTCCATTTTCCGCCCATCTTTCAAAAACAAATAATATTCGCCAAACAGATAATAAAAATGTTGCAATAAATCTCGCTGTGTATTTTTACATAAGAAAATCAGTAAAGAATTCTTTGAGCAAACAATATAAAACATTTTACAATCGACATAAATCTTTAACAAATGTAAGGTTACAGTACTATACCTGGTTTATGCATGTGTATGCACTACAACGTTATATCTTATCGCTTTTAATATATATTTTATTGTAGATAATGAGTAACAGTAGTATTTTCTCACAGTTATTCTGGATAAATATTAATTCAACAGATAAAAATATTTGGAACGTTTTTATCGAATAATTGTTACTGATTTAATCTGACATTAGTAAAGACTAGTTTACACTTAACGTAATATTTTAGTACTCTACCTTACCGACAGATTTTACGATTACGTATTATAAGAATAATTGTCAAGGAATTTTAAACGTTTTCATAAAATCCATCTCAAGTCTGATTAATACAATTATATAAAAGAATATACGAGATAAATTTCATATCAATAAAACGAATAATCCGCGGCGCTCCTTTCTTTTGTCCATAATGGCCAGTACACTTATAAAAATGTCTAATCGCCTTAGTTTGATGTATACAACGTCCTATACGCACAACTGACAATTAAACGAACAATAAAATACAAGTTTTTGTCCGTTCCTCTCCAAGAAGCAACAAAGACAGGTCGCTACACAAACCGGCCACATGGAACGCTACGGCGCCACTGTACTAGTATACCAATCACTAGTACCAACGTAACGAAACGTAATGACAGTAAAGGAATGCAATCATGACTGAAATGTCCATTAAGTTTGATTTAAAACAGTCATATTGCATTTTCAAAAGGGATTTATTGAAAAACTAACATCAAAGGGGATCAATGAAAGAGACTACCCACGAATAAAAGAAAAAATATTGAGTATAAAATCTATTCCAAACATTTAAGCGGAACTAAATTGAATTTTTAATTTTGTACGTTGGCACGAGCTCACTTTTTATCGTTAAAGTAGGCGTTTGCTATAATATCTTTTTTATGGTTTTGTAGATAAAACCACCAAAAAACCCTTATATAATCTGTCTCAATTTGTAATACTAGATCTGGTTACTTTGGTGACTGTTGTGGTGTAAACAGGCTTTGGCGTATAAATTTCAGTGTAAAATGTGTCGTGTTCTTTTAATACTTTTTATACAATTTACTTTAATTTTTCGTCTGGTGTCACATTGACACAGCGGGTTCGGGAAGCAAACGCGGAGTGTTCCGAGTCACACTGTTTAACTCCAGACTGCTCGAATAAACGCGTTTAGACCTTTTCTTGAACGCTCCGAGCTTGCTTTCTGAACTCACTAAATGATAAAGGAAAGCAATGATAATGAGTCAAATTTTTTATTATTCGAATAGAAATTTTTGAATTTCAGATGTTAGATACAATTTTGTTTGGAATAATGAATATTCAAATATTATATCCAGTCAAACAGTTTATTGCCGCTAGCTGCAAGTGTAAATTTCATGAGTATGCTAAAATTACTTTTCGATGATAATAAACCGTTCTACGTAACAGACCTGTAGGTTAAAATTACAAAAAAATAATCAAGCTAAAATTTGATATCTACCACTCTTTTATGAGTTTTAAAAAACCCTTAAATTTTAGTCTTAATCACTCTGTTAGAAATGGTAGTTAATAAGGTACCCCTTTCATGTAATTTTATATTAATAGTGTCGACAGTAACATGCTCTCCTAAAATCAAATTAATTATCTTTCAAAATAACTAATAAGAGACAAAACCATCCTTTGACCACGGCTACTAAGAGCTTTGGACATTTTTATTACAGTAAAATTAAAAAAAATAAATAAAATATAACCTCACTAAATAAGCACTTAAATATCAACCTGACAAATAACGATTGATGTCCAATTACAAACTGACAACATTGGAAAAAATGTACCAACATTAAATAAATAAATGTACTAACTGAGTTATGGATTGATGTTGAATAAAACATATCATAACGTTGGTACTTAAATTAACCAAGTGTGACGTCATCTCATATTTATTGTGAATGGAGTTTACCATTTAGATTTTGTGTTTATGCATCTTTTTTTAGTGTTTATTTTAAAAAATAAATAATCTAATTCTCATATTCAAAGAATTGAGTCAATTATAAACTAAGCATTTACAAAAGACTGCTCTTATTCTTGACTATAAAAATAAATCAAAATTAATTTCTATTCATTTATAATCCCATCACATTGAATGCAACAATCAATCAAGTGACAGTTATATTTCTGTGAAATACGCTTCTTCGCATACTAACACTGTACTCAGAAGAAGGACAATTGCCAGTCAAAACACTCGACAAAAAATCGTCCAATTATGTTTCAATGTTAATTTTTACAAAGAATTAGACTCTTTGTGTAGAAATTAGTGTGTATTCTATGAATTTGAATTGGTTATTAATATAAGATACATTAACGTGACGAATCTATAGAAATTTTTGTTTATTATATACGCTTTAATATGATAAGTGGTCGTTAAAACGGTTTTGTTTGATTAGATATTTTAACCACACGAATTTTAACAAAATTCAAGCTTGTACAGATCGACCAAGATTATAGTAGCCACGGAAAATATGGGAACTAAAATGAAAATTATTAAAAAGAATTATTAAACACATCTATGGACGAACACACTTGTGTGTATACAGACGGGTCCAAGATTGATAACCAGACTGGAGCAGCAGTAGTAATAGGACAAGAAGTCCAAAAATACCACCTGCTAAGCATGACAAGTGTTTTCACAGCCGAAGTCTTCAGCATTCTCAAGACAACAGAGACCATAGTACACGACCTCAACATAAGAAAGAAATACACAATCTGTACGGACTCCCTAAGCGGGATCAACAGCATGCAAAAAATGTATCCGAGCAACAAGCTTGTGCTAAAGATCCAGGAAAACATCCATGAAGCCATCAATCGGGGTACTGAAATATCATGTGGGTATCGTCCCATATCGGCATCCAGGGAAATGAAATAGCAGACGCCGCAGCAAGAGAAGCTGTAACACAACCAGCCCACTCAATGCCATGCCCAATACAGGACCTTAAAATTATGATAAAAAAGAAAATAAAAGAAGACTGGAACCTTCAATGGCTCGAAACTCAGAACAATAAGTTACGAACAGTAAAAGAAAATACAATACAATGGCCAACACACTACTCCAGACGGGAAGAAATAATCATCACAAGATTACGAATAGGGCACACAAATTTAACCCATCAATATCTGCTACACAATATGGAATGCAACATATGTGAAGAATGCAATGAACAAATCACTGTACAACACATTATTATAAATTGTCCAAAGTATTCCGTACAGAGAAGAAACAACAACGTTGCAGGATCTCTGAAAGAACGGCAGTGGTAGCAGGTAACATGGATGACGCTATCACTTCCATTAAAATTATCAATTTTGAGTCTATTTATAACACGTTGACTGCCAATTACAAGTTTTCTCGTAGTTAGCGTTCTTGCCCAGGACGCGGACTACGAGATTACTTGTAGTACATTGACTTAATAATATAATATGGCTATATCAAACTGACTTCTGAGACAAGAATCCTGAATCTTGCCTTGGCAGTCAACGTGTTAATATGTCTGGAAAAAGTATAGTATTACATTCACGATTATGGCCATTATTCTTACAATGGTTAAATGGTTATAATGGCTGTCACAATCGCTCATATAATAATACACTATTATTGTCACTAGATGTACATTTCGGCTAGGAAGTAGCCATCGCCAGAAACTGAACAAAAAGTGCCTTTTATTAAATTATGAAAACTACTTACAATTTCGATTGCAGCTATTGCGCTTTAATTAAATCATATCTGAAAGAGAGAAAATAGTATGTCCTTAAACTCGAGAAAATTTCATATAAAAGCTTCCACTGTGGTGTACCTCAAGGATCTGTACTAGGCCCAATCCCTTTTCCTATCTTTAATTAAATCATATCTGAAAGATAGAATACAGTATGTATCTCTAAACGCAATTAAATCTCAATATATAAGCTTCCAGTGTGGTGTACCTCAAGGATCTGTACTAGGCCCAATCCCTTTTCACATTTATATAAATTATCTTCCAACAAACATAAGTGCAAATTCGGTACTTTATGCTGATGAAACTACCTTGTTAGATAGACCCGAATGCTTCGACACTTTATTGAGAAATAGCACGAACATAGCCGCCGATGTAAATCAATAGTTCCTGACTAACCAACTATCCCTGAATGTGAACAAAACACAGAAACTTCTAACTTCTAAGAAACACAACTTTGACAATGTCTCTGTTGTTCAATTCTTGGGTGTACGTATTGATCTACACTTAAAATGGACACACTCACAACTTGTCCAATATTGTCCAAGTTATGCAAAACTATATTTCTCCTCAGAAGCCTAAGACGTTATGTAACACTTGAAATTTTGCTTCTGACTTACCACTCTCTTTTTCATTCCCATATATGCTCTTTGTAAACAGAGTGTAGATGTTGAAATTACTACTACGTATTCAAATTTCTAAGTACAGTTGATTTCACGTTCTTTTCCTTATTTCTAAAAGGAAGAAATCAAATAGAATCATAGATCATGTCGACACGAAATGTAAAATAAATCATTAGAATAATAAACAGTTGACAAATTAAATATTTAATTAAATATTAATAGAAATACATGTAATTTATTAAGAATATATGTAAATGCATAAGGTTAAGAATTAACAAGGGGAAATTATGAATAACTAACACGTATATTGTACAGAATAAATTCCTTCCTGCTAGAAAGAATGTTCCAAGCGAACGAACAAACCAGACACAGCCAAGAATAATTAAAACACAAATAACTTTTCTGTTATTATTTAAATCATGTGAAACCTTAAACATAACAGTTAAAAGCCTATGCCACACAACCGGAAGAATACTTGATACTTATTAATGTCACTTTGTGAGAAATTAATTGTGAGGTTAAGTTTCTCTATTTTAAAATACAGTTTAATTGTGAAGATGATTTCACTTTAATAAATAATAGAATAACTTAAAATTAACATATAAAAACATATCTAGAACATCAGTTCTAAACAAATATTTTTTATAAATATTTACAAAACATGTTTACCAACTGCATATTATTGATATGAGATAACTTCAGGTACATCTCGATAGATAGCGCCTATATATAAACGAACCAGTGATGCCAATTCATGAATAATTAATAAGAGTGATTTAAAAATTAACTTTTATACTGGTGGCAAGATTGTGTCGTGTCTTGAACGTTATAATAAATCTGAATCTAATGGAACCAAAGCATCCTATCTACCAGATCGTTACTACAGGATTGCAATAAATTGGAAAATGGAAAATTCCGGACAGGTTTCTCATTCTATTTTTTTTAAGATATAAAATGACACGTTGGTATTTTATACTATAGTCCTAAGAATAATTAGGTAGTTATTTATGGCCTGATTGAACATTGTACATCTCTGGCAATATACTAGGGTTACCTTTTATGTTTTTACAAACGACCACTAGATGGAAATATTAAAATATGTCATTAATATTAGTAAAATTTTACATTTGTTATTGTGAAAGCAGTAGCAGCTTATAAACTGACCGAGTAGTTTGTTGGCAGTGAACTTTAAAAAAAAAACGTTTGTGAAAAAATGAATATTACTCGTGAAGGTTTTCGATAATTTTTTACGATTTTAATAAAGGCCTAACTCAACAACAATGCATAGATTCACTTCGTTCAACTTTTGGTAATGAAGCACCATCAGAAAAGACTGTTTACAATTGGTTTGTAGAAATTCGTCGTGGTCGTGCGTACATCAGTGGTGAATCTCGTGAAGGTCGACCAAAATCTGTTGTGATTTAAAAAAACATCGATGCTGTGCGCAAAATGATTGAAGAAGATCGGCATGTGACTTACCGTGAGATAGAGGCATCCTTTGGCATATCGCAGACTGCAACACATTCGATCTTGCATGAACATTTAGCTGTGAAAAAGATCTGTGATGGATTCCGCATAATTTGACCGAAACTCAAAAACAGGCTTGTGTTGATTGCTGTAAGGGAATGCTAAAAAAATTCAACCTAGGCACTGCAAAAATCCGTATACCACATCGTTACAGGTGACGAAACATGGATTTATTTATATGAACCGGAAACTAAGCAACAATCCACTCGGTCTTCCAAGATGAATCGAAACCCATAAAAGTTGTTCGTTCACCAAGAAAATGATTGCTTGTTTCTTCGGTTGTACTGGACATGTCGCATACATTCCTTTAGAGGATCGCAGAACAGTTAATTCTGAATGGTATACAATAATTTGTTTGCCAGAAGTCATCGACAAAATCAGGAAAAACAATCAAAAATGTCGCATCATTTTTGATCATGACAATTCTACCACACAGCACCTCAAATAATTGATTATTTGAAAGAGAAAACATCGAATTAATGTCTCATTGCCCGTATTTACCTGATTTATCCCCTAACGACTTTTTTTTGTTCCCCAATGTTTTTGAGATACCAACTTCAGAGTGGAAAAAATGTTTCGAGAATTGGTTTGTACGCATGCAAAAGTGTATAAATCTTAAAGGCGAATATTTTGAGAAGCAATAAAACGGTATGTTCCAAAACAAATTTTCGTTTTTAGTTTTTGTAAAAACTTAAAAGGTAGCCCTCGTATTAATGATTTATTTGTTTTGAAGGTGGTCGGGCTCTAATAGCCTGTTATGCAAGAAATAATAAATGAAATCATGGCGATTTCATTAACTCAAGTCGCGGGTCTCTATCTTTAACCATTTTTGAGTTAGTATTTTTACTAAATTTTGAAATTTAAGAGTAAGTTATAGTTTTTTATATTTAATACGTTTACTTTAAATTAAAAAAATTAAATTAAAGCTCTTACACAAATAAAAAACAAAAATGATTATCAAAAAAACTGGTGATTTTCATGTGATAATAGAAAAAATATTGTCCTAGACATCCAGCATTCTACTATACTTACAAAACCCTGAAATGTGTGAAAAATCACACTTCACATAAAATTTTTTCGTAATCTTGGAACCCACCTTTTATAATCCTATACTTTTAACCATCCCATATTCACGGTTTCCGTATTAGCGGATTCCATATTCGCGGTTCCCATATTCGCGGTGTCCGTATTCGCGACTTATCGACCAAACGTATCCTCAGCGAAGAAGTAGATTTGATTATATATTTCTCATACATAATAAAAATAAGTTTTTCCCATACTTAAATATATCATTCCGAATCAAAACATGTTTAAATGTAAAATTCGATATCTCTTCCTTATTGACTGCCATAAACCATCGATATTAATGCACTTTAATAAATCACAGCATGGACCAGAACATTATTTTCACCGGTTTGTCTTTTTATAGCGGTGAAAATGGCCTAGCATTGAGGTCGGAGACTTACATGTTTCGCAGTACGAAACGATCGAGATAATTACTAATAATAATTAATTGACGACAGAAATGTGCTAATGTATAATACACATGACAAGACTACCAACTTACTAAATTAAAAAGTCACTAGATTATTTCATAAAATGTTACTACCTATTGATATATTTCTTATTAAGTAATTTTAAACTTAATAAATTAGCAAGTTTTTGTAATTTTAATCTTAATTCTGAACCTGATATTTAAATGAGTTCACATTCCGATATTTTATAAAAGTGCATGTTTTTATGTTAACCTTAGACGCGTAATAATTTCTCATTAGTAAAGTTGTGTAAAAGGTCAAACTAACAACGTTAAAAACTGAACTGAATTAATTCTGCTACTTTTACTTTCGTAACGGTTGACAAGATGTTAGAATCTTCTTTGACTTGTCACTTGCTCTGACCTAGTAATTCGATTACTTTCATTATCTAACTCAGTGGTGTCGAAACTTTAAAAGCTCGAAGGACCATTCTATACACATATTTTAATTAAGGAATAGGTTATCTTTAATCGTCGGTTTTTAGACTTTTGAATCAAACAAAAAATGCAGGGACGTTTCGCGTTTTAAAAGTTAAAATATCAGGATACGTCACAAACTGAAGATGCGTTAACTTTTTAAACGCGATTCAGGTGATTTGAATTTAAAGTATTCTCATTGGCTTACATGTTACTCAATTCCTATTGGTCGATTTAAATTTACAGCATTCTGATAGGGTAAGTGCTAAATTGATTCCTATTGGCTGATTTAAATTTAGAGCATTCTGATAAGGTAACAGGTAAACTGATTCCTATTAGTTGATTTAAATTTAGAGCATTCTGATAAGGTAACAGATAAACTGATTCCTATTGTTTAATTTAATTTAAAGAATTCTGATAGGGTAAGAGCTAAATTAATTCCTATTGGTTGATTTAAATTTAGAGCATTCTTATAGGGCAAGAGCTAAATTGATTCCTATTGGCTGATTTAAATTTAGAGCATTCTGATAGGGTAACAGGTAAACTGATTCCTATTAGTTAATTTAATTTAAAGAATTCTGATAGGGTAAGAGCTAAATTAATTCCTATTGGTTGATTTAAATTTTGAGCATTTTGATAGGGTAAGAGCTAAATTGATTCCTATTGGCTGATTTAAATTTAGAGCATTCTGATAGGGTAGGTAACAGGTAAACTGATTCCTATTAGTTAATTTAATTTAAAGAATTCTGATAGGGTAAGAGCTAAATTAATTCCTATTGGTTGATTTAAATTTAGAGAATTTTGATAGGGTAAGAGCTAAATTGATTCCTATTGGCTGATTTAAATTTAGAGCATTCTGATAGGGTAGGTAACAGGTAAACAGATTCCTATTAGTTAATTTAATTTAAAGAATTCTGATAGGGTAAGAGCTAAATTAATTCCTATTGGTTGATTTAAATTTAGAGAATTTTGATAGGGTAAGAGCTAAATTAATTCCTATTGGCTGATTTAAATTTAGAGCATTCTGATAGGGTAGGTAACAGGTAAACTGATTCCTATTAGTTAATTTAATTTAAAGAATTCTGATAGGGTAAGAGCTAAATTAATTCCTATTGGCTGATTTAAATTTAGAGCATTCTGATAGGGTAGGTAACAGGTAAACAGATTCCTATTAGTTAATTTAATTTAAAGAATTCTGATAGGGTAAGAGCTAAATTAATTCCTATTGGTTGATTTAAATTTAGAGAATTTTGATAGGGTAAGAGCTAAATTAATTCCTATTGGCTGATTTAAATTTAGAGCATTCTGATAGGGTAGGTAACAGGTAAACTGATTCCTATTAGTTAATTTAATTTAAAGAATTCTGATAGGGTAAGAGCTAAATTAATTCCTATTGGCTGATTTAAATTTAGAGCATTCTGATAGGGTAGGTAACAGGTAAACAGATTCCTATTAGTTAATTTAATTTAAAGAATTCTGATAGGGTAAGAGCTAAATTAATTCCTATTGGTTGATTTAAATTTAGAGAATTTTGATAGGGTAAGAGCTAAATTAATTCCTATTGACTGATTTAAATTTAGAGCATTCTGATAGGGTAGGTAACAGGTAAACTGATTCCTATTAGTTAATTTAATTTAAAGAATTCTGATAGGGTAAGAGCTAAATTAATTCCTATTGGTTGATTTAAATTTAGAGAATTTTGATAGGGTAAGAGCTAAATTAATTCCTATTGACTGATTTAAATTTAGAGCATTCTGATAGGGTAGGTAACAGGTAAACTGATTCCTATTAGTTAATTTAATTTAAAGAATTCTGATAGGGTAAGAGCTAAATTAATTCCTATTGGCTGATTTAAATTTAGAGCATTCTGATAGGGTAGGTAACAGGTAAACAGATTCCTATTAGTTAATTTAATTTAAAGAATTCTGATAGGGTAAGAGCTAAATTAATTCCTATTGGTTGATTTAAATTTAGAGAATTTTGATAGGGTAAGAGCTAAATTAATTCCTATTGACTGATTTAAATTTAGAGCATTCTGATAGGGTAGGTAACAGGTAAACTGATTCCTATTAGTTAATTTAATTTAAAGAATTCTGATAGGGTAAGAGCTAAATTAATTCCTATTGGCTGATTTAAATTTAGAGCATTCTGATAGGGTAGGTAACAGGTAAACTGATTCCTATTAGTTAATTTAATTTAAAGAATTCTGATAGGGTAAGAGCTAAATTAATTCCTATTGGCTGATTTAAATTTAGAGCATTCTGATAGGGTAGGTAACAGGTAAACTGATTCCTATTAGTTAATTTAATTTAAATAATTCTGATAGGGTAAGAGCTAAATTAATTCCTATTGGCTGATTTAAATTTAGAGCATTCTGATAGGGTAGGTAACAGGTAAACTGATTCCTATTAGTTAATTTAATTTAAAGAATTCTGATAGGGTAAGAGCTAAATTAATTCCTATTGGTTGATTTAAATTTAGAGAATTTTGATAGGGTAAGAGCTAAATTAATTCCTATTGGCTGATTTAAATTTAGAGCATTCTGATAGGGTAGGTAACAGGTAAACTGATTCCTATTAGTTAATTTAATTTAAAGAATTCTGATAGGGTAAGAGCTAAATTAATTCCTATTGGCTGATTTAAATTTAGAGCATTCTGATAGGGTAGGTAACAGGTAAACTGATTCCTATTAGTTAATTTAATTTAAAGAATTCTGATAGGGTAAGAGCTAAATTAATTCCTATTGGTTGATTTAAATTTAGAGCATTTTGATAGGGTAAGAGCTAAATTGATTCCTATTGGCTGATTTAAATTTAGAGCATTCTGATGGAGTAGGTAACAGGTAAACTGATTCCTGTTGGTTGATTTCATTTATAGAATACATTCTAATGCTTAAACAAAGAGCCAGGAGAAAGAAAACAAAAAAATTACATAAAAAATTTGCCCCCCTAGTGTGTAAGAAGTCTAAAGCCACTCGGCAGTAATATGCTGGTTATGCTGTCGTCTAAATCGTTCGGCGGGCCGCATTTATCCCACGAGCCTTCGGTTGCCGACCCCTGTTATATACACTCAATTATTTCCAGTGTTCCCAACCTTATTTCCGCGTCCTATTTAAGATAATCCCTAACCACGTGCCTATTTCCCATCCCTTAGAACAGAACCCTAAACATTTAAGATGACAAAGCTAAATTCATTGTTCAAAATCACTCGATCTGATCCGAACAAAATGAACAAATTAGTTCAACAAATTAGACAGATCGTTCCACTAATATAACTACAAAATAAAAATTTCTAAAAGGGGCAATTAAATCTAATTCTTATCTTTTATTTGATCCTTAAACCAAAAATTTATGTTCTGTAAAATGTATTAATAGAATTTCTTTGAACTTTTAAGACCACCCAGTCAAACAATTACAAATTAAAGTATTACAAAATACACTTCATAAAATAAATCAAAACGAGTTAACACTACGAGAGCATGTAATTGAAAATAGTGTATCAAAATATCTTTTATTATATTAATTAGGTATCATTCAGTTATAAAAAGATGCGTTCAGTAAAAGGAAACTACTTACAAAACTGCTCCAGAGATGGCGCAATAGGATGTTCACTTACCTGAAAAAAATTAAATTAGTTTATTGAAATTGTTATAAAATAGTTTCCTGTAATAAAGAATATGTCAATACTATTAAAATAAATTGTATATTGTAAAACAGACTTTAATCCATACGTCAAATCAATCAAATAAAATATTTAATATGAATGATTGAAAAATCTCTTATAATAAATGATATAAAAGAAGTCATATGTAAGATTGAACAGTGAAAGAATAGGCGGTGTTGCCTGTGCTAATCAGACATAGATTCATATCGAGATTCAGCTTACATACAATAAGAATCTTTATCTCTTGATTGGAGGCCCGTTTCATGAACGTATAGGTATTAATGCTTAACTAGACGGGTTAGTCATACAGTTAGATCATAATAATATTTTTATTTGAAGATTATAATAAGTAGACAAGTTATTAGAAAGAATTTGTAGGGCACCTGTGTCGAATTTAAGAACTGTTTAACCTCTAAGTTTGGGATTAAGTTGTAATAATTCATTTAAAGTTCATTTACGATAACTATGAGATGAAAAACTTCCCTTGTTGCCAAATTGCCTTGTTCCCAAATTGTCAAAAAAGTTAGGTTATGTCGAACTACTTCTAAAAAGACATTGAAAACCTATATTTCCTATGGATGAAAGGAATTAATGAGAATTATGATGCAGAGCAGTTCTTTCCAACAGATTTGTCATAAAATTTATGATTTAAATTATATTAAAGTGTGTAATATAATGTTAAATTAATGTTAAATATCATACATACAAATCTAAATAAAATTAAATGAAAATTTCAGTGTGTAAGAATTATCAAAAATAATTGTTAGAAATGTTTCGTGTTCTTTTCATCCTTTTTGTACAATTTATTTTCATTTTTAACCTGGTTTGTGACAGACAAAAAGATCAGAAAGCAGCGATAAAGTGTAAAATTTTCTATAATTCGAATCGAAATTTTGAATTTCAAATGTTCGATACAATTTTACTTCAAATAATGAATATTCAAACATTATTACCAGTTGTAATTGCAGTTCTTGGTAAATTTGTACTGACTGGTCCGCTCAAACTTCATTAATTATATATGTCTCTCAAGTTTAGGCTTCTATTCCGCCACTTTCTGTCCTAAACTTATACTAAATTTGACATATGT
Organism: Liopterus haemorrhoidalis; assembly: GCA_963971575.1. Lineage (NCBI taxonomy): Eukaryota > Metazoa > Arthropoda > Insecta > Coleoptera > Dytiscidae > Liopterus > Liopterus haemorrhoidalis. The sequence goes on from OZ020621.1 coordinate 42,523,432, forward strand.
CATAAAGATAAATGATATCTTAGTTATAATAATCATAACTAACAAATCTGAAGTAAGTTTTACAGCGTAAGGAATATTTTGAAATGACAAATTTACATTTAAAAATCAGTACTACACTATAAAAGTAACCAAAATAACCAGATCTGGTTTGACCTTACAAATGTAAACGCAATATATTAAAGCGGGCCAACAATTAAATTTTATTGTGTAATAGTTTCTCACGATTTATTTCAAACTGATTTGAGATATAGTGTAAGTACGCTTTTTCCCGTGTGTGTATTTTTCCGTGTGCGCTTTTGTCCGTGTGTGTATTTTTTCATGTGCGCTTTTTTTCGTGTGCGTATTAATCCATGTGCGTTTTTTCAGTGTGCGTATTTTTATATTATATAAGAAATTGGAAAATTTATTTTAATAAATATATTTTAAATTTAACGTCTCAAATCATTTTTAGTTTTAACATTATAAATGTAATGCACTGAGTGAAAATGAATCGTTTTCACATATTAAAAAGTTAATGAATAAATAATTCGGAATAATACTCATTATTTGTCCAGTTTTTTATAATAGACGAAGAGTTGATTCAATCTGAATTGGATGAAGTAAGGCGTATGGCTAGAGAAAGAAGACTGAGGTGTCGAGCAAGTTCCACAGTAAGGTAATGATGTGTTTGCCAACACAGTTGGCAACGGGTGCACTAGTAAAATAATAATTCCCTTCAATTTCAAATGTAATAAATTAGAACAGAAAACGGTACGGCTTTGCGAATCTAGGAGATTTACTGATTGGGGACAAAGATTAATCATTATCAGTCTTTAAAAATTGGTAAACTATTTGTCCACTCTATGTTAAGTACAATTATTTGAATTCTGCCAACTTACAAAAATAAACGTAGTGCGCATCAGTTGGTACAGATTCAAAGCGATAAATATTGGATGGTATACTACAATAATTTTACATCCGATAATTCTGAACAAAATTCTCAATGCAATAATTATCGTACGACAAATCGTACGAGATTCAAATCGAGAAATTGAGTACTACAGGTTTAATGGCTATATTTCACTCAGATGATTATAATCCTCGCTTACGAGTGTTACACTAAACTGGGTGTGCGCATGCTCCGATTTATTTCTAAAAATCAGTGTTTATTTCTCAAACAATACTCATGTTTACTAGAAAACAATTTAATCTGTTTATCGCGTATTCTTTTTTTGTGAGATGTGAAACTTGTCCTTGACTGCTACTGCTTGTAAAAAATATTAAGCACGATCATGACTTTTGGTTCCTTTAATTGCTGTGATATGTTCTGACAAATTGTATATATTTCAAAACATACTTCCACGTAGCCAAACTAAATTTAGAAACACACAAAAAAACATGTCTGCTTCATTTGAAACATAAAAAGATTTACTTTGCGGTTCAACTAATCAAATCAAAGAAATTTGTGAGGTTATGTTCAAGTTTTCTGTTCGATTAGTTGAAATAGTAAACTAATGTAGCTCTAACTTTATAAAAAATGATCTTGTGAAAGCAATCGACATGTATTAGTGTTGTTAGTAGCTGATTGTAAGTCGTATTGATATTAATTTATTATTATGTGAACCGTTAGTGCTTCTTAACTTATGATTAATTATTTGCTTATGGTCGAATTCTTTGAAAAAAGCTGCCGACCCAGGTGGTTGTTTTCTGACGTAACCGGGTTACTTGTGTTAGCACAGAGGCAATATTTAGACAGTCATGAAATGCTTATTGATTTATTATTATTTGTCATGGATAGATGGCGCAATTTTAAGCGTATTTAAACATACGTAAGTAAAGGGTAAATATAACGGACCAGATATAAAATATTTGCACTCTTGGAAGTATTTTAGACCAGCGTTTTTCAACCGAAAACGTATCATGGACCAGTAAAATATTTCTGTTGCCATCTCATCAAATTTAAAACAATTTTATTGACCATATTTGTATGATGGTAAGGTGTGTGTACAACTTTATATAGTTTTTTTTTTATGTAAAACTGTACATATGATGTTCCTTCGCAATGAAATCAATATGAAATATTACTAATTGCGCAATCGACCTCAGATTCCTTACTCCCATGTTGTTTTAGAATGTAGGATGCTCTTCTACGTGTTAGTCGGCCTTGTGGTCTTCTAGATCGTATTCCTTCATCCCTGTTATCAGTATTGCTATCTATGTCACGGGTTAAAACAATGTAAATGTACCTATTAAACCTATCTTTATACCGCTTACACTTGACATACTACATGACAGATTTCTTAATGGCAATTTTTATAGTGTAATTCGTACTTTTATGACCAGTTAAAGATGGTGTTTTAGGGAAAACATGACAGGAAAAACGTAAATTCTATATAATCTAAATTAAATTGATATTAGGTATGTTCGTGGAGTAGTCCAGCTTCACTCGGGGAAAATTCATTATTATTGAAAGTGTAGCACCTTTAAATTTTGAAATAATAGATTTTTTTAGATAAAATATATATTAATACAGAAAAAACACAAAACACACTTGGTTAAAATTCCACAAAATTAATTTATTAAATACCTAATATATATATACGAGGTGAGTAAATTAAGTAACCGGACTGGTAACATTGGAACGCGGGACTTGGAGGGGTGGCAGGTGAACATGTGATGCCTTCAGTACGAGTTTGAACTCGCTGGAGTAATTTTGTTGTCCGTAGCGATTTTTTTCTTGAAACAGTTTTTTCTAGTGCGTTCTAAAAATAAGTGAGATTCATTTCGAGCAACGGTGTGCTGTTAGGTTTTGCTTCAGACTTGGGCTCAGTGCAATGGAAACTTTTGCAAAACTTCAGCAGGCCTACGAGCCTGTGTTTTGTCAAGGAAACAGGTTTTTTTGTGGTTTAAGGCATTTTCAAAAAGAAGAGAGTTGATTGAAGATGAATCACGCAGCGAAAGGCCTTCATCTTCAAGAACCGATGAAAATGTCGACAGAATCCGAGATCTTGTGCGTTCAGATCGTCGGTTGACAGTCAGAATGGTCGGGGAAGAATTGAATTTGACTCACACTACCGTTCATCAGATTATAACCAATGCGCTTTCTCACACAGCAATTTCAATATGCAAGTTTTTGGCCAGTAAAAATATTCCTGTGGCTCCTCAGCCTCCTTATTCGCCTGACTTGAGTCCTTGTGACTTTTTCCTCAACCAAGATCGAAAAATCACCTCAAGGGACGTCATTTTGGGACACTCGAAAACATTGAAACGTCCGTAACTGACCATCTGAAAGTTATTCAAGTATCCTAGTTCTAGCACTGCTATGAGGATTGGAAGAACTATCTCCAGCGCTGTGTGGATTTCCAAGGAAGTTATTTTGAAGCAGACAATATTGAATTGTAATTCTATTCGAATAAAAATTTACTTAATTTACACACCTTGTACATCGACTAGTTTTCAAAGGGCCAAAAAATTAACGGACAATAGTATACTGACATTCTCGAATGTCAAAGGGCAGTATTTCGAAGATGATTATTTAAACATTATTGGATGTCGAAGAAAACAAAATAGACACCATTGAAAAGAAGAGACTTTTGATTTAAACATATAAAAAGAATGCCGGATACGCGATGGCCCAAAAGAATGTGGAATTGAGTACCTGGTAGACTTTTAAGATCCCGGAAGATAGATGTGTATGGAGCAATGGAAAACAGACGTCCCCTTGAAGGTGACTGTAGAGATAGAGATACCTGGCGAAGATGATGAGAAAAGCGGCGATAGCTGTAAAAATTGCGCTTATGAGTTTATACCTCAACCAGATGGGAGGATGAGAGAAGGTCTGCGCAAAGTAAGAAAGCAAAAGAAAAAGACACGAAGTGTGAAACTAAATGCGACCCAATACTACTTTTCTGTTAGTTAGTCCAACGCTCATCTAAATTCTGTACGCCACGAATCGCTAGTTGAGTTATACGAATCCTGGAAGACAGAGATAAAAGGCGACTGGAGAGATAGAGCCGCCTGACGAAGAGGACGACAACAGCCGTAAAACATTCGCTTATGAGTTTACTAAGTTTGTTTTAAAGTCACATTGTCATATAATTGTGCGATTCTTGTGCTTACATTTGTGTGAAATTCACCTGTAATTCTCTCCACAGTTGACAATAGCATGACATGCAATACTACCATTTCTAAACAAAAGATAAACTTATGATTTCTCAAAAGATAACACTACAGTCTAGACACTGCCAATAATTTTAATTAATACCAAACCTACAATACATAAAAATAATTGATATAATTATATTCTGGTTATGTTAAACAGGAGACATCAATAGTTAGTGAGAAAAGAAACCTAAATTTTCAAAAAAATTAAATTTATTGCTTCCTTAAGTCATTTTAAAATTAAAAATTAATTAATATTTCCTCGTATGCAATGTTTAATTTGTTGAACTAGTAAAATATTCTTTAGCGCTTGCGTAAAAACATCTTGAAGAAATATAGTGAAAAGATGACAGTCGTCTTGGTTGGTGAAAGACTGCAAATGATTTTAAAACCGTGAGAATTGTGTAAACGGGTTTATGGATACAGTAACGCGAAGTGAAATGTATAAACATACATGACATGCTTCTGCAATATTCAGAAAAAATATTTATGTTATTAAAATAATAACGTAGCATTGATGACGTTGTGCAAACAGTAACGTTGCTCAACTAGAGTACAGAATTAAAAGAAAAATTGGTCGGAAAACAAGGAAATTCTTTGAACTCGGGAGTACTGACAATGAGAAATATACGAGGTGTATAAATTAAGTAACCGGACTGATTTTTAAAAAGAAATTTATTCGAATAGAATTATAACTCAATATTTCCTCCTTCAAAATAACTTCCTTGGCAAGCCACACAGCGTTGGAGACGGTTCTTCCAATCCTCTATAACGTATATTACGGCCAGACTCCAGCGTTATATAGTTGGCATACGCCAGCGTCCGCTCAGCTCTCTGATCGGTCGCTAAAAACCTAAATGGGGAAAAATATGAAGTCCGTAACCACTGTGAAGTGACTCCAGTGGCTATCAGCTGTCCAGGGCAAGGTAGAAGGCCGCCAGCCCAGTCTAGAGGTAGATTTGACTATGCAGGGTGGTCCTGTAATTATCAATGTCGATGTGCGGCCTAAAATTTATACGGCGCCAGTCACTTCGCTTCTATTGCCCTAAATTCTGGAAGAAAAATAAAACCCCAGGGGAAGGAATAGAGTTCTCGTAATAGAAACACCAAAATTCTCAATAACTAAATTTATTAACAAAAAAATCAGTAACTAACAAATGGTAATAACAGAATAACTAATATTCGTTAAACGAATATTCAATACGCAAAATCTATAAACAAAGTAAATTATTCACTAAATGAATACTCAATACGCAAAATCTATAAACAAAATAAATTATTCACTAAACGAATACTCAATACGCAAAATCTATAAACAAAATAAATATTATTATTCGCACAGCGAATACTCAATAAGCAAAATTTTATAACCAAAATATTAATAATTACAAGATCAATGACTAGTTAAATATTCCCTTTTTAGCTCGGAGTACGACAAAGTTAATACAAAAAAATAAATTATTTAATCTACGAGCAAAATATCTAAGTTAAATCCGAAATTTTAGAAACTAAGTACTCACGAGTGGCCAAAGGAAATTAAACAACTGAATCTTTAACCGGTAATTAATTACAATTTAAACTAACAACTGAATTACTTGTGCTGCGGTATAAATACCCAGTAACATGTGATTGGATTACTTATGCTACAACTGCCCTAGGGCTGCGTGAAGTTTTGCACAGGAATATTATACCACAGTGATTAATTACGTTGAAAAATGGTAACGGTATTCCGGTTGGCAATACCGTTAGGAAAAATCCGGAAGAATTTTAGAATCGGAAAGCCAGCGCTTGTTCAAAACCCGATTTAAATTTTTACTATACTTCTAGCTCGCCTTAACTTTAATGAAAACCCAGCCAGTCTAGTGGCCTCGAAGTCGCGGTGATAAAATATCCAAGGAGGCCAAGAGACTGACTCTCAAAATCCTCTCAAATCCCTTGAAAACCCGTAGTACGTTAACACAAAAAAATCTCTAACGAGATGAAAAAAAAAAGTTAACGTACCACCCAACCCCACACGGCTCTACGGAAATATAACTTTAAACAAACAACTAAATTACTGAAAAATTAGGTGAGGCCTGGCCGATGATGATAAAAAAAAAGAAATGCTTGTGGCTGAGGTTCTGCCCGACTGAAGCTAACGTTAATCCACCCAAATCAAATACAAAGACCGACCCTTGATAACGTGAAAAAGCCGTTAACACGAATACCCGGCCAGGGAATATTCACAGAGAGGGGTTAAACCCATGTGTTTGAGAACTAATTCACAACCTCGAGTTATCAAGGGGATAAAAAAATGTTGACTTACGGACAGACTGAATCTACAATTAAATAAACTAATTCAACCCTGAGCGAGACTGCTCTGACTAACTACGCGCCCCAACACGATTCAGCGCGTCCAACTTATTGTAGCTTAGGGCCTTAGGACGTAGAAAATATATGCTTCACAATAGGGGTGGCACCATGTGCTCACTCAACTCAAAATACAAGTACAATACATACACATTCATAAAAATGGCCAAAATTATCAGTGTGTACCCAAAAACATCTATACGGGGACGTATTACGCCTCAACACAACCTGGAGGTCCGATACGCCACACTCATAAAGATATTTTTGTTACAAATCATCAAACAAATATCATAAATTAGTACTCATCTGAGTTGCAGACAAAAACAATCTCCCTGTTTCCACGGCTAGATACAATAAGTAGGTTATGTACTCTCTGGACGGTGATGTAGTTTTAAGGTTCCGCTACAAGGTGCTTATTCCTTTGCGACCGGTTGAATACTCGGATAACTTCAGAAATTATTCCTCCAGCCGATATATACTCTCAAATAGGCACAACTGTGCAAATTTTTGCCTCTATCGTACCGCCACTGTATGAATAACAGTTAAAAATACAATTAGTGAAACTGGAGACCATACAACAGTTTCGCGTGCGGAAATAAAAGAAAGGTGATACCTTACCTCGTGGTCGGTGGCTTAAATGGTTTTCTTAAACTCCGAACTTTTGATCAGAAAAGAAAATTCTCATCCGGATCTCTCCGTGTCTTCCCTACGAAGACAGTATAACGCCAAGCAGTCTCCGCAAAAACGAATTCCGTGTTGCCTTCAATTTCCTCTAGGCTTATACATGGAAGTTTCACTGCACGTGCCGTTAGTTTTTCTTTCTGGTCAAATTTTTCTGATAACACCACTGTTCGTAAGTTTAAGAGAGACAAAACGTGGCTTCCCATCTGTTTTATAACCTTTTTTCCTCACCCCTCTACCGGGTTTACCACTCGCGCATCGTCGGTGCAGACATATGTCTAGTTGCGTTATTACGACCAAATATCCCCAGAAATTTATTTACTATTGAGGATTATAATTTCTTGTTCTTTTTTTTTTTTTTTTTATATAAGGTAGGTGTATCATTCAAACATATTCCGCACGCTAACTGTTGTACTTTCCAGGTTTCCACGACGTATATATCCCAAAACAGGTTAAATAGAAATGTCAAAAACAATTAACCTCAAAATTAAGTGACATCTCTAGTATGGTTTTGCATTCGGAAGCAGATGCGGTGCTTGTTGTCATAAATGCTGTCCTCTAAGTGGGTTGACAGGACCTATTCAGTTGGTTTTGCACAAAATTACCCCATACTGTATCCTTTTATAAGCTTAGAATAAGTTTTCCGTACGAAGGTAGGTTATCGTCTAACTAGATTTTAAAGCGCTGTGTTTCGGCTAGGATAGCCCGTAACAACTCCCCCTTTGCTTAAAAGAGACGGAGTCACTCTGACTCCGTGTCTTCTGGATGGCCCCTTAGATCCTTGGCGTGCCATACGCCACAGGATTTTCCATCCTCTCTATTAAGTTCATAAGTCCATGGTGACAATTTTCTTTTTATCCAAAATGGTCCGACGTACTTCGGTGCCAAAGCAGCGCTAACATGTTTCGCCGCATTGGAGAGTATGTAATTCCGTCTCCACACACGGTCGCCTATCGCGTACTGGATGTCTCGACGTCTCAAATCATAACGCCGTTTACTATTTTCTGAAGACCTTTTCAGGCGTTCCCGCACCTGGGTGTATATCTCCCGAAATACCTTCTGACGTTCTTCCTTATTACTGGGTGTCTCCATTTCCTCTGGAACCCTGTCCACACATTCTTCTGGAAATCCAATCTCCCTTCCAAAGTTGACAAAATACGGTGTCATTCTAGTGCTTTCATGGACGGACGTTCGTATCGCACAAGATACCTTCTGCAGGTTATCTTCCCACTTCCGCTGGTCTTGGTCGATGTAGGATCGTATTCCTTGCTTCAACGTCGAGTGTACTCGTTCGACCACATTCGCTTGCGCATGATAGTTAGCGTTGTATCGGAGGCGCACGTTATACGTCGCAGCCAAACGACGGAACTCCTTACTTCGGAATTGCGTTCCGTTGTCCAATAATATTGACTCGGGGCTTCCAAACAGCAGAAACACTCCATTCTCTAGCAGTTTAACAATGCTGGGCGCGGTGGCCTTCCGCATAGGGAAAGTCAACACGAACTTACTAAACACATCTATCACTGTGAAGATATATTGATACCCAGAGGTTGATCTGGTCATCGGACCTACGATATCCACGCTTATCTGCTGCCATGGGCGCTCTACGACTCGCCGCGGCATCATCAATCCGACTGGCGGTTTTCTCTCTACTTTACTTTCCAAACAAGTGGTACAGCGATGTATATAGCGGACCACGTCCGCTCTCATGAACGGCCAATAATAATGTTGTATTAGTCGACAATACGTTTTATAAACGCCTAAGTGTCCTGAGGTCGGTGCGTCATGCATCCGTTGAAGTATCTCTTTACGCTCCGGACGAGGAATCACGCGTTTCCAATTCTCCGCTTCGGTTAACAGGCCGGGATTAGGATGCCGGTAGTAGTGGTACAATTTACCTTCTTCCAGGCGCCATGCCGGAAACTTGCGAGGGTTTTCTTCGACTTTCCGACACATCTTTGTGTACCACGCACAAGGGGGTTGTCCTTCGGTGTTGACGTCGGCAGTAACACTGTCGAGTACTGGTACTCCTCGGCTCAAGGCGTCGGGTACATGGTGATCTCTCCCCTTACGGTGGATAATTTTAAAGTCGAATTGTTGTAGTCTCAGAGCCCATCTCGCTAGTCGTCCACACGGATCCTTTAGGTTATGAAGCCAGCACAAGCTGTGATGATCCGTGATCACTGTAAAGTGCGATCCTTCGATGTACGGACGTAATTTCTCTACTGCCCATAACACAGCCAGACACTCCCTCTCCGTGGTGGTGTACGCCCGTTCTAATCGCGTAAGCGATTTGCTGAGGTAGCATACTACCTTCTCGCCTTCAGGGGTGTTTTGCGAGAGCACGGCACCAAGTCCGTATCCAGAGGCGTCGGTCTGTATTATGAATGGTAGTGAAAAGTCCGGACAGCATAGGATCGGAGCGGTGATCAGGTGTTGTTTGATGCGGTTCCACGATTGCTTACATGCGTCGTCCCATTGAAATCGGATGCCCTTTCGGGTTAGCCGATTGAGTGGCGCACAAATGTCTGAATATGTAGGTATGAAACGTTTGTACCAACCAGCAACGCCCAGCATTCTGCGTACTTCGACTGCGGTGGTGGGTTGTGGGATTTTCAGCATGGCCGAGACCTTATCCGGGTCGACGGCCAGTCCACCTTGGTTCACCACGTAGCCTAGGTACTTCAGTTCTGGTACTACAAACGCACATTTGTCTTTGTTCAGCGTGAAACCAGCGTCTAGCAATCTTTTCAATACTTCTCCTAAAATTTCCAGGTGTTTCTCAAAGTTATCCGCGATTATGATGATGTCGTCGAGATATTTGAACACGTGCGGTTCTAACTCGGGTCCTAATACGGTATCTATTAATTTCTGAAACGTGGCGGGAGCACTGTGTAGTCCGAACGCTAACCTCTTAAACTGCCATAAACCCCTTCCGGGCACTGTGAATGCGGTATACTTCTTTGAACTCTCAGTTAACGGGATGTTCCAATACGCTGACTTTATGTCCAGGCTGGAGATGTACCTCGCGTTCTTCAATCTGTCTAAGATGCTCGTGATGTAAGGTAGTGGGTAGGCATCGCGCCTAGTGACAGCGTTTACCTTGCGGAAGTCGACGCAGAAGCGCCAAGATTGATCCTTTTTCTTCACCATCAGCACCGGCGACGACCAATCCGAATTCGATCGTTCGATAACACCTTCTTCTGCCATCTCGGTGACTTGCCTGTCAATTTCTCGCTGTATCGCCGGAGAGACCGGATAGTAGCGTTGTTTAATCGGCGGTTGGTGCGGATCCAGCAAGCTGATCTGATGTTCTATTTGGTCCGTACAGCCTATACCTTTCTTCATACTATTGAAGTGTTTAGAAACCAGTTCATCAATTCTTCCACGTTGATCCTCGTTCATCCTCATTTCGGGCATTTCCAGGGCGCTCAGGTCTATCCTGGCCGTATCTTCTAATCGGCTAAAATGCCATCTGCCGCTGCGCAGGTCTGGCACAATTCCAAACTGCCGGAAGAAATCAACCCCCAATATTAAGGTGTGTGCCATCTCAGGCACCACTATGGCTTCTATCCATGCGGTGTGTCCTTCTATCGTACATGGTAACTGGACAACACCAGCTATTTCCAGACGGTGCCCACTGGCGACCGTACATGAGGAAATATGTTTCGTTTTATCTAAATGGAAACCAGCATTCTGCAATAAAGCCCAACCGCGTTTCCCAAGAACGGTTCGGGTTGCTCCGCTGTCTAACAATCCTAAAATTCTGTAACCTAAGATCTCAATTTCTAGATAAGGTCGCTCGTCGCTCCGGGCGTTAGCTATTATGTAATCCAAAATCGGGTTTATAGAGGTTGCGTCGGACGGAGACCGATCGTTTATCCGCCACGCTGTTCTTTTCCCGGATTCTGCTTCGGGCCACTGGACCCTCTTGGATTGCATCTAGGACATGTGTACTTCGTTACGCCTGGAGTATGACACGTATAGCACTTCCTGATTGGGCGTTGTGGGCACGCTGCCGCTCGATGTCCCGGTTCTTGGCAGTTAAAACACGTGAGAATCCGGCCTTGTGGTCGTATTTCTTGTAACTCCGCTGATTGCGGGTGTTGTGTTCCTCGGGAACTCCCGGCCACATAGGCCAAATCCGGTTCTAACGGCGTCCGATTCCTCGGGGTCGTGATGCTAGCTGGCTGCCAGTTGGTGTGTGCTCGTTCTATACGGCGGCATACTTCCAGGAGGCGACGTACAGATTCCACTTCGTCCAACAGAAACATCCCATCTTTGTATCGGGCGTGAAGGTTGCGGACAACGATCTTCAACTTACTTATCTCAGGCAAAGGTGTGCTCAATCTTTTGAACAACGACTCCATGATCGCTAAATAGATGTCAATTGACTCGTCGACTCCTTGCCGGCGGGCGCGGATCTCATCGTACAGCTGGTCGTCGTAATCGATTGGTACGAAGACGGTACGTAATTGATGTACGAGGTCGTGCCAATCTAAGAAGTTCTGGCGTTGTGCTCGGTACCATATCAATGCCTTGCCAGTGAACAGATCCAATGCTGAGGCGAATAGTTGTTGTCTCGATACGTTCCGTGCGCTGCGCAATTCTTCCACGCGCTCTAGGAATGCACTCAACGACATCTCCTTTTGATCTCCGCTGAACTTTAAGTTCCATTGAGCTGGCGGGATACTCTTGGTTCGCCACGGCTTAACTGGTGGGGTTTCTTCCTCTTCGGTCTCGAGCGAGCTCTCCTCTGATGGACTGAGGTCGGCCCTAGAGGCATCGAGGTCCCCGATAATCGTTCTCTTAGGAGTTGAGGTAATTCTTCGCGCGCGCGTCTTGCGATTTATCGTCGTCCAGATGGTTACGAGGCGTACTAATAACCGCGACTGTATCGACTTGTTTTCCGCTGATAATGCGGCCATACGGCCGATTCGCGTACCACAATGTGCAACGCGACTCGAGATCCTTTGGAAATCACGAGTCCTCCGGTCTCCTGAGAATGCTTCAATTACCGCTGTAAGTTCCCGAAGGGTATTTTCCACGCCAGTTTGATCCGTTTCAAAGGTGAAAGGATACTTAGGAAGTCGAAAAGACGTTCCTGATTTTACGAGCGACATCATGTTTTGCAGCAACTCTCGTCGTAAATGAGCGTCCTCGCCGTCGCTGTCCTGTAGTCCGTAAACCGCGGTTTCATATTCTAATTCCGCTGGTGCTAGGTGTTCAACCCGAAATTTAGTAGGCAACGACATGATGCAAATACAGCGTCCAACACAAACACGATCCTTGGTTACGTTCTACTACTTCCCTATACTGGGACTCACTATTGCACAACTCCAAGTCTACTGTCTTTCTTCAATACTCTAACCGTCGAGTGATATCCTGGTTTAACCAGCTCGGTATAAACGTAATACCGTAAGTATGAGGAAACTAAATTTCCGCTAAGCGAATCCCGTGTGAATTTTTCAATGGCTTGCCCTAAACCGGCTTACCAACACTAACGTCTCTACAGACGTAAAACCAATGGACGGCCGAACCAACGCCGGTCCGTCTCCAAATATAATTCAACAAACAATTGTTGCAATTACAATTTCAATACAACTGTTGCCAACAATGCAACACCAATTTTCACCGGGAGGTACCTTAGAGTCCTCTACTCAACGTTATAAACAACTCAAAAACAGTAGCTTGTTTGCTCTTTAATCCGTTAGAGACTAAATCGCCAAAATGCGACCAATACGTACAATAGGTCATCCAATATCGAGTATGTGTTAAAACACAACAATACAACACAGTATAGCAAAAGTAATCCAACACAATATCACAAAAAAAAATAATCTAACTAAATTTCTTATTATGAGAACTCTTAAGGAATGGGTCTAGGGGCACAGGAATTAAGTTTGAAATAAGTATAACACAATTTTATTAACCCAATCGTAGTGTAAAATTCTTTTTAGCAAGCAACGGTCTTCTTTTCCGTTGAGCCCCACGTTGGGCGCCAGAAATATATAACGTATATTACGGCCAGACTCCAGCGTTATATAGTTGGCATACGCCAGCGTCCGCTCAGCTCTCTGATCGGTCGCTAAAAACCTAAATGGGGAAAAATATGAAGTCCGTAACCACTGTGAAGTGACTCCAGTGGCTATCAGCTGTCCAGGGCAAGGTAGAAGGCCGCCAGCCCAGTCTAGAGGTAGATTTGACTATGCAGGGTGGTCCTGTAATTATCAATGTCGATGTGCGGCCTAAAATTTATACGGCGCCAGTCACTTCGCTTCTATTGCCCTAAATTCTGGAAGAAAAATAAAACCCCAGGGGAAGGAATAGAGTTCTCGTAATAGAAACACCAAAATTCTCAATAACTAAATTTATTAACAAAAAAATCAGTAACTAACAAATGGTAATAACAGAATAACTAATATTCGTTAAACGAATATTCAATACGCAAAATCTATAAACAAAGTAAATTATTCACTAAATGAATACTCAATACGCAAAATCTATAAACAAAATAAATTATTCACTAAACGAATACTCAATACGCAAAATCTATAAACAAAATAAATATTATTATTCGCACAGCGAATACTCAATAAGCAAAATTTTATAACCAAAATATTAATAATTACAAGATCAATGACTAGTTAAATATTCCCTTTTTAGCTCGGAGTACGACAAAGTTAATACAAAAAAATAAATTATTTAATCTACGAGCAAAATATCTAAGTTAAATCCGAAATTTTAGAAACTAAGTACTCACGAGTGGCCAAAGGAAATTAAACAACTGAATCTTTAACCGGTAATTAATTACAATTTAAACTAACAACTGAATTACTTGTGCTGCGGTATAAATACCCAGTAACATGTGATTGGATTACTTATGCTACAACTGCCCTAGGGCTGCGTGAAGTTTTGCACAGGAATATTATACCACAGTGATTAATTACGTTGAAAAATGGTAACGGTATTCCGGTTGGCAATACCGTTAGGAAAAATCCGGAAGAATTTTAGAATCGGAAAGCCAGCGCTTGTTCAAAACCCGATTTAAATTTTTACTATACTTCTAGCTCGCCTTAACTTTAATGAAAACCCAGCCAGTCTAGTGGCCTCGAAGTCGCGGTGATAAAATATCCAAGGAGGCCAAGAGACTGACTCTCAAAATCCTCTCAAATCCCTTGAAAACCCGTAGTACGTTAACACAAAAAAATCTCTAACGAGATGAAAAAAAAAAAGTTAACGTACCACCCAACCCCACACGGCTCTACGGAAATATAACTTTAAACAAACAACTAAATTACTGAAAAATTAGGTGAGGCCTGGCCGATGATGATAAAAAAAAAGAAATGCTTGTGGCTGAGGTTCTGCCCGACTGAAGCTAACGTTAATCCCCCCAAATCAAATACAAAGACCGACCCTTGATAACGTGAAAAAGCCGTTAACACGAATACCCGGCCAGGGAATATTCACAGAGAGGGGTTAAACCCATGTGTTTGAGAACTAATTCACAACCTCGAGTTATCAAGGGGATAAAAAAATGTTGACTTACGGACAGACTGAATCTACAATTAAATAAACTAATTCAACCCTGAGCGAGACTGCTCTGACTAACTACGCGCCCCAACACGATTCAGCGCGTCCAACTTATTGTAGCTTAGGGCCTTAGGACGTAGAAAATATATGCTTCACAATAGGGGTGGCACCATGTGCTCACTCAACTCAAAATACAAGTACAATACATACACATTCATAAAAATGGCCAAAATTATCAGTGTGTACCCAAAAACATCTATACGGGGACGTATTACGCCTCAACACAACCTGGAGGTCCGATACGCCACACTCATAAAGATATTTTTGTTACAAATCATCAAACAAATATCATAAATTAGTACTCATCTGAGTTGCAGACAAAAACAATCTCCCTGTTTCCACGGCTAGATACAATAAGTAGGTTATGTACTCTCTGGACGGTGATGTAGTTTTAAGGTTCCGCTACAAGGTGCTTATTCCTTTGCGACCGGTTGAATACTCGGATAACTTCAGAAATTATTCCTCCAGCCGATATATACTCTCAAATAGGCACAACTGTGCAAATTTTTGCCTCTATCGTACCGCCACTGTATGAATAACAGTTAAAAATACAATTAGTGAAACTGGAGACCATACAACAGTTTCGCGTGCGGAAATAAAAGAAAGGTGATACCTTACCTCGTGGTCGGTGGCTTAAATGGTTTTCTTAAACTCCGAACTTTTGATCAGAAAAGAAAATTCTCATCCGGATCTCTCCGTGTCTTCCCTACGAAGACAGTATAACGCCAAGCAGTCTCCGCAAAAACGAATTCCGTGTTGCCTTCAATTTCCTCTAGGCTTATACATGGAAGTTTCACTGCACGTGCCGTTAGTTTTTCTTTCTGGTCAAATTTTTCTGATAACACCACTGTTCGTAAGTTTAAGAGAGACAAAACGTGGCTTCCCATCTGTTTTATAACCTTTTTTCCTCACCCCTCTACCGGGTTTACCACTCGCGCATCGTCGGTGCAGACATATGTCTAGTTGCGTTATTACGACCAAATATCCCCAGAAATTTATTTACTATTGAGGATTATAATTTCTTGTTCTTTTTTTTTTTTTTTTATATAAGGTAGGTGTATCATTCAAACATATTCCGCACGCTAACTGTTGTACTTTCCAGGTTTCCACGACGTATATATCCCAAAACAGGTTAAATAGAAATGTCAAAAACAATTAACCTCAAAATTAAGTGACATCTCTAGTATGGTTTTGCATTCGGAAGCAGATGCGGTGCTTGTTGTCATAAATGCTGTCCTCTAAGTGGGTTGACAGGACCTATTCAGTTGGTTTTGCACAAAATTACCCCATACTGTATCCTTTTATAAGCTTAGAATAAGTTTTCCGTACGAAGGTAGGTTATCGTCTAACTAGATTTTAAAGCGCTGTGTTTCGGCTAGGATAGCCCGTAACACCTCATAGCAGTGCTGGAACTCGGATACTGGAATAGCTTTCAGCTGGTTGGTTACGGCCGTTTGAATGCTTTCGAGTGTCCCAAAATGACGTCCCTTGAGCTGATTTTTTAATCTTGGGAAGATGAAAAAGTCACAAGAACTGAAGTCAGGCGAATAAGGATGCTGAGGAGCCACAGGAATGTTTTTACTGACCAACAACTTATTAGTTTATTGAAATTGCTGTGTGACAAGGTGCATTGGTCAAAATCTGATGAACGGTAGTGTGAGTCAAATTCAACTCTTCCCCGATCATTCTGATTGTCAACCGACGATCTGAACGCACAAGATCCCATATTCTGTCGACATTTTCATCGGTTCTTGAAGATGAAGGCCTTCCGCTGCGTGATTCATCTTCAATCAACTTTCTTCCTTCTGAAAATGCCTTAAACCACCAAAAAAACCTAGGTCCTTGCAAAACACTGTCTCCGTAGACCTGCTGAAGTTTTGCAAAAGTTTCCGTTGCGCTGTGCCCAAGTCGAAGCAAAATCTGACAGCACACCGTTGCATTGGTCGGTAGATGACTTTGCTCTCTTCCCACTTGGCGACCGGGTGCTCAATTTTCTTTCCCATATCTTCTTTACCATTCTATCCTCTTTCTTCCTTTGATTTTTAATCTAGTAAATATTTTACTGGGTGTTAACACTGTGACGCCTTTCTTAATGCATATATAAATACCGGGTGTTTTCATCAGAGCGTGTAGCACGAGTGAATTTGTCATCTACACGCATCTGTGCCTTCAAAGATTATTCAATTATAAATATATTTGTGTTTCTTTTTCTGTGGGAAATTTCGCGTAACTATTTAAAAAATTAAACAGAGAAAAATTGTTTGTCTTTACACCTCATGCATGCATAAAAAAAAAAAAAATACAAAGAAAACATAAAGAGTTAAGTTTCTCTTTTTGCAGTTTAACTTTAAAAAAAAATAATGCTGTGTAACAATAAAATAACATTTTTGTAGACAATAATCAGTGATTTCGCACAATAACTCTCGTTTAATACTATTTTGTTTTTAATATTTACAAGTTTTTACAGTTCTTTAATAAATACAGTACCGTAAGTCACCCTGGGTCGTAAGAAGTCAGATGAGGGACAAGCAGATGATGGACCGGTTCAAAGTGCTGAAATTAAAGAATGGCTGTCCACTTGGGCAAAAATGCAGGTTTTCATCGAGATATGGCACCCAAATATCGCTATAGTTCTGACCTCCTTATATCTCCCTGCGCTCCTTGATTTGTCTATTCTGACTGTTCTTTCTTGTTCCCTCACTTCCTTATCCCTCCTCCACACCTCCTCAATCACGCTTATCCCTTCTTTTCTTTTCCTCTCCACCTCTGTCGCATCCACTACGCATCTCCAGTAATACTCCTTTCTCATCTCCCCCATGCGTACCATCTTCCTTTCTGTTCCTCTCTGGCTCTTTCCTCCCAACATTCCCTTATTATTCTTTTGTTTGTTTCTATTCTAACTTTCTCCTCGTACTTAACCGCCCTCCTTCCTGTACCCACTTTCATCTTATCCCTTTTCAGTTCCTCTCTTACAATATACCCTGGTGTTGTTCTATCTACCCCAAAGATCCATTTCAAATACCTCTCCTGTACTCGTTCTACCTTCTCCCATTCCTTCCGTCCCCAAATTTCCACCCCATATAGCAGAATGTTCTTCACCACGGCGTCAAACAACCTCAATCTCTATCTAATATCGTCATTAAACTTCCTCTCTCCTATACTCCACAGCTTCCCCATGACTATTCTTGCCTTCTTTACTCTTTCCCTTATGTGTAGTTCAGCCCCATTGTTCCTCGCTAGTACATAACCCGGATTAAACTATCTTTAGTTAATTCTTATGGGAAAAATTCGTTTCATATTCGTCCTTTTTAATATTCGTCCTACCCTCAGGAACGAATTAATGACGAATATTGGAGTTCCACTGTAATGTTAATAAACTTCAATCAATTTAATTTTCTAGCATCAATCTTTAAATTAGTTTTAGGATGCTATGATCTTCCTAGTCATTCTTAGTTTTTAAAAATTATACCATATAATATTTGAGTAGTTCGTGACTTGATATTCTGGGTGAATATTACAAGAATAACAGAGAGAATGTTAAAAAAACCTAGCGCAGTAGTAACGCGTGTTAAACGCGATATTTCAAGGTTTAATTCAATACTTTCCGCCCATTAAAAGGATCGTTTCGGAACGGTAACTTTTGATTGGACCTGCTTCGGTTCAGACATCTTTACATTTGATATGTGATCTGAGAAAACGCTCTTGCAAACAAAATTGTTTACGTTAAGCTTACTAGCAAAAGATTTGGACATCGTTAAGGTTTCCGCTCTGTAGCTTAAGACATGCATAACAGTTTGAAAGATTTCGTTTTAAGACACATTGGCATATTATTTTTTTAAATGTTGATAATGATTTTATAAGTGAAATCTGACTTTAAATCTACGTTTTGTTTGGCCTATGTAATACGGATCACAATCGTTACATTGGATTTTATTCCTGAATGAAAAGTATTTTCTTTATCAATCATCATTTTCATATAAATCACTTATTTTAGCAAAAAATATAAAGTTCATAGCTGCACTAAATCTGAGTTGTTGTCGTCAAGATATCTAGGCGCGAACTGCTGGCCATGCGTTCATTTCGCTTTGTTTACCAAAATATGTATCACGTGATCGGTACTCGATCACGCGTCGTATAGCGATGCTTCCGTCGACTCTCACTCTCGACATTTACGTCGAGTGGCGAAAACGTCGAGCTAAGAGGCAGTCGAGTAACGGGCGTATTACTGTATACGGAATAGATGGAAAGACCTAACATTTAACAGATTAAGATGAGTATTATGTGAGTTAACCTCAGAAGTTCTCACAGAAAATATCCAAATATCCTTCAAGTCAATGCGAATCAGCCTTTTAAAATACTGTTGATATAAATCAGATTTCTCAATAAATTTCTATAAAAAACATATTTGTCAATACTGTAAATACATTGTGAATATTCCTAAAAAATATACAGTCAATTCCGAGTCACCCACGTTAACACCTTCATTCATTCTTGTAGTCATCATTCAGTTATTTCACTATGAAAATTCAATATTTATTCAAATACACAGTGTGAAATCTTATAATACTTTGCCCGTATGAATCATTCATTGAAGATATAAATCAGTCAAGTGCACGCTGCAACCAACTAGTAAAAATACGAACAATTATCATCGTATTTTGGCGTAGTTTAAGATGCAAAAACCCACACATTAAAAGTACTTCTCCCACGACTGGAGAAAGTTAAAATTATTGAAGGTGTTTACGATTTACGAAATTTAGAAATTTAAATATTTTTACTATTAGTCTAAATCTGAGATTTAGTCGTTAATCATGTTAATTTTACTGCGAAATACAACATTACGGTTCTGTTTAAATGTGGGTGAATTCTAAAAAGCTCTTATAGCTAATGTTATTCAAGTTCCACTCTTCTTTGAACCAAACATACAGTTACTTAATTCAAATGCTTATATCGAATTATATTTAGTTTTTGTAGCATGTTATAAGTATTCTTAACCTTAATTGCTCTTTTGATTTATTATAGAATCAAATAAAAAACTTCAATATAAAATCAACATTATGTCTATTTTAATTTACCGTTAAATTGGGCTTTTGTTAAATTAACAGTAAAGTGTAAGATATCCAAATATCTAATTCTACGTTTCTTTAAAATTGGCACCATTAGTGTTGGTAACAAATGATACAATCCACAATAAAATCTATTCTTCCGCGTTACTTGATACGTGATAGATATCAAATTACAGGAACTTACCGATCTAACTGTGGTTTTACAGAATTACTGATTTGTATTGTGAGTATCAGTTGCATCAGTTGCTCGACAATACTTCGACATGTATCAACTGTCAGAAGAAGAAGAGATGCGGTTTTTAAATTTACCGCACTTATTCGATAGCAAATTTATTTTAACCCTTATTGCATTCATGGGCATTAGGAATTGGTTCTTATTGATAGAAAAATTAATTAAAAAAATATATTTAAAATATTAATTATTATTTTTATGAAAAAATAATAATTAAAATAATAATTTAGGGTTTGTGCCATACATGGTGATTATGATTCTACATTATGTTACAAAAAAAAATGATTCTGTATTATTTGCTCGTCAATTGCTAGGTTTTCTTCATTAGGGATTAAAAGCAGTCGCCCTCAAATTTTTGAAAGAAAAGGTCGTGTCTTCTATTTGTCCTTTCTCAATAAATTCAGAATTATCGTTGAAGTGCAAATTCCGCTTGATATCCTCAAATCTATTGCAGCCCATTACTTGAGATACTGCAGTATCCATTGCTGTGTATGTGGCATATATGAACATTCATGAAGTAACGTTCTGATTCAGTTTTAAAAGTAAAATAAAAAATAAAAATCGGAATGAGCCATATATGGCACACTATGCGGTAAAGGGTTAATATAATAATAAAAAATCAGCTGTGGCCACCACAGGACAGACCGCCATCACAAAGTGCTTGTATAAAATACATTCTAGCAGCAGAGTAGAAATAACTTGGCCTAATATTTTCTAACAGAGATATTATTTATCATGAGCATGGAAACGTTACATTTAGATATAAAAAAATAGATACTTATAAAAAATTTCGAAAAATTTTTTAAGTTTTTTTCGTTTTATCAAAAATGTCTCAAATTAAAGTTGTTATATATTGCTTTTATAGCAACTTTCGTTAAATAAATTTTTTCTAAATATTTTTCTGTTGTTAAATATTCGCAAAAATCTTAAAATCGACACTAGTAAACTCCCATTTTTAGTCAATAGATTTTTACCAAAAATTGATCAACTCGTGCCATTGATGTCAAAAGCTTAATTATGAAGTTTCATAAAAATCCTTTTAACCTAATTTGCTCTGCATGTGTACACAGACAGACGGATGGACGGACGGATGGACGGACGGACGGACGGACGGACGGACGGACAGACAGACAGACAGACAGACAGACATACAGACCGACAGACATCCTGCTAAAAATAATCGAAATGTTATGTAGGGACCTCAATTCGTGGAGATCCATCGAAATCTTGAAATGTCAAAATCGGTATTATCACAATACCTCTCTTATATATGTTGGCGGTCGGTAAAAACATATCTCAAAGATATGTTTTTATCTTTAAAAATGTGCCATCACGTGTCATTTTTTCACTCTTGTCATAAAAACAATACAAACTAATCGGGTTTATACAAATTCTTCCATAACTGCAAGAACGCTCGTCATGGACGTCTTATACTAGACCACTGGTGGGCAAACCTTTTGGACCATGGGCCACATTGACCAACAGGATGGCGTGGACCGCACAAAATATTTTGGTGTCCTCTCCATATGAAAGTGAAGAGCAACGGTCTCACGTCTATTTTTAAAGTGCAGAGAAAAAAACACTATCTCGCCTCCATTTTCAAATTTTTTCACTTTAAAAAGCAATTGTTTACGGATATTGGCGGGCCGCATAAAATACCTAAAAGGGCCAAATACAGCCCGCGGTTTGCCCACCGCTGTACTAGACTATACTTTAGCATTCAATGTTTTGAAGCCAAAACCAAGTGGAGATGAAAGGAATATTTGCCACTGAGAGTATAACAGGCGTAATTTATATTTATTTCTTGCAATTCTTGTCTACAAACTATTACGGCCGGCAAAACAATCTCACGGGACGGTCTGAGGAAATCTCTGAGGTTGGGCGGTTGGGAAACGCTGGTGTAGAAGGCTTAATATTATTGAGAATCCGATGTTACGTTCCACATTCCAATATAGTAAGAGTTTATTTTACGATATGGCTGTTGTTCTGACCACACATCTAAACACGAGTTCTTCTGTTCATGCTTTATTCATAGGACACAGCGACTTTTTAAAACAAAAAGGTATGCGAGTTTCTTGCGCGAAATCTCTTTTAATTCATGCCCCGAGCAACGGAATATATTGCAACGTAAACCGTTGAACCGATACGTCCGAAAACAGCCTTTTTGTCCGCTAGAAATTATAAAGTAATTCATTCATATATGCTGCCGCCATCAATGGGATTTGATCCACATTAATTCTCAACCGCTGACAGTTTTAGCGTGATAAAAAATTTGTTTTCTTCAGGGGATGTAACGTTTTTTATTTTTGCCCAACAAAATTGGACTCCAAGAAAAATGAATTTTACTATCACTTTTTTTAGGCTTTTGTAGGTATGACCACCGAAAAACCCTTATAACGTCACTCATGTGTCTGTCTGTCTGTCTTTCTGTAGAAATTGTAGCCAAACGGCTTAACATGGAAAGTTGAAATTTGGCCGACCGGAGTAGCGTAGTGGTAACACATGCGCTCTGCGTTGCTAAGGTCTCGGGTTCGAATCCCGTTCAGGCATGGAATTTTTCAAAAATAAGAATTGTTCTGGCTAATTGCCGAAGCAGCAGAGGCCATTAAAAAAAATAAATAAATAAATTTAAAAAAAAGAAACATTTAACAAAAATTTAACATTTGAAATTTGGCATGCTTACACAAAAAAAAATAAATAAAAAAAGTTGAAATTTGGCATGCTTCTACTACTCTTTGCCCCACATGAAGAAAAATATTGAGACACACCCCGAGATAAATATAAACAATTATGTATTTAAGAAAAAATATATTTTCGAAATATTTTTCTGTTGTGAAATATTCGCAAAAATCTCAAAACCAACAGAAGTAAACTCCCATTTCTAGTTAACCAATTTTTACCAAAAGTTGATCAACTCGTGCCATTGATGTCAAAAGCTTAAATATGAAGTTTCATAAAAATCATTTTAGCCGAATTTGCTCTGCACGTGTACACGGACTTACAGGCAGACCGACAGACAGACAGACAGACGGACGGACAGACAGACAGATAGACATACAGACAGACAGACAGACGGACAGACAGGCACCATGCTAAAAATAGTCGAAAAGTAGGGACCTCAATTAGTGGAGATCCATCGAAATCTCGAAATGTCAAAATCGGTATGATCACAATACCTCCCTTATACATGTTGGCGGTCGGTAAAAATTTTAACAGGTGATGATCAAGTTTTGAAAACCACACCAACAAATATTCCTAGACAGCCAGTATAATGTTGGCTTCTTACACTTATTAAATACCTACAAAATCCTGAAATGTGTGAAAATTCACACTTCCCATCAATTTTTTTTTTCTACCCCTAGGTTTACAAAACCAAAGTTACTACAGAGAATTAAGAAACTCTTTCATTTTCTCTTTCTTGACTCGAGAATTGTTCAAAGTTTTTCGCTTAATGACAAATTAAAATATCACGTGTAAAAAATAGTAAATTCAAGCAAGTAATATTCCAAAAAATTATAATATCTCGCATTTAATATAAAACTTATTACACGGATTAAACCATAAAATCTGTTTTATTAAAAAAAATACTGTAAAAACATTATTTTTCCATTTTAAAAACTATATCTAATTTCAATTGTTATAAAAAATTGTTCTTCCCAGTAGCTTCAAACGCTATTACTTTTGAGTAATTGAAAGCGCATGCGTAACAGAGAACAAATTTGATAAGAGCACGTCTCTGTAAAGCGATGTAAAAAAAAATAGAAGCGTGATACAATGTTATTACCTCCGTATAGTATTACTTCTATAGATGATTATTTCCTATTATTACAACTGGACACAAAAGATTTGAAAATACGTGATTCTTACGTCTATGATAAAAAGAAAATATCTGTTAGATCTCGCAAAAGATGAAAGATTTTTATTTATATACAAGGTGTCTCAAAAGAAATTTTATATTTAGTGGATCGATTAAAAAAAAAGTAAGCCGTATATAGAAAAAATGTTTATTAATTATTAAAATACACTTTTTGGGGATTTATTTCTTAAAAATAATATCGTCTAAATGTAGACCCTCGCGTTCTCTGCACTCATTTAATCGAACAGTAAAATTACTTATGACGTCTCGGCAGGTGGACTCAGGGATGGCTGCCATTTCGTGACGGATATTTTCTTTCAAATGCGCCAGTGAAGTCGGTTTATTGGCGTAAACTTTAGATTTAAGATAACCCCATAGGAAAAAGTCCATACGGGTTTAAATCTGGACTGCGTGGAGGCCAATTTATGTCACCTCTCCGGGAGATCCGTTGAAAATCGCTCAATCACCTGATTTACGAAATTAAGCCTCTGACTGGCATCTTGGGGCTTTAATTCTTGCACCAATTGAATTTTGTAGGGGTGCAGCTTTAGGTCTTTGTGCATAATGCGATGTAATGATGATCTATGCACATTTAAAGCACTTGCGCGCTTCCGAATTGAAAGGTTCGGGTCGTCACGAACAGACTGATTAACATTCTCCACGTTTTCTACCGTTCTTGATGACCTAGGTCGCCCGGATTTTGATATATCCAGCGTTGTACCAGTCTCTTCAAACTTTTTAACCCAATGTCGAATGAGAGGAATGCTTGGCGCATCATTTAAGTGGCGAAAACCTCGAATACTGCAGAATTTTCTACGCGCTACAGTCGCCGAATCACCGTTTTTGTAAAACTCTCGCACGCATAACGCGCGGTCTGCTCCCGAGAAACGCTCCATAGCGACTAAATTCCCAAGAGCCAGGCTACCGATTGACATAACCCCCGCGCCCCTCGGATACGTTGCGTTCACGCAGTAAGCTAGATAAATATAAAATTTCTTTTGAGACACCTTGTATTACTAATGATATAATTAATACAAATGCATAAAAAATAAGGACAACAACCGGACGTTAAAGTCGAAAGCCGAACATCAAATCCAAAAATAGGGCTTATTATTATTTCATTTATTTTAGAGGCTAATCGCCGATGCCAGGGGGCGAGCTCTTACACCTGGATGAGGGGTGAATGATTGTGCAAATGAGAGTAATGTAAACATATTATTCTCGTTCGAATAATATCACCAACGGATAACTGAACTAGCAACCTCACAATTCACTCTTTTTACCAGTCAAAACTGCACGATGGAGTACCGCAGGGTTCAATTTTAGGCAACCCCAAAAATAGGACTGTCCGGTAATCCGAACATGAAGCAAATCCTATTCATAGGGCTTCTTTCTTTATAATTAAATGATGAAGCATTAGTAAACCTATGGTCCCAAGCGTAAAATCTTTTTTGCCTGTTTCATAATTTTTCAATTTTTTTGTTTTTTGATATTTAACTCCTGAGTAACTCTCTTTGATCCGTGTAGTTTTGAAAATTTGTAAATATTTTTTTTCGAAAGACCGTATCTCAAAATCTACATGACATAAAGACCTACGATTGAAATTTTTGAAATCCCAAGGTCCTAAAGGGCCTCAGAACATATTATAACAAGCCCCAAACATTTTTTTTTTGTGAAATTTTTAATTTTTGATTTTTTTTGGAAATTTAAATAAATCCTAACTAAAGAACAATAAAATATAAGGACCTGCGGTTTGAATTTTTGAAATTTACAGACCTTTTTTTACTTATATAAAAAATAGGGCCCTCGTTACTAAACGCCTTTTTGATCCGTGCAAAATTTTGTAAATATTTCATTTTCGAAAGACCGTATCTCAAAATCTACATTAGATAAAGACCTGTGGTTGGAATTTTTGAAATCCTGACGTTCTAAAGATCCTTAGTCACATTTTGAAGCAACACCAAAAAAAAAAAAAATTGCGAAATTTCTAAATTGTCATTTTTTTTTATATTTCAAAAAATCCTAACTTAAAAACTATAAAATACAGAGAACTGCGGTTTGAATTTTTGAAATCTTCGTATATTGCTTAGTCTAGAAAAAAATTGGGGGCTAATAACCCAACTTTTACAATAAATACGAATCGTAAAACAAAACCTTTGAAAATGGCAAAAAATCGAAAAAATCGTAAGGGGTACCCCTTACGATATTTTCGATTTTTTGCCATTTTCAAGGGTTTAGCTTAACCATTCATATATATTAAAAAAATTGGGTGTTTAAGACCTTATTTTTTTTTCTAGACTAAAAAAGACACAAGAGTTTAAAAAATTTAAACCGCAGGTTTACGCTATCTTTTACCGTTTACGAGATATAATTTTTAAATTTTGAAAAAAAAATTATAAAAATCCTAATTTTGCAAAAAAAATATTTCTTCAAAATGTGACTTAAGGCCATTTGGGGCATCAGGATTATAAAAATTCCAACCGCAGGTCTCTATATATTATAGTTTTTAAGATACTGGAATATCAATTTTTTTGTAAAATTCGCCTATTTCAAAACGATTTAAATAAAAAATGGGAACGACTCGTAAGGCCCAATTGTTTTACAAGGTAAAAAAATAATGAGAATTCTACAAAATGAAACAGCAGGTCTTTATCTTATATCGTTTTCGAGATAGGATTTTCAAAAATTTCAAAATTTACATAAAAATATTTTATTCAGGATTTGCCTCAAAATGTCACCTAACGCCATTTAGGACTACATGATTCCAAAAATATATAAATTTTTATAAAATAAATCGAACAATGCTAAGTACCACTGTCGTCAATTATTTGCTTCGATCACAGAGCTGTCACCGGTAATGTCACTTCTTAATAATAAAGATAAATTTGAACTGGTGCGTTATTTGATCGAGTCTTTCTTCTTCTTTCACTTTGTAAGTATGTAAACCTTGAAAATTCTTTACGATTCAAGTTTAATAATTTAAAATTTAATTTAATGTTCGATATAAAAGCGTTAACGTGCATAAATAACAAAAATTATATGACACATATTCTCAACTTCCATATAAATACATCGACAGCGAAGCATTCTAAAGTATCATTCACAGCTCATGTTTTAATAGATAGTACGTAATTCATAGTGCATAATGTTAATGGATAATGTTAGTGGCTAGTCACAATACTTTGGTACCATTCATAGCTCATGTTTTAATAGATAAATCGATCTAGCTGCCATCTACACGCAATAGAAATTACTAAACAATTTATAATAAAAATATCTTGTTATTAAATATATGTATTGTTTTTTTTTATTAATGTACTTCTAAAAAGAATCAAAATAATATTTATTAAGTTAATTATTAAATAAAATAACTATAATGTTTCTGAAGCTACTCACTCTAACCTAACTTTTTGATTTCACAAAAAAAGTTAACTTTTGTTTCCACTCTGTTTCCCAGAAGTGTTGGTCTAAAAATCTGAAAAAAATCTCAATAATGTACATTGATGGAAACCAAAATAGTTCAAAAGGAATTTTTGTCAAATTAATTTTTTTATTGTTGAAAAAATACATATTTTATTTTAAAAGATCATGGTAGTATTTTAACGAAATGCTATTAGTACATAGAATAACAAACGGTACATTATTTTCAAAATATTGTTCATTTTGACTTGATTACCGCAAAAAAAATAATGTTTCACACATATAACTGCTTTAACTTGGGTACTAGATACCTGAAAAACACTAAAATATGTGAAAATTCACATCAATTTTTTATTAGATTCAACACATTTATTAATTAGTACATCATAAACTGCAGCCACAAGTCTTTTTAGAATTTCCTGTATAATATATTCGTCTATTTTGAAATGTATCACTGTATACCTGTGAAACCCTGAAATATGTAAAAATTCTCACTTCACATCTATTTTTCAATATTAGTTTCAACATTTTTACTAATAATTATGTCACAAGCTGCATCCACAAGTCTTATTCGAATTTCAAGTATAATATATTCCTTCATTTTGACAGTTCTCAGTGTTTTAATGTTAATGTTAATGTCAGAAGTTTGAGATATACAAACTTTTAACATTATGCGTTAAATATTTTCTTACGCTTATCCACTAAATTGGAGCTATGAATGCTTATACGGATTTGTGTAGAACTAACATTCTTATGCGTTAACATTAACATTATGAATTACGTACTATCTATTAAAACATGAGCTGTGAATGATACTTAACGTACTTTAACGTTCGGTAGTAAATTTAATACGGCACAGAGTGAAAGGTAAGTACGAAGTGAAGATGCGCCGACTTTAGCGCATTAGGAGGTCAAAAAACACCACTCAAGATACACAGTATGCAACTATAGACATTCTAAAAACATTATATTGGCGAGATTTCTTCTTCTTCTTGATTGGATGTAACGCTAGCATACTTTGTACCTTATGGTTTAACTGTACATGACATCTTCAATGTATTACAGGGCGTTCAATTAGTTACGTACGGTAAAAAATAAGCAACGTAATCAAAGAATGTGGATGCATAATTAGGTGCTTTGTAAAAACGACTTTCGAGGATTAATTGTTTGAATAAAACCTGTCAAATTGTATAAATATGTTTAGTTGTTGCGTTTGGATTCCAAAGATAGCCATACAAATACGTGAATAGATCTTAAATTTCTATTTGTACTTCCTTTAAAAGATGACAAATAACTTGTTAAAGAATTACTGTTCTGTCTGTTCATTTAAGAACTGGGTGTTTAAAAAACAAACTACTACCCCAAATATTCCAAACTCTGTATGTATATATATGTCGGCGCCGAAAGGTTATTAACAAAAACATTAAGATAGTTTTAATGAGACATTAATTAAGAATTTACTAATTGAAATGTTATTAAGACTCAGCTAATCAGTTGTGACCTGGCTGTCGTTCAGTCAAGAACTATGTAAAGAAGAAACACACTGCCTAAGTTAGGATTTTTTAATCCTAACTTAAGATGGGGGCTGTTTTATAATACGAGATGTGTAAATTAAGTAACCGGACTGATTTAAATTTTTTTACTGTCTACCAGGTCTTCTGGTACTCAATTCCACATTTTTTTGAACCATCGCGTATCCGGCATTTATTTTATGTGTCAAGATCAAAAGTCTCTTCTTTTCAATGGTGTCTATTTTGTTTTCTTCGACACCCATTGATGTTTAACTGCCCTTCTACGGCTATACGAAAGCAGGATGAAACGTGGTGCGAATGAAAATGTAAGAATTGTTTTGAGGTTCGAGAATGTCAGTATAGTATTGTCTGTTAATTTTTTGGCCCTTTGAAAACTAGTCGATGTACAAGGTGTGTAAATTAAGTAAATTTTTATTCGAATAGAATTACAATTCAATATTGTCTCCCTCAAAATAACTTCCTTGGGAAGCCACACAGCGCTGGATATGGTTTTTCCAATCCTCATAGCAGTGCTGGAACTCGGATAATGGAATATCTTTCAGCTGGACGTTTGAATGTTTTCGAGTGTCCCAAAATGACGTCCCTTGAGGTGATTTTTCAATCTTGGGAAGAGGAAAAAGTCACAAGGACTCAAGTCATGCGAATAAGGAAGCTGAGGAGCCACAAAAATGTTTTTACTGGTCAAAAACTCGTTTATTAAAATTGCTGTGTGACAATTCATTAGTCAGAATCTGATGAACGGTAGTGTGAGTCAAATTCAACTCTTCCCCGATCATTCTGACTGTTAACCGACGATCTGAACGAACAAGATCCAGGATTCTGCCGACATTTTTATCGTTTCTTGAAGATGAAGGCCTTTCGTGATTCATCTTAGGTTTCTATCTCTAATCCTTCAACAACAGAACCATTTCGCAAAAATTTGGATTTAATATTCAATTTCGAGCTCTGTGTGGTATTGAGAACTGACAATAACTGAAGTGACGCCTAGCGGAATATTTTGGAACTTGTGGATGTGGCTCATTTAATTGCATTGTTTGTATGTGTTAAAGTGAAGAAAACTTAAAAAAAATGTCTTTAAAATCGCAACAGAAAATTAACTGCAATGTGAATTGTTGTGTATCAAATGACAAATGTCAAAAATATTCCAATCGCCATTTTGTAAGCGACAACAGCGCCTCTATTGGTAATGTTTATTCTCAATATATTGCTATTCATCCAGTATTAACTACAACAGAGTCAAAATATTTTCTTTTAAATGATCTAGATATGAATATTAAGATTAAGTCACTGACAAACCTGTGGGAACCTTTTTAACAAAAAGTTTAAATAAAACAATAATATTTTTTAATTCTAATGTCCCATAAAATGGCATTATGTTGCAACATTAACAGTTAAAACTACTGTTTCGTATTTAAATTCGAATAATTAAAATTATAATGCAAAAATTAATGTGGACGACCCAGTTTTACAAGAACTAATGACACAATTGCTTTTTAGAAAAAAAGCGACATTGTTTCCCGGAGATAAAAATAAAATAATTAAAATTACAATTACAAATTAAATGGTGCTAATTCAGGACACATTTTCTCGAAAATGAAAAGACAGAAAAAAATGTTTCAAATAAAATTTGTAGATTATGATCTGGTCTACAATTACTGTGTTTATGTTTTAGGGTTTTGTGGGTATGACCACCAAAAAATCCTTATAACGTCACTCATGTGTCTGTCTGTCTGTACGGTAGAAATTGTAGCCAAACGGCTGAACATAGAAAGTTGAAATTTGGCATACTTGTAAAACTTTTTGACCCACATATAAGAAAACTATAGAGTTCAAAAAAAAATACAGCGCTGGATAAATATAAACAAATATGTATTTAATAAGAAAATAAATATTTTTTAAAAATTTTGATTGGCATACCAAATGAAACCTCTTAATGCGTGGATCAATAAACAATATTTATTTTTGAAAAATCAATTTTTTTATTGGTTTTTGCCACAAATGTGTCAAAAAACTTGTCCCCCACCCTATCTCCCAAAGGGATTGATCTAAAAATCTAAAAAAGATCTCCGTAATGAACATTGGTTGGTTAGTTAATTAAAATTTTTGGGCGCACAGCAACAAAGGCTATTTGCGCCCGTAATGAACATTGATGGGAACCGAAATAGTTCAACAGGAATTTTTCATCAGATACATTTTTCGAAAAATGTCGATTTTTTTATGTCCTTGATAAAAAAAAATATATATTTAAAAAAAATATGTGGTATCAAAAGAAATCTCTTAAGACGTAAATTACGGAACGATAGATAGTTTTTTTAAATTCGTTTCTTTTAACACGAATTTAGCAAAAAAAGTGCAAAAGTTCATGTCCCGCATCCTTTTACCAAAAAGGGTTAAACCAAAAATCTGAAAAAATTATAGGTAATGTATATTGATCTGAGCCGGAAACGTACGAGAGGAATTTTTGATCAGATTGTGTTTCTGGAAAATATGGTAGTTTTTGTGAAAAATGAATTATTTTTTTAATTCATGGTTAAATTATGGCTAATAATGTTATGGATTTTTTGTATTTATGACAAAGATAGTGCGTGTATTTTTTTGGAATTAAAAATATTAAAAAAATAATGTTTTTTAATAGTTGCGTACTAGTTACTCACACCACACCACACTATTTTTGATCAGATTGTGTTTCTGGAAAATATGGTAGTTTTTGTGTTTTAGAAAAAATTTATTATTTTTTTAATTCATGGTTAAATTATGGCTAATAATGTTATGGATTTTTTGTATTTATAGCTAAGATAGTGCGTGTATTTTTTTGGAATTAAATATTAAAAAAATAATATATTTTTTTAATAGTTGCGAACTGAGTTACTCACACCACACCACACTACACTCTACACTGTAAAATATTTCTTATTAATCTAATGAAGACTTGAATACGAAGCAAATGCAGAAAAAAACGCTGGGATATTTGGCTAATTTGCTGGGACATTTAAATTTTGTTTAAAATAATTAAATGGAAGCTCTTAGTTCGCAAATAACGAATTAAAGTGATTATCAAAAAAACTGTTGATTTTGATGTGATAAATATACCTAAACATCCAGTATTATGTTGACTTCTTACACCTATTAAATACCTGCAAAAAATGTGTGAAAATTCACACTTCACTACAATTTTTTGTAGGTAATTTAATTGCAGAAATATTTGAATGAAAAATGTAGCTAGGTTTCGCGCTAGGACTGAGAAACACTGGCAGAAATAGAGGTAGACCACCTACTAGTTGGGCAGATGATTTGAGAAGTACCGGAAACTGGCAGTTTAAGTCAATAGATCAAATAAAATGGAAACAAACAGGGGAAGTTCCTGAAGAAGACAAGAGAAGTTGGATGATGATGATGATATGGTGCAAAACAAGTTTGAGATCAATTTAATGATATCATTTTATACATTTAACACTGATACCAATTTTGAATTGTCTGTGAAAAATCTCGTTTTGAATGTTAACTCTTCATATTGAATTAAAACCGGAAATATGTTAAACTATTTTAATTCCTGTTCTTGGTAGTTATTATTTAATTAAAACTTTTATAACATTTATCAATATTTATTTATTACTAATGTCTTTTCTTATGATTTATAAATTTCTAATACTCAGCTCTGACTATAATTCAATATAATTATACACTTTAAGAGTATTTTATACATATTTCTCTAGAAAATATGTATAAAATGTTCTTGTTTATTAATTATTAATTAATAAATCAAATAAACAATCGTGGGAGAGGAATGGCATAGATAAAGTGTCGTTTCACTTCGGATATGTGGCATTGTTAGATTAAATCTCAGAACCTTGTTCGCGATAAAACAATTTACACATTTTTTAAATTTTATTTTATTTAAAACTATCCAAAGCAATACAAATACGGACCAGGGTCACTCTGGAATTATTAAGAACAAGACACATGGTTCATATATTTTAGGATTTTATTTTAAATATGTTCAAATTAGCGATCATTATTTCCTACCACTTCTTAAAAGCTCACAACTAATATTATTTCGGAATTCCTTCGAAAAAATCATGAACTGCAGCATCAACTCTTTCTCAGACGAAAATCTTCTATCCCATAAATTCTGCTAAGCCCAAAAATAACCAAAAGTTGCTCCCTTTAATAATAATATACTTGGCAATTCTTTCCTTCCATTTCTTATAAGCTCCCAACCAATCTTCTTTCGGAATTCCTTTGAATTTATCATGAACTGCAACATCAAATTCTTACTCAGACGAAAACCTTAAGCGCCGGTGGCAAGTGTCCAAGTTGCGCCCTTTCGAATATTTTGGCGCCCCTATTTCGAATACTGATTAGTAAAAAAAAAGGAAAACGAACCTTATAAGCGATGAGCAAAAAAAACGGCATTAGCTCCAACATACAAGTGATGAGCAAAAAAAAGGTCCTCACCTCCATAATACAAGTGACGAGCAAAAAAGGTCCTCGCCTCCAAACTACAAGTGACGTGCAAAAAACAGCAACTAAAAATTTTGCGCCCTCCACACTGCTGCAGCACGCTAGCGGGCGTCTCTTTCGGTAAGAGCTGTAAGAGGACACCCTTGCTCCTTTTTGGTGTTGAACAGAATTCCAGTTTCGTTCAAATTCTTTATATCAACGGTAAATTGTAGCCAAAGAAGGAGTTTGTTCACTTAAAACTGAATTTAAACTATAAAAGAAGAACAAATTATAGTGTTTTTGGCTGTCATTCAAGAAAGGCAATTGTTTTTTTTTTCTTTTCCTAAGAGTAAGAAACTCTTCTTTTTATGCCTTGCAAACAAAGAAATCGAACCCATCTTCCTTCTCTCTGCATCTTTCCCATGGCTTGGAAACGTTGTGAATTATTTCCAAAGAAAAGGTGGGAAAGTTAATATTTCAAATTGGGAAAATATTTGGGAATGGATAGGAGGAAGGCATATTCCTACATATGTTTTGAGTTACGGCAAAAAGTAACTGTTTCTATGCAAGTCTGTTCTTTGCATTTTTCGCAAGATGATTGTGGAGACACCTCGATAATGTGTAGCGCTTAAATTTAAAAATGTCGCAACTATTTACTCGCATTTTAATAAAATTAATTTATGCTTAAATTAACCTGTTCGCTAGTTCGACAGTACTATTGTATTCTCAAATCAAATTTCCTTCAATCACACCGCCACCAGTAATGTCACTTTTCAATAGCAACATCACAAGCAAACCAGCTTATTAAAACTAAGTTCCTCCCGTAAAGAAAACGTGTTTTTTCGATCTAATAATAACTTTGAAAGTATGATTTTAATATCGATGAACATGTCTGACTCAGTTTGTGAATAGGATATTCTATAAAGCACCATAGCAACGTCTTGTCAAAAGCAAACTAGCTCATTATACTGAAGTCAATCCTACGAAAGCGCTCTTCTTGATACCACCATTGACATCAATGGCAACGATGTCAATGCAATTTATTTTCTTTTTAAAAATATCTCAATTATGAATTTTCTAGCACACTAATATCTATAATAAGCATAATTTTCTATGTGCATAGTATTTACATAGATGTAAGTCACACATTTGCCGACAGAGACGTTCCGTCACAAGACATATGGTCTGAAGTGTGGAACGGTACAAATTGCACCGCTTGGCAGATGCGCTCCTTATGCAAAATTTACAGTTACTTTTAACATTACACCCACAAGATTTTATATTTTAATTAGGTAATTTATTTACAGCAGAATTACTACAGAATTTAATGTAATATACTGATCTAAAGATATTAAAAGCGATTTCTGCACATTTTTAAAAGGAATCTCTTCACCAAACATCAATAGAAGTACAATTATCTGAAGGCTGTTTATTAAGAGAATGAGACAGGTAATGGGAGCAAACCAATATAATTTGTCCAATTATTGTCTGACTAAAATGGTGTCAAATCTGCGCTGAAAATTAGTGGAAATTCTAAATGTTAACGAATTATATTCGTGCCTTGATACTAACATTTCACTCAATAAGTCTCTGGTCTGACATATATATGGCAACCCTGTTGACAGACCTATATGATTTCTGGATAATACCAACCTTCAAACGATACGTGTGAAAATTTCATGACATTCTGACAATTAGTTTGAAGGTTACAGTGGTTTTAGTGACCCCAGTTTTGTAATTTTCAAAAGAATGGATAAAAAAGAATTTCGTGTGTTGATTAAACATTGTTTTTTGATGGGAAACAATACTGTTGAAACTAAACAGTGGCTTGATAAGCGTTATAGAGACTCTGCACCAGGCAAATCAACTATTACTGATTGGTATGCTGAATTTAAATGCGGTCGTACAAACACCGATGATGCTGAACGCTCTGGTCGCCAAAAATCGGCAGTTGTTCCGGAAAACATAAAAAAGTCCACAAAATAGTTTTGAAAGACCGTAAAGTAAAGTTGCGTGAGATAGCTGACACCTTAAAGATATCAAAAGGTAGTGTGTTTACAATTTTACACGGAAATTTGAGCATGCGTAAATTGCTTTCGAAGTGGGTGTCGCTTACACCGGACCAAAAACAACAACACGTCGACGATTCAGAGCGCTGTTTGGAGCTGTTCAAGCGAGATAAAAAGGATTTCGTGCGCCGGTATGTGACAATGGATGAAACATGGATCCATTACTACACACCTGAATCAAAAAGATAGTCAGCTGAGTGGATAGCAGTCGGTGAAACTCGTCCAAAGCGAAGAAAAACTCAAAAGTCAGCTTACAAGGTTATGGCATCCGTATTTTGAGACCCCCTTGGTATTTTGTTTATCGACTATCTTGAGAAAGGTAAAACTATCATTAGCGAATACTACATGGTATTATTGGATCGATTGAGTGTAGTAATCAAGAAAAAACGGCTTCACATGCAAAAGAAAACAGTGCTCTTTCACCAAGACAACACCCCGTGTCACAAGTCGATGAAAACGATGGTTAAATTGAATGAATTACTGTAATCATTCTTCTATACTTTCTCCTTTTGACAGTTCATCTTTTAAGTAGCCACAGAATAGATTTATAAATTTGCACCCGAACCATTCCCGAAACAGCGGCGTAAATATGAACCCCATACGCCCGAAATTGCGGGAGGAAGTACGCCATTTAAGGGCCCATCAAGCCTCCAAATCTTCAAAACAATTTAATATTCATACAAATAATTTTGCAAATCTTTAATATATCTCTGTTTTTGTTAATATCAAAATATGAACTACGGTAATCTCAACATTGATATGTAATCCACAATTGTATTTTCGAAGCATCGATTTCTAACTTTGTAAATCCTTTATCTTTTTTTTTTGCAGAAGTAAATTTATAACGAATTAGATATTCTGATAATTTGCAAACTCTTACGATCAATCAAATTAATTTTTTCTTTCCTCAAGTTTATAATAACATCCAGTAATTATAGTATAGTTTAATTAAGATTACTCTTGGCGATAACATGACTAGTTATAAGCATCTTCCCTTTGAGGTTATGTTCCTCAGAGAACTCTTCTATTCTTAAGCTCCGGAGAAAGCTTAATTGTTGATTGGTCGCTTTAGAAAAAAATACCAAGTAATTATAACTGTTTATTACAAACAATGCTTCCGTATTATTAGCGGCATTTCCTGTCTTTACATTTAATTGGGGTAATAACAAATTAAGAATTATCAAAGGTTTTGTTTTCGACTGAAATTTCTCACGGTGTGTTTATGGGTAATTTAAGATTTTTTGTTAGGCAAATTTTTAACAGTTGAGTGTAAAAAACAGGCCAGTTCGCCTCATATCAAATGCAATTTGGAAAAATTAAGGGAAAGACGGAGAGAGAGAAGCGAATTTAAAGAAAGATTCAATGAGACAGCTGTTTATTTATTTATTTTAACATCGATGTATCGGAAACATCGATGTTTTATTAATATTAAAAAAGCTATCTATTTATATTATATAGGTTTTATTTAATAATGTAAAGATAAAATACGAAAAAAGTAACACATAATACACAAAAAGCATTTATTAGATTTTGAAATAGAAATATTCCTTTTAATAGTAATTAATTTCACATTAATATTATTATACCCAATATAATAATCCTAATTTGTACCCACAGTCTATACCAAACGATTAGGCGGAACTAACCGCAATTTTCATTTTTGTAATTTGTCATTAGATATTTTTTTATATATTGAAGTTGACTTTTCCTGAACAAAATGATCAAAAGCTTCAATCAATCGATAAAAGTAACTAGAATTGAAAATCTAGTTCCGCCTAAACCAAAGGAACATACCTTACTATTTTTACATTTCTAAAATGAAATATTGGATTTTATTACAATACTAATATAGTAATCTTAATGTTAATTTATTATTTAACATAAAAATTACACTGTCATACACAATTATTTTTATATTTTTTTAAGTTGAAATAAAGTCTTCTCCTTTGGTTTAGGCGGAACTAGATTTTCAATTCTAGTTACTTTTACCGAATAATTGAAGCTTTTGATCATTTTGTTCAGGAAAAGCCAACTTCAATATATAAAAAAAAGCTAATGACAACTTACAAAAATCCAGAGATTGGAGGAATAACAACTGGGAAAGTGTCAACAAGACTCAAAAAGAAAAAGTGTGTTGGCGTCGTTGGTCGTTCGCATTGTTTGCAAAAATTAGTTTCTTCTTATTTTTTCGTATTCTGCTAACTGCGAAGAAGAATAAAAACTAACTCTATTAGTAGTATTATATCACAATAGATGGCGCTTATATTTTGTGTACTAATTTTAATAAAAATTAAATTTTTAATTCTGAATTTCAAAGTTTAAACATCGACATTGGTAGTAGATATCGATGTTTATTGATACTATCGCCAGCTGACTGATGGTAAAAACATCGATGTTTTTAAAACAAACATCGATGTTTTCGATACATCGATGTTTTTTCCCATCCCAGTTTTAACTAAAGCACTTCATTCTGTTTACATAAGTACGTACTTCCGAAGAGGAGGAAGAATCGTATCGCATACATACTTCAATTGATTTCCCTTTTCTTAATTATGTCCTGTTATAGTTTTCGCGAGCTATAAATGTCTCATGGGACATGGTTTGAGAACTCATGATATAATGGACACAAATTAAATGTATAAAATTAATAATTCTGATTTAATTTTTAATATTTTAATCCATTTATCCCAGATGTCTGAAATCTTATTAATCCCATCGACATAATGAAAGGCTTGACTAATTATATGAAACAGTGATTTTATCCAGATGCCCCGATAGGATTTAGGCCCTGTCATGATCAGTGATCTAGCTATGACCAACCTGTCATCCGGTAGTAATAAGGATATTATAAAGCGCAGGTACCTGCTTTTCAAAATAACAGATTTTAGATAAATTTTTAATAAGACATTTGTGGGATGATAAAGAGAGGACTTAATTTTTTTGGCGTTAGGAAGCCGATGCGTCATCGAGGATTTGTCAAATTAAGGATGGAGAAAGAAACAGTAGAGAAATACACTCATACCTCGTTATACGGTCGCTCTTTATACGGCTTTTCGCTATAACGGCCTTCTTTAATTATGGCACTTTTTCAAAATGTGAAAAAAATATGGCCAGAATGCATAAAAACTAATGATACTGAAGTTGATTCACTTTTTGAAATTCGATAAATCATATTGAACCTAGCAAATGATCTTGGTTTTGAGGATTTGGAAGAAGGTGATGTGCTTAATTTACTAGATGCTGAAAGGGAACCAATTAGAAGCAGAACGAGCACTTCATGAGGAGCCAGAACCTGCTGCATGCTAACAGCTAACATCAAAGAACTTTTTGAATGCGCTTTCATATTTCGAACAAGGAATAAACATCCTTCTTCAAAATGATCCCGATGTAGAACGCAGCGCTAAAGTTTCAGGAATTAACTCAACCATTAGCTGCTACAAAGAACTGCAAAAAGAAGCAGAAAGCAAGGCAAGAGAAACAACGTTGGACAAATTTTTTAAACCACTTCATTCCCCAGATGCAGAAAACATCAGAAAGTGATGATGACAGTATAATTTCAGTTTATTATCATATGTACTTGTTATGTATTTTTATTTTATATGTAAGCATTTTTAAATGAAATACATATAAAAGAAAAAATGCATTCCAAACTAAAAACATTATATGAAAAACATTATATGAAAAACATTATAAAAGTTATGGCCATGGAGGCCATAACTTTTATAAAGACGGGCCAGACCGTGTCAAAAATGGTTTGCCATTTACCTTAAGTATCTGTACATAAGTTCTCCTAGCGGAGATTCTCAGCAACATCGCGTTTGCGCATGACAGTTCTAAACATGGCGGCCGGCATGGATGTGCGGTTAAAACAACGAGCTGTCATTGAATTTCTTACTGTCGAGGGTGTAGCGCCCATTGATATCCATCGAAGGTTAAGTGCCGTCTCCCATGAAGCATGTGTTGATGTGAGTACTGTTAGGAGGTGTGTAAGGACTGTGAAAGACGCGAGTCCTACTGAAATAGATGTCCATGATCGGGCACGTAGAGAAGCTTGGGTTTCATGACGTTTTACCTCATCCACCTTATAGCCCATATATTGCGCCTTGTGACTTTTTCCTCATTCCAAAGCTTAAGGAACAACTCAAGGGCAAGCGTTTCTCTTCGGATGCAGAGGTGATAGCGGAGGTGCGGAAATGGTGTCGTGGGAAGTCTTCAGACTTTTTCCGTAACGGACTTGAGAAACTCGTACCACGTTGGCGTAAATGTATTACTGTCAATGGCGATTATGTGGAAAAGTGAATATATCAGTGCGTAGAGGACAGTTTATACTATTATTTCACATTTATATGTAAATTATATATCAATTACTAATAAAATTATAGCCATGGAAGCATTAGTTTTCAATATGCCCTTGTATATTGAAGAGTAAGGGTGACAAGACGCAACCTTAGCTTCTCCATTCTCTTTGGTGTGAAAACGTAGTACCTTCTTCAAAGTAATATTAAGAAGTTGTAAGCATTCAAAATGTTTACTGACGTATATCGAGTATGGATAGATCTGCAGAAATTGGAAATACCAAAACAAATGCTTTACACCTTCAAGAAGCAATTTTGCCACTAGGTTTGCCATTGATATTGTAACACAATATGACGAACTGTGTTGATTCGGCTCGAGTAATGTTACTATATTTTATTTTTTTCATTAATTTTTTAATTAGTTTTAGTTAGTTTGACATGTTGCGTAATTTTATATGGTGAAGCCAAAAATTTTCTTTGTGATGTTGCGTGCCCATGGAGACTTGTGGTTGTGGTTGATCAATCCTTGGTACATGAGAACAATATGAGAGAAATTAGTTTCGCGAGCTCCGACACAGATCATAAATCCCACACCTCCCGCTGACCAGAGACCGACCAGCAAGAAACAACGCCAACCAAACCAGAGGCGCACCCAAGTTTAACAATTCACATTAATGAAAAATGCTATTAAAGAAGACGCTGCATTGTAGCTTCTTACCAAAGTTTGTTACAACAAATGCACATCCCACATTAGAGAGTTTTTGCAAAAGGTGTACCGGGAAGTTTTTTCGTTTTTATTATTAGTGCAGTATGCAAATTACTTATTCGCTGAATTAAACAGAAGTCTTTTGCGTTTTGATTAAACTCTGTAATCTTGAGTACCTAATTATTGTTTTCGTTTCATTTTAAACCCATGCATTTTAAAATGGCGAAAGAATTTTCATCAAAACATTTTTTATACTGTTTAATGTTGTATGAATACCATAAAAAAAATTTGCTTCAGTTGCTACATAAAACATTTGCACTATTTATGGTGATAAACTAAGTGTACGCACATGTCAACAGTGGTTTAAAAAATTTAAATCAGGAAATTTATGCTTGGATGATGAACTTCGATCTGGAAGGCCCTATAGAGGAATAATTTATTATGAGATGTTAAAACCGGGGCAAAGTGTTAATTCTGATCTCTACTGTGAACAATTGGATCGACTGAATCAGAACTTGACCAGAAATTGGACAGAAATTGTGAATAGAAGAGAAGTTATTCTTCAAGGCGACAATGCCTGACCTCACTCATCAAAAAAAGACACGTGAATAAATTTACGAGCTTGATTGGGAGGTTCTAACACACCTACCCTACTCACCAGATATTTCACCCTCCGACTATCACTTATTTCGGTCACTAGAACACTTTTTAAGACACAGAGATATGAACCATGTTAAAATGAGCCTTGAACAATTATTTCCTTAAAAAAATCATGGATTTTATAAATCGGAAATATTTTCTCTTCCCGATAAATGGCAGAGTGTTATAGATCACAATGGTAACTCGATAAAGTACATTTTTTTCTTTCGATTTGTTTCTATTTTAATAATACCCAAGGATACCTCAATATCACGATAAGTCACATGACGATCTTGCAGTAACAGTTCACGCACAGCATCAATGTTTTCCGGAACAACAACCGATTTTGGACGACCTTCACGAAATTCGTCCTTAAGCGAACTACAGCCACGATTGAAGTCGGCAAACCATCGATAAACAGTAGTCCTTAATGGTGCTTCATCGCCAAAAGTCGAATTAAGTTCATCGATGCACTGTTGTTGGTTTAATCTACGTCGAAAGTTGTAAAAAATAATGGCTCGAAAATGTTCCCGATTTAATTCCATTTTTAGCCGAGATGATTTTTTTCAAGTTACTGTCAACAACACAAATAGCGCTCGTACGTCAAAACGTTTTGTGTACGTATACCATCAAAAATGTCAAACTTTACGATAGAAGCGTCAATTGCCAGATGACATCACTAGTTTCGCGCAGTCCCGATACATCAGAGGCAACCCTCGTATAACATTATTTACGTAACGTTATATAACATGACAATTCCTTTTTTAACGTTATTTATAACGTTATATAACGAAAATAAATAACGTTATACAATAACGTAACGATTTGAAACGTTGTTTCATCCCTGATTTTAACTATTTTTTGTTGTTATTACCTCAAAAATATTAATAATTTTACCATAATTTAAAGTTTACTCAAATTACTAGTGCCATTTTAAATGAATATGTGTAACGCCACTGGAAACTCTTCTCTGCCCAATCGTTCTTCGGTTCCCATCCAATTAACGGAGTCCAGTAATTCGGTTTATTGTCTATTGAGTCCTGATTTTATCGAAACCAAATGAGTAAAAAAACTGGATGAAAAAATGCGAATCCAAAGCCGACCTGAACCTCAACACAAAACTTTGTATTTTTTATTTTGTTTCAGAACAGAACAAATATATTTAATTATAAAAACGAAACAGTGGTATTATAATGATCACGAAAATATTTACTGATGATTCATGAAAGAAATTCCAGGTATTAGGTGGTTTTGGCAGATTACGTGCTCCAACATTATTTTTTGTAGATTAATTAAAAATAATTTATTACTGAAAAAAAAATGGTAAAGGTGGCTTGGTTATATTTACATCTTTAAGAGGCCTTAAAAGCAATCGTGTGAGCCTCAATTGCGGTATCATGTGAGGCCTTTGCTTTATAAATGATTAAGGCCCAATCTTTCCACCTTCAAATACACCACTAGGTAACTATTTGACAGATAAAATTATGTGATACTTTCCGTGCTGAATAAATGTCATCCCTTCTTTCAATACAAATGTATCTATCGGATAGTTATCTAATACCCTTTTCACATTAGATCTTTAAGATCGGATGTTAAAGTGAATGTATCTTTAAACGCTAATGTGTAACCGTATGGCCTCGTCTAAATACAAGCGATGTTTAAGACAGAGATCTGCGTCTTAAACTTCGTCCGCATTGCCAACTTAATTTATATTATAAAAAAATACTTCTTGAATTTGTGCTGTCAACATTTTATATTATCATAAACAAGAATACTGTATTATATCGACGTTATAAGAAGTTTATACTTATTGTTATAATAAAATTATTTATTTTAATAATGTGTTTAATAAAATACATAGCTACAATAATTGAGATAAAATGTATCGACTTACATGTTAATACAGGTGTAATATATTCTTTATTGTAGTGTCTTTATTGTAGAATGAAATGAAATATCTTTATTTGTTTATAATAATTCAAAATGTGCGTCTGCGCAGACAGTTCAAAACTGGTAATTTCATGACGGTAACTTAAGGACAAAATTACTGTAGCTGATGACAGCACCAGAGATTTAAACATCAAGTGTGAAAGCATACCGATCTTAAACATCGGTGAACTTTAAGTTCACTCGTCTTAAAGATCTAGTGTGAAAAGGGTATTAGCAACCCAGGGCATGTGTGTTACCACTACGCTACGCGGGTCAGCCAATAGCTTGTTGTATAGTTTACAAATTTCAATAATTAATTAAACAATCATTTATATACTCGTAGTGTTAACACTGTTCAACTAATTCTGGTCATTTACTGTGCCAAATCATTTCTAAATTGGTCATTTATCTCTTTTTTTCTGCCCACCAATTGCTCTAATTTATTTTTAATCATTTATGTGACATCTTCACCAAATCGTTAATTTGTCTCCAGCGAACATGTTTCTAATGGTGTTTGGTGTACGATGGTCGATCTTGACGTGCAGGTAGCTCGGAACGAGGCCCACACCATGGGTAGTCAGGTATGCAAGGTCGACGAAGCGTACATCTTACAACCAAGCTTGTATACCACTAACCTCAGACACGAGATTGTTAAATAGAAGCCCGAGAGTCACCAACCCATATCAAATGCAAAGAAGGAATCAAACACATATAGCTTTATAAAGTTAACATTCAATTCAATATAGAAAATTATTACACCATTAATACACAAAGTTTATATTTAATATATAATTTATACCAATTTCATCATGATACGACAGGAAGAAACACATAAGCCATTTTTATCTTAGATATTCAATAAACCTGTAAAGTGATTTTTTTAAATGAAGATAAGCAGTTTTTATACAAGGAAATTATAAAATGGAGCCATGATTTTATTGTACCTGTGACGTATTTTAAAAGCTATGAAACTTACTAATGCAAAACTTGTAGAGCCATCCGTTGATGAAAAATTGAACTACTGAACTG
Source organism: Liopterus haemorrhoidalis (assembly GCA_963971575.1). Taxonomy (NCBI): domain Eukaryota; kingdom Metazoa; phylum Arthropoda; class Insecta; order Coleoptera; family Dytiscidae; genus Liopterus; species Liopterus haemorrhoidalis. The sequence goes on from OZ020621.1 coordinate 42,567,408, forward strand.
TCAAAAAACAATTTTTTAAGGTTAGATTCTAGCTAACCGGTTAGTGATAACACAAGTACCCTGCGTTGTTAAGGTCTCGGGTTCAAATCCTGTTAAGACATTGAATTTTATTATAATTGTCATAAACGTGAAGGCCCTAAACGCCATTTCAAAACCAGTGGCGAAGGGAGACCTCCGCTAGACTTGCCTTCCCATAAAAAAAATAATAATAAAAAAAAATACATAATTTTTTTTTTTTAATTTAAAAAAAGATTTAGGTAAATCTTCAAAAATACATCAAATTATGTCCTATACAATTTTTTGTCCAAGGTTGGTTTACAGGTTACGATTTTTTAAAACTTTTAATGTTTAATAACTTCCGTTTGCGGTTTCGGATTTTAATAAAAAACAATAGGGTTCTTCCCAATTATTAGGAGAATTTTTTAGTACCAGAACGAATTCTTTAAGTTAAACCGTTTTTGAGTTATCGTGTATACACACAGACACACAGACCCACAGACACAAAGACACACACACATACGGACGGCACTTCGAAAATAAGTTTTTTGGATTCCCTGGACCATGAAACGTGGTCATCAGTCAAAATCTCGAAATCGAAAATTTTCGCGATTACAATACTTGCCCCTTATATATTAAGGTCGGGCAAGTAAAAAGGTTTGATTGTACAGATATAAATGTAATTTACATAATATTGCTCCTGAAATTACACATTTATTATTGTACTATAAAAATTAAAAATCTGAAATCAATATTTTATGATTATAAAATGAATATATTTAAAAAACTGCAACTTACTAACGATAAATCAGTAAAAATATCATTAACAAAATAACACAATTATATTTGTAAACGTAAAAAAAAAAACGTATAAATAAAAGCGAGCTCGGTACAAAAACATTAGTAAACAACGCAATGAAAAAATATGGGTTTAAAACGTGCAGTAGTTCAACTTTTCATCAACAGACGCCACAACAAAATTTGTATTAGTAACTTTTATGAAATGATGTTTGCAAAGCGGTATAGTAAAAAAAGGAGGTTCAAGACCGTGTAGGGTTCACCTATATTTTGTATTTCATATTCTATGAATGGATATTTTTGAATTAGTTTTTGACCGACGGAATTATAAAAAACTATTTTGGTTTCAACTGTCCATAGGGTATTGCACCATTTTGATTTTAACCAAGATTGGTGTTCCTTGGCAAATAGTAAAAAATCATCTCAGGACCAGTGGTGTATTAAAGGGGGGGGGGCAGGGACACGTGACCCCCCCTTGTGAAATGATGACAGAACTTTAAATATCCCGAAAGACTGCTTGAATTTATTTTATAAACAAAAAGGGACAAGAGGGTATTTTTAAACACAATTTTATATAAGTTTGTTTTTCATTAACGCTTCAGAGGCCACAAAAAAATCCCCCCCCCCCCAAGCATGAGTATACGTCAGTGCTCAGGATACACAGATCTTACGTAAAATTAATCCATGGTAACCCTTTTTACAGGATCCGTAGTTTAATTTAGTTGAGTTTTAGTTAAGTAGGGGCAAATAGCCAGCGTTGCTGTGCGCCAAAAATTTTAACTAACTTTAGTTTTAGTTTCAGATTAGTCTAGTTAAAAAATATTGAGATAGGTCTCGTACTAGGTGTTCTGCTAGGTGACATTTCTCAATATTTTGCATATTTAATCTGAGTTCCTAATTTACCATGTTTTTACCGGTGTTCCAACGGGAATTTTATTTTCTAATTTGAATATTTTTTATAAACCTTATTGATATATTGTCTGTTTCAAGCTTTAGACGCATCCTAGACTTGAAACATAAAAAACTTAACAAAACAATCAAATCCAAAGAGGGATCTTACCACCTCAAACGGATCACTCGCTTCATTTGTTTTTTTTTTTAGTTGGTTGTGATTCTGTTCTAGTAAAGCCAGATTAAACATAGCCATGTCAACTTGCTGTCAATTTGACAATATTGTTGTACAAGGCATCCAGGTAGCAACTTGCATATTAAATCAGCTGACACGCCACTAACAACTTCGAAAATAAAACCAAAACTAACAATTCACAAAACATTGTATTTATAATCCATTCACGGTGTTTCCTCATTCGAGTAGGCCATGATTATTTTTTTGTGAAATTGTTTATTAAAAAAAAATACAATACATAATAGATAGAATATCACATTAGAATTACATTATTTTTTATGGATTTTATTTAATTTTCACATGCCCCTTACACCAGCGTTTCCCAACCTTTTTACATGGCGGACCGGCAAGCGATCTAGAAATAATTTGCGGACTGGCAAGTTTAGAATTTAATGTGCAAAGTGATGAGAAAAAAAAAGTCTTCAGCTTCAAAATGTAAATGATGAGCAAAACAAAAAAAGGTCTTCACCTCCAAAATGTAAGTGATACGCAAAAGAAAAGTCTTAACTTCCAAAATGTGATGAGCAAATAAAAAAACGGATTTTGTGACAAAATCTCGCGGACCGTCTCGGGAAACGCTGTCTTACACCAATCAACACGAGCCTTTTTTTGAGCTTCGATCAAATTATGCGGAATCCATCGGGAACAGATCTTTTTCACAGCTAAATGTTCATGCAAAATCGAATGTATTGCAGTCTGCGATATGCCAAAGAATGCATCTATCTCATGGTAAGTCACATGCTGATATTCTTCAATCATTTTGCGCACAGCATCGATGTTTTTTGAATCACAATTTTGGTCGATCTTCACGAGATTCATCACTGACGGACGCACGACCACGACGAAATTCTGTAAACCAATTGTAAACAGTTTTTTCTGATGGTGCTTCATTACCAAAAGTTGAACGAAGCGAATCTATGCATTGTTTTTGAGTTAGGCCTTTACTAAAATCGTAAAAAATCATCCAACGAAAACCTTCACGAGTAATATCCATTTTTTCACAAACTTGTTTTTTTTAACGCTCACTGTTAACAAATTACTCGAATATAGTAATGTTACGAATATAGTAATGACACATTTCAATATTGCCATCTAGTGGTTGTTTGTAAAAACATAAAATGTAAAGTCCATTCTACATTATACTTTTTTCAATACTTTTTTCAATACTATCCAACTCTGACGTCATTTCAACTTTTGATACTACAGAATATAGTGGGGGAAAAAAATAAGAGACAGTGAAAAATTTTATATCTTCCATCTCTTATTACTTTTCATTGCCAACTTAAAAATTTTTAGGTTCAGATGGCCGACAACAATTTGGTTATAGTGAACCAATTTATAAATATTGTTTAATTGTGCTAAGTTTATATTTAATTATATGATCCAAATAAACTTCTTATCAACTTAATAAACTACTAAAAGTTAAGTTGTAAACAAAAACTAAAAAGTTGGTGTTGGTACGACTGAAAAGTACAGAACTGTCAATCAAAAATTTGACCGGGGGTAGTTTTGGATGACAGTTCTGTACTTTTCAATCGTACCAACACCAACTTTTTAGTTTTTGTTTACAACTTAACTTTTAGTAGTTTATTAAGTTGATAAGAAGTTTATTTGGATCATATAATTAAATATAAACTTAGCACAATTAAACAATATTTATAAATTGGTTCACTATAACCAAATTGTTGTCTGCCATCTGAACCTAAAAATTTTTAAGTTGGCAATGAAAAGTAATAAGAGATGGAAGATATAAAATTTTTCACTGTCTCTTATTTTTTTCCCCCACTATATTCTGTAGTATCAAAAGTTGAAATGACGTCAGAGTTGGATAGTATTGAAAAAAGTATAATGTAGAATGGACTTAACCCTCCATTACCTTATTTCTTCATTCACATCTTTATCTATATTTGAAAACTTTTTTTTATTCCACTCTATGTTAAGATATACGAGCAGTCACACCATTCACAAGGCGAAACATTAATAATATCGAGCCAGAAGCTAAATCCAGATGTGTACAATAAGCGAGCGGATCACTTTAACAAAAGACTCGATGCAAATAGATCGTTAATGGAACAATTCTGAATGAAAGATTGATTATTAGACATTGAAATGCCAACAGATAATGTAGAACAGTCGGCCATGAAACGACCGTTTTCTTGTTCACTCTGTACTTATTGAATCATTATGTTTTACAATGATACATTTGTTAATGGATCTTAAATTAGCATTTTACTTTTTTCTTGTACAAGTTTTACCACAGTTTATTTTGCTTAATTAATGAATTTGGTTTCAATGGATTTTATTTACAAATTGATTTTGAAATGGTACAAAACAATCGCAAAAAAAAGCTAAAATTCCAGTTAAGGTTGGAACTACAAAACGGCAGTAACAAAAAAATTGATATGAAGTCTGAATTTTCACATATTTCAGGGTTTTGTAGGTATTTAATAAATGTTAGAAGCCAACATAATACTGAACTGTCTAGAAATATTTGTTCTATTAATCACATCAAAATCAACAGTTTTCTTCGTTATTTGACGTCTTCATTAGATTAATGAGAAATATATTGATTAATGGCTTAATTTTTTCAATTTCAGAATAGTATATTTTGTAACAAGGTTGGAATGAGAAAATTCGATGCGAGTGTAACATTACGAGCGCGAGCCACAGGCGAGCGTGAGGAACCACGAGCATCGAATTTTCTCTTCCAACCGAGTCACAGACCCTACTTTCTCCACGACCACCAGAAAGAAAAAAAAAATAACAAATAATTATTTTAACAAACATTTTATCTTAACACATAATTAATATTACATAACAAATTAATCAATTAATTAAACTATTTTTTTTTAAATTTATTACTTGTTTAATTTTAATTTAATTTTCCGCACATTGGCCACTATTTTAGGTTATGAAGTTATGTTGCATTTATTTAATGTAAACGTTGCATATATCTTAATGTAACCCTACAAAAACAAAAGACAACAAGTATGGAATAGTTATTCCATAACAAGTGATGGAATGAAATACACGCAAAATGCATAAGAAGATAAGTGCTTTAGAATAACATTCCAACATTGTGTTAGAATATTAACTTTCTGTAGTCAAAATTGGTTTTAGAATTGGTAAATTCTATAGTGGTCGTGGAGAAACGTATTTCTCACTATTAACAATGTGTTATTTGTTTTATAAGTATGTTATTACTACAAATGATTTATTCCTCTTTGATACTTTAAAAACAAATATCTAATGTAATTAAAATAAAAGGTTAATTCCCAGCGTATAATAGTATAATAAAATAACTGAACACTCCTGAACTGAAGTGCTGAGTGTAGTGTGGTGTGGTGACCACAGCTGATTTTTTTTTCATACATACCATATAGGTATGTAACGTTTCCCTTGTCATGATGAAGAACATCTCTATTAGAAAATATTAGGCCAAGTTATTTCTACTCTGCTGCTAGAATGTATTTTATACAAGTTCTTTATGATGGCGTTCGGTCCTGTGGTGGCCACAGCTGATTTTTAATCTTAGTTTTTAGAGACATAACAGCAAAATATATAGAGGAAATTTATTATATTTAGTAGTCAAAATCAATTTCCAGTATAATTAAATTTTATGAAATTATTTATTAAGTCATTATTTATAGTTGTTGTAATTAAAGATGAAATAAAAATATGAAAGAATTTGTCGTACGTCTTATAAATCATATAATTTTTTTTTAAATAACTTAATGGTTATATTTATGAAAATATATATTGCTATTTGTCATCGTTCTCAAGTTCGTCTTGAACATAATTCATATAAAAACAACTGGTTGCGACCGGTGTAAGTCCATAAACGATGTACATCGTTTTCGAACCAGGTGCTTCATCGTTTAAGTATCTTCTATGCGTGTTACTTACTCATTTGATTACGATTTATAATGCTTTAAATATGTTCGAATCACTTTAAACAATTTTGAGTCTATAAATTTTGTTTTATTAACGAAAATATTTGGATTGTGTAAGAGAAAACATAACAGAAATTGTTATGTATCACGAATAGTTTGTTTATTTAATACATTGCGAAAATTAATTTAATATTACCGCGTTAACTGTAGTTCTGATTTTTACCACCATATTACACGCATAGTACAAAAGAGCGCGATTTTTAAATTGTTAGTAGAATTTTCTGGGGATCTATCATTTTTAGGGTTTAAGTATGACCACTAAAAACCCTAATAACGTCACTCATGTGTCTGTCATTTTGAGAAACTGACAGGTGGAGGATAGTCGAGTTTGTTTACTGTTGTTTTCATAGCGAGTTTTTAAAAAATGTCTTTAAAATTGTAAGAAAAATTAAATGCAACGTGAATTGTTGTGTTTATCTTTGCAATGCAAAAGTAGGTCGTGATAGAGACCTAAGTTTTGATCGTGTTCCGAAACGTGGCAAAAAATCCTTATTACCTTCAATTATAACCCTAGAGGTTACTTGGGCACTGAGAAAACGGAAAATTTCATTTAACGCAACCCTCATATTGAATAATAAATTAATTTCAATAAATATCACATGAAGATACCATTGAACCTGTCAAAAATATCCTATCTGAGTCAGCCATGATGTACAATGCAGTGGCGCCTCTATCGGTAGTGTCAGATGACAATAGTCGCGAGAGATTGCGCCCAATAAAGTCAATTAACTTTATTTCGCGTTTTTAGGTTTATTGTATAATAATAAAAGTAAGAAATGTACTTATACTATTATTATAATTTTTTTCTACATACTCTCAACAGGTATAAATTATAGAATTTCTAGTCTATTAACTATTTTCCCATTAGCCATTCACTTTATTATCTGAAACATAAATATGGAAAACAATTCACTTCATACAACATCGTCCATATATTTTAATAAAATGAAATAAAGTTCTATGGTATCGTTCAACCGTATATTTATAAGCAAACTCAACCAACTATAAAATCCAGAGATATTCAACTGCATGGATGCCGGCATCCTGAAAATATTTGCTTCTACAGTTCAATCCATTTATTAAAATTTATAGTTTACAACCACCGATGTATAGTTCGTGATTCGACCGCTGTAGCGCTGTGCACGACATGATACTTTATGTTACCTAAGATATCTACAGGGGTGTCGCGAAATTACTGCCTCACCTGTATCCCAAACATTAGATAACTTTATATAATTAACATTAATACATACTGTTTTACTAAAGGAAATATAACATCGGTGAATTAAAAATATTCTGCTTAAGTAATTTTAGTTTTAATGTACGGTAAAATTATATTAGATTAAGAAGATATTATCATAGGCTTTACTTTCATTAAGAGACACCCTGTAAGGTGTATCTACAGGGTGTCTATAATTAGTCGGGAAACTTCAAAAGAAGTTTTTAATAGTAATAATAAATATATATTACTTACAAACTATTGGAGAACGCAGTCAAGACAACATCCACTTACCTGAAAAACAAGAAAAATACATAAATAATTTGTACAACACAAAAAATTAGATTTAAAAATAATTTGATCAAAAATACCAATGACCTATTTTGTCGAAATATAATACCAAAATCCTGAGTTCATTTGAGCGCAAAATAGTAAGCTTGTTGCTCAAGGTTGAGTTAAATGTTTTAAATTGAGTTATCCCTAAAGCTACGTTCACAGCTAAAATTAATAGACTACATGCTATAAGTTGTTCACTGTTGATTGTCACTAACAAGTTTGTCATATGTAACGTAAAAAACAACTAAGAAAGAACTTTTTTTTTTAAACAAACTCTTTCATTGCTTTTCAAAATATTCGCGTAAGATTTATACATACATACAGACAGACATACATACAGACATACAGACATACAGACATACAGACATACAGACATACAGACATACAGACATACAGACATACAGACAGACAGACATACAGACATACAGACATACAGACATACAGACATACAGACATACAGACATACAGACATACAGACATACGGACATACGGACATACGGACATACGGACATACGGACATACAGGACATACAGACATACAGACATACAGACATACAGACATACAGACATACAGACATACAGACATACAGACATACAGACATACAGACATACAGACATACAGACATACAGACATACAGACATACAGACATACAGACATACAGACATACAGACATACAGACATACAGACATACAGACATACAGACATACAGACATACAGACATACAGACATACAGACATACAGACATACAGACATACAGACTTACAGACATATAGACATACAGACAAACAAATGAGTGATGTTAAAGCTCAGTCGCTGAAACAGCGCAGTTCGTCATTTTGCGTCATAACTTCAATGACAAACTTTGTGGCGAAAAAATAACTAAATCGATTTTTTTGCTTGTGAATTATAGACTAATATTGCTCTTTACTCTTTTATTTTGCTAAAACATACCTTTTGAAGTCATATTTAGTTTGTGTTCGATAGTCATTTTGAAGATTTACAAATTTTAAAAGTGTTTATTTAATATAGGGACATTTGTATTGGTATCTCTGAATAAAACGTTGTTTACATTTGTCATTTAAAAATACGTCTGTTGTGTTTTGATACTGACTTGTGTTCAAATATCTAACTTATAGTAATTTCTAAAAACCTTTTTTATTTAGTTTGTTGTTTATTTAGCAGTTTTGTGTTTAGTATATATTTTCTTATAGATTTTCTTATTTGATTTTGTGTGTACTGCATAGTTTTTAGGTTATATTCAACTTATTTTTATTTTCTTTTCTTTGATCATATTTTTGGATTACATCAGTCCTTTGTAGGACTATTTTGCCTATTAGAATAGTTTATTTGTTTCTATTCTGTTCTTATTCTTATATTTTCATTTCATTTCGATACAAGTGATAGCGTACAAATATTACATTCGTTAAATAGATGAATGTAAACGTACTAAACCTGACGTCACATTTTTTTGTGACGTTTCAAGTGACGCAACTGCACTGTTTCGCCGATTTCCCTATATAAGGTAAACAATTGCACTGCTGTAGATGTAATGACAGGTTTAAAAATATTTATTCGCAAAACTCACTTTACTACAATTATATGAAACTGAACAAATTCAGCCTTGCACTTGTATAAATTGTTTGTATACATATTACATAATTGTTAATGAAAAAAAAATGAGCTCAGTGACCGAATGTCCAAGAAACTCACTTTTTAAAGCATTTAAAACGAGTAACAGTTTTAAAAGGAAATGATCATTCATACCAGTTTCAGATATATTTCCGTTCAAGCCACACTTGACGATCACACGCGAACACAACAAAAACGAAAGGAGATGTAAACAAAAATCTTCAATGATCGACCTTTTTTCCATGGCTTCCTTAACTTCATCTCTCCACTCTCTTCTGGGTTTTCTTCATTTCCTCTAAACTCTACTCTGTTAAAGTCGGATTTAGAGATCTAAGGAGCTTGAGCCCCAAGGACTCAAATACGTGTTTTTAAGGAATATATTTGGAAACTAGAACTTATGAGCTTTTTTTTTTTGTTTTAGTCATCATTTGCTTTTTAGATATCTTTTTCTGCACCATATGCTGTTTTTGGTCTCCGATTTCATACAGCATGCCTTTTGGAGGAGAGAATATTTACCCTGTGACAACAAAAAAGGGATGGTACTAAACCCCTGCACGCTATCCGGTCATAGGGAAAATTGCATTTCCACTTAAACACAAAATTTTTGTGCTTTTCTCTGATTTAATATTGCTTGCCCTTTTGTCAAAAGAAAGTTATAACAAATTTAAAGTCTTTTAAATATATGCATGCGATTCGGAGGGTCCCAAAGGGCTCAAACGGTCATGTGATCTTGTAATAAAAAAATATGATTTTCCGCGTTTTCATACAGCATGCCTATAATTAAAAGACTTTAAATTTGTTATAACTTTCTTTTGACAAAAGGGCAAGCTATATTAAATCAGAGAAAAACACAAAAATTTTGTGCAAGTGGAAATGCAATTTTCCCTATGACCGGAAAGCGTGCAGGGGTTTAGTACCATCCCTTTTTTGTTGTCACAGGGTAAATATTCTCTCCTCCAAAAGGCATGCTGTATGAAATCGGAGACCAAAAATGTCATGAGCTCCCGGTCTAATAAGGTCATATCTAACATTTTTACCTGTCCAATTCAATAAAATCTGCCTCTCTGTGACATTTTTAAAACTCCTGTCTAATCTCTAATATTATGAAACATTTGTAAGGAAGCAAGATGTTCACACGACGTTGTTAAATTTAGCTGATTGCGGTGAAATCTTCCATAAAGCGGATATTTGTCAGGCAGCTGAGTTTAGTCATCCGCAGTACGTGGGGGGGGGGGGGGAGCCACAGGTAATGCCGCATGAAATCACTAACCACCGAACAGGACAGATGCCTGACTCAGATCACAACTTCACCGTCTAATTAAACTATTCTCACGATTAATTGTCATCGACATAACATGGAAAACAGGATTATAAAAAAGAAATATTTACCTTGTTGTGTAAGACTTTTAAGAATAACAATTACAAAGCGAAACATATGTTTGATGTAACTGATGGTTAAATGAAGTTCTTGGTTAAGTTTCCCAAAAATATTTTTGGAGGTCATACCTACAAAACTCTAAAAATATACCTACTGTATATATCCACATATATCTGTAACGACTCCGGAGTCATATATATTACATCGTCAAGGATGAAATTTGTATAAAAAAAGGCAAATTTGGTTGATAACTTACAAATATAAGGAATTATTTTATTCATCAAAGTATGCACCCATATTGTCTATACACTTTTGCCATTTAAGCGGCAGGTTGTTCAGGCCGGTAGTATAAAACCCTGGCGGACGAAAGTTAATGAATTCCTGGAAGGCCAGTTTTACAGCATTGTCGGAATTAAACTGTTTTCCTATTAAGAAGTTGTCCAAATTGCGGAAGAAATGGTAGTCAGTGGGGGCTAGGTCTGGTGAGCATGGAGGATGATGAAGAAGTTCCAACTACAATTCCTGTAGTTTTTCCACAGTCATTTGTGCAGTGTGTGGTCTAGCGTTATCATGCAATAAGATAGGAGCCGATCTGTTGACCAATGTAGGCTGTTTTTCTTTAAGTATTTGCATCATTTCGTCCAGTTGGTTGCAGTATATTTCTGCTGTGATCGATGAACCAGGTTTTTTGTTTTGTTTGGTTTTTAAGTTACCTGTACGAAATTTGGCGAACCAATTTGATATTGTCTGCTGCGCAGTAACACAAGAGACTATTAATATTTCGCGGGGTCTGCGATGTAATTCCACGTAGGAACTCATACTTCATAATAGTGCGAATTTCCGACTGTTCCGTTTTGAACAAAATTAATTTTTAAAAAAAGTTTTTGATATTTTTTAGAGCATACAATTATTTCTTTAAACCGGCGAGGTGTTTAACTTTCCAACAAAAAAAAAAGAACGGTAAAATATTAAGCCAATGTCAAATAATAAGCTGTTAAAGTTGGCAATATTATTAACTACAAATTTCATCCTTTACGATCTGATATACATATACACGCTCAATTTAAATTATTTTCATGAATTTTTTTGTAGGGTCTTCTTTCCTAGATAATAATAAATTATATTAGGTATTGTTAGTTTTTTATACAGTTTTCATTATTTTTCACTTTTTGACTTATAATTTTAGGTTAGATTTCCCCATATATCAACGTAAATTTGACGTCTATCGCAGCGCTAGGTTAGGTTAGGTTACAGAATGCGAGCAGAGTAAAGCGAGTTACCTATCTTCTAGTTTAATGACAGAAATACTCTATGGAACAGTGTAGAACAGTGTTTCTCAACAGGTGGTCGGCGGACCACCAGTGGTCCCCAGATAAATTTTAGTAGTCCGCGAAAGTTTTTATATGTGTTTTTAGCAATATATTTTTTATTTTTTATGCTCTTTTTTTATGTAAATAATTTATATTTTGTTTATTTTCTGTAAACTTTCTGTGATTTTCTACAAATAAAATAAATGTATTTAGTAGCACATTAAATATATTTGAAGGGTTCGGGAGTAAAACATGTTAAGTAACAAAACTGGTGTTTCTTAACTAAAAGCATGAAAAACATGTAAAGTAAACCCGCTATTATTCTTCTTTCTTATTTCTGTCCAACGTAGTTAATAATGTTAAATAAATAATTTACAAAATATATAAATGTATCAATATCAATACATTCATAAAACTTAAAACTGAATTTACTACAATAGATAAAATTGATAGTTAACACGTTTTACTCCCGAACCCTTCATTTGTTTTCTTGTAAAAAATGAACCAACAATTATTATTAGTGGTCCGCGTTAGAAAATTATATATTTTACTGGTCCGCGGTGCGTTTTTGGTTGAGAAACACTGCTCTAAGAAACAATGTAGAACGTTATATGCTGCCATATATTGATAAATAATGTAATTGCAACAAGGCATTTTACGAAACTTTTACTTTCGTAACTCAAGAAAATCGCAATAAGTCGCAATTTTTTTCTAGAAAATAATATCTGAATGACTTACTTTCAAACACCCTTTGAAAAATTTGAAAATTCGTGTGTATATATATGGCACTGGACCCTATGTAATATTTGTATGTGCTATCCATACTGTTCATAGAAGCACATCGTACATAACAATGACTTTCATTATAAAATTAACAAAAATTTCTACAAATACCTTTCCAATCGCTCCAATTTTGGTCTCCATGGATTCCAAACACCAAACTTCACATATAACACACCTTTTCAAGTACTCACTGCACTTTTGCCACTTAAAAATAACTAAAAACGCCCGAAAAAATATAGACGCCACTTGTAAAAATCTCGCGTCACTACTAATCAAGATGGCTAACACTGATAAAGCTCATTAAGGAATATAGTCATTAAGAATTAATAAATACGGATCAGAATTGTTTAAAACAATTATTAATGGGACTAAACACGTATATTAATATTTTATCAATAATATACACGCTGGTTGAAGTTATATTACCCAACAAGCTGGCGTACCCGTACTTGGTACGGTTTTTGTAATGTGTATTTTGCTGTAACGTTAATCATGAGATATTTCAGTTTCAAGTACACAATACAATCGTTTCTTTATTCTTGACTACTCTTTTGCATATATTTTTGACGATAAGTAAATAATAACTGAGATATTTTTATAGGTAGCTCTCCCCATAGCTCCCCAAAATAAATCTTATTAAAAACTGCATTCAACAGAGGGAAAGTTTTTTTCTCATATCATCTCATTTCATCGACTTTAAGCCTTTTTGTGGACTGTCTTTTTTTACTTTTTTTGGCGAAAATGTCAAAATTTTAGACCGTAACTCAAAAGTGATCATATATTTGTGATCTAAGTCTGAAAGTGTATAAGTAATCCAATTTTCAAACAAAATTTTAAAAAAAAATTTCCTAAATTTTGGCCAAAATTTTTTTGACTCCGATTTTAGCCAAAATATAATTTTAAGCTAATTTTGGGGTGAGGAGTATGAAAAAATATTTAAAAAATTCATGCTTTCCTAGTTTTTGAGTTAGAGCCAACTTGGGTCAGTTTTTTGCCCATAATTTCAAAACTTTTGCCCAAACTGCAAAATGGATCAAATTTTCTTGATCTACGGCCAAAAATACATATTTGTACCAATTTTCAATAAGATCGGAGACAAAAAATTTTTGCCTGAAAATCGAAAAAATCGTAAGGGGTACCCCTTACGATTTTTTCAATTTTTGACCGTTTTCAAGGGTTTTGGTTTACTGCCCATACAAAACTTAATAATTGGTTTATTAAAGCCCAAATTTTTTCTTAGACTAAACAATGTAGTAGAATTTTAAAAATTCAAACCGCAGATTTATATCCCTAACCATTTTTTAGTTAGGATTTATCAAATATCTCAAAAAAAATTTTAAAAAAATGAAAAATTTTCAAAAAATTTTTTATTTCAAAATTTGGTTACAAGTCAATTAGGACCTCAAGATTTCAAAAATTTCAACCGCAGGTCTTTATCTCTTTTCGTTTTTGAGATACGTCCATGCGAACATGAAAATTTCTATAAATCACGCCATATTAAAATTTGTCATAATTTTAAAATACGCAAGACGAATAAGGCCTCAAATTTTTTCTAGGCTAAATAAACTACGAGGAATCCAAAAATTTTAACCGCAGGTCACTATCTCTAACCGTTTTTGTGTTGTGATTTTTTTAAATTCACAATTTTACAAATAATGTAAATTAAGCAATTAAAAAAATGTCTCCAAATTATCATAGTCTCAAAGTTTCAAAGTCATAATCTATAGTCGAATTTAAGAGCTTTGAGCGCAGCCTTACTGTTGCAACTCCAAAACATATTTTGGCAGCCTTTCGTTTTATGAAAACATTTTATTCAAATTATTTTTATGAAATATTTGAAAAGTTAAAAACTGCATCTGCAAGCGATATTTTCTCCTATATTCAAAAGCGTGTTTATGGAACTGTAAGAAAATTGAATAGATGATCTTCCGTTTGAAATAAAGCACAGTCTGCATTTCTTTGAAAGCTACCCGACTGAAATTTAATGTGAGCTTTCAGAGCTTTTCACGATAACACTCTTTTCACACCATCAAATTGCTCACTTGACTGTAAACTGCTAGATATGAAATTTATTATTTTGGAAAAATTAAGAGATCTAGGAACAAAAAATAAAACCAGTGTAAAACCTGCTTATACCGGGTGAATTATTTAAGGAGCAACATGCATATTTCACATATAATATTAATGAAGTGAGTTATATCATTTGCAACATAGCAAATTATGAAAGCAAGCTCATATCCATGACAACAGATATGCAATGGTGATTAGCTATAATAGTTATTTGACATGATAAAGTTCCTAGACGGCTAAAAATAGTAAATTAGAAACAATAAATGCATTTTTATTAGTTTGTTTATGTTTACATACAAACAAAAATAATAATGTTTTTAGTAGCAAAGTCCAAAAAATATTTAAAAAAATAATATTTTGTCTTTTCTATGGATACGATAAGCATTTGTTTTATGGCTATGTTGCTTTTGCAATAACCCGCTTCATTAACATTATATGTGAATATGTGTTGCTCCTTAAATAATTCACCCGGTATAAACAGTTCACTTTTGAAGCAGTTCACGAATGAGGTTATGATCATTATAATTAAGATATCATTTTTCATTATGACATATATCAAATGGATCGACATTTTAAAAAAGTGACATTTTTTAATACCAACATGACATACAGCTTCAAAGGTGGAAACTATTGAAAACAAAATTCCCTCTTAGTTTGTTCTTACAAAAGTGAACTGCTTAACCAGTGTTTCTCAACAGAACGTCCGCAGAAAAATGTTAGTGGTCCCCGAAAGTTTTTGTATATGTTTATTACAGTTATTTTGTTGTTTTTTATGGACATTTTTTATGTAAATAATTTATATTTTGTTTATTTTCTGTAACCTTTCTGTGATTTTCTACAAATAAAATAAATATATTTAGTAGCACATTAAATATATTTGTTTTCTTTCAAAAAAATGAACCAACAGTTATTATTAGTGGTCCGCGTTAGAAAATTATGTATTTTACTAGTCCGCGGTGCGGTTTTGGTTGAGAAACACTGGCTTATACCACATCAACAACATACGGTGCAAAGCTATGCACATTTAATCATTAATTAAACTCATAAATAGTTAAACAGTTTTGTAACTATGACCGGTGCAAACGGTCGTAACAGATCTAAACACGCAGTAACAAACAATAGTTAAAAATTTTAGTCGCCTTCTGTTTGAAGCCTTTACAAGATTGGCGCCTGTGGCCGCAACTTGGGCGTCTCTGGTTAAATATATGGTTCCTGCACCTTTTTAAGATATCTCATAAACCTTTAAACCATAATTTAAGGCATGACACATTATTTTTTTGAATAGTTTATATATTTTTTGCAGATACTTTGAAATAATATAAGTGTTTACCTTATTAGTTGCTGAGCTGAAACATTGGTCGATCCGTGTGAACATTACTTTTGAGTTGAGTGTTTGAAATTAGATCTGTATGTGTTGAGAAAGATAGCTGAATTAGACATTTCACTTGTGAAAGGCATTATCACATTACTTTTCATATACTTCAAACTTTATATTCAGCTAATTTTCAAAACAAATATATTGTCCACATCATACATATATATATTCCTAAAAATATTGATCTACCTTATATCGAAAACACTGTTTCATTTTATTTTAAACCTGTGTTTCTCATTCTATTTATTAACTAACCCCCTCAGAGTTTTGTTAAAAAAAAATAAAAGTAAATATTGTTTCAAGACCTCTCGCTGTTATTAGTAATTCCACATATGGTTCAACCCACGCGGTTTGCGAACATACAACACCAAATTAACGATGTACAAGTGATCTAACGACTGCTAAAGATTAGTTGGATTAGTGAGCTGACAAGTGGCGTGCTCTGTTCGCCCTGACCTCCAACTAATTAACGCGAGAACTCATAAACGTAATACTATACGTGACATAGACGTACAGGATGATACACTTGTGGAAAATATACAGAAAAATATTTAACAATTCATCTCAGTCGGTTTATTGCGAGGGTAGTTCAATAAGTCTTCACAAAACAATAGAAAAACATTATTTAGGGTTGATTCATTTTTATTTCTCAACATAGTCTCCTTTTAGCTCGATACACTTCGCACAATTCTTTTCTGCCATACAAAAAATTCCGGAAGGCATTGAAATAGGCATCTTTTTCGGTATTGACCTCCTCGTTCGACGTGAATCTTTCTCGGGTGAGCCATTTCTTCATGTTTGGAAACAGGAAAAAGTCGTTGGGGGCCAAATCTGGTGAATACGGTAGATGCGGCAATAATTCGAAGCGTAATTCATGCATTTTCGCCATCAACCACACGATAACGTTTAAATCGGCACTCATCTTGCCAATATCTTTTTCATACCCAATTTTTCGTACAAAATTGAAACCAATGAGTCATGTAATATGCCTGAGGCCTCAACTCGTTCACGCACTTTGACTTATAACTTAAGACCATATCGTGGATTTGATCATTTCTGGCGTCACCTCAACTGGACGTCGCAAACGCTGTTGAGCACTTCTGGATGTACGACCACGTTTAACTCATTCACCCAATTGTAAACAGTTTTAAACGCTGGTGCAGATGTGCCATGAACTTCATCCAACTCGGCTTTGATTTCTTTCGGTGTTTTACCTTACAAATGAAATTGTTCAATCACTACACGAATCTCGTTTGTTCCAAAATATCTGATTCAGTGGTATTATTTTTTCTAAATTTGTAACCCTTTATGAATTATTTGTAAATACAGTAATTTTCTTGCCTGTACAGTGAAGAAAATTGGGTCAAATATTATTACTAAGACAGAGTTTAAAGACGAACATGTTTCCAGTATTATTTGAATAATATAATTTAACTTTTTTCCGTCATTTATAATTTACGATTAGCTTTTAGAAAGTTTAAATTAATTAATTTTATGATGTTTTAATTACTTAACAAATTTGTGCATATAGTTAAAAACTAGCGTCCCCATTACAATCTAATATTCCTCAAAATTACGACATCCGTGGATGGACATTGACGCAACCACGGGTCATCTAAGGACTTATTAAAATTTTCACAGACCGTTAAAATTACTCTATGTTTTTATTTACTTTAACTTTGTCTTTTTCCCAAAGTTTTCACAAATATTGAGGCCTAGCATATGGTAGTTGACTATCAAGCAACCGCACTATTAGAAAAGCAATCAGAATTTGGAAGAGAAACAAGGCTATTCAATATGACTTTGCATCCCAGGTTTAAAACATTCCATCAAATTTATCTCACCTTCAAACTTTAGAGCAAAGGAACTGCTCCAGTTCTTCTTTTCAACCTGGCATAGCTTCTTGGACTTAGAAACTTGGCAAGAAATGTATGCTACCTTGAAACTTTAGAGCAACGAACTGCTCCTGCTCTTCTTTTCAATCTGGTATAGGTTCTCGAGATTAAAATTTGCTAAGAAATTTATTCTACCTTCAAGCTTCAGAGCAAAGAAACTGCTCCAGTTCTTCTTTTCAACCTGGCATAGCTTCTTGGACTTAAAACTTGACAAGAAATGTATGCTATCTTTAAGTTCTAGAGCAAAAGAACTGCTTCAGCTCTTTAGCTTTAGCCTGTATTAGATTATATTACATTCGGTGTTCGTTCCAAATGTGTCTGTAGCAAATTAACACGAAAAAAAGTGTTTTAAATAGGAAAAGTCAAATGTCGACGTCAAAATAAAATATCATTAGAAAGAGCATAAAAATGTTCAGTTAAAAAACATTCGTAGAGCCAGTTTTCGAAAGCTTAGTTAACTATAAATGGTCAAAAAATGGTAGCTATGGTTACTTATGGGATTTCTACATTGTAACCGAGTTTAACTAAATGGTTAAAGTCGTCTAAGCTCTCAAAAACCAGACCCTAATTGTTAACAATATGAAAAATATAACTTGTACAATAAATTAAATGTATATTAACTTTAATTGAAATTTATTTAAATTTCTATTTAAAAGTTATTTGCGATTGAAACTACCCAAGATGAAACGTTATTTTAAAATCTGACCGCCACGCGTACAATAATATCAGAATGTCTTTAAAAACCTCGAGATACCCTCAAGAATCGTAAAAACAAAATTCCATTCATTCAAAACAGAAAGTTATTTTGACAATCAAAAAATTAATTGGCAAATCTGACAAAAAAACAACATATATAACAAAATAAAACAGTCCAGAAAACCAGTTATCAACGAGTAAAAACTTACAAATTTACAAACGAACTCTTTTAAATCAGGTACAGAGATAAAATAAAAAACATTTGGTATTTTTTCAATTTTAATTAATACGAAAAAATATATATTTAAAGTGTCCAACTTTTATCAGAAATATTGGATTCCTGAGATTCTTAAAATGTTTCTTTGGTTTCAATTAAAAAGATTAAGGCATGGCTTTGATCCTAATAAATTTAGTAAATTGGAGGATTTGCGGCTGACAGCAACTAAGAAGAAGAAAGAAGTATTAACAACAAAACAAATAACTTCATATGTTGAATATCTTTTATATTTAAATTCCTGCCTGTTACACCAATATATAGCCTTGGACAAATGTATGGAGCACCCATGCAGTTATAATATAACATCTAATTTTATGTACATTGTAACTTGTATATATTTGACAAAATGTTTTTAAAATATCACTAACACATTCTTAAAGACGTACGTCTAATCAGATAACCGATAATGTAAACAGAGTTATGATAAATCTTGAAATACCAATCAATATAGGCTCAGATCTGTTATGTTTTGTTTACATAAAAATAAACTACTAGGGTTTGGGTCATTATTACACATGCGTTTGAAGTGAACACTGTCTTTTTCATGTTTTATTTTGTTCAAGTGAATATTTTTAATTATATTATGGCTAAAAAACGTGAACTCACTGTGGTAGAAAGGAGTCAAATTGTATTACTTCGTCCACAAAAACAGTCGCAGGTAAAAATTTTAAAAAAAATGGAGTGTTCAAGAAAAGCCGTGCAAATTATCATCAAAAGGTTCCATGAGATTGATACTTCTGAAAACAGACCAAAAATCGGAAGAAAACGTGCAACCACTTCCAGAGATGATCGTTTTATAAACAGAAGTGCTCTTCGTAAACGCTCAATATCGTCAAAAGAGCTGGCTGGTGATCTGTGGCAGCATAGAAAAGTTAAAGTTTCTTCTAGAATAATTAGAAGACGTCTAGTGGAATCTAATTTGCATGGAAGAAGACCTTGCCGAAAACAACCGAGCAACACAAAAAACATCGCTTTGAGTGGGCCAGAAGACATTTAAATTGGACACATGAATTAGCGAAAATCATTTGATCTGATGAGTCCAATATAAAAGCAAGCATTGTATTGGGTTAATGTACTTACGAATTTAACAAAAAAAATAATTTCTAAGAAATTATTGCACTAACAATATAAAATTTAATTTACTATAAATTTACGAAATTAAGGATTGTTTCTTTCTTTTGTGGATCAGCTTTTTGGACAAACTGGAGCCATCTTTGGAAGACGTGGGCCGGGTGAAGCTTTTCAACCTGACAGCATCATCCCTACGGTCAAATTTGGTGGTGGTAGCATCATGATCTGAGGGTGCATGTCCGCCAGTGGCTTAGGCGAAATCATTTTGTTCGAGGGACGCATTATTTTGCTCATTATATTACCATGCTTAATGAAGTTTTGGAGCCATCAGTATTAAAATTATTTGATGAAGACAATCCAGAATATGTTTTTCAACAAAATAATCTTTTCACAAAGCCAAAGCAACAAATGAATGGTTTTCCAAAAACAATGTGCTACTTTTTGCATGGCCACCAGTCACCAGATTTATCACAAATTGAAGATTTATGACCGATTCAGATAAACAAGGTGCCTCTTTACAAATACAAATCAAAAGAAGAATTGAAGAAAATTATTGTGGACGAATGGTTCAATGTACAATCCAATTTACGTAAAAAACTTGTGGACAGTATGCCTAAAACGGTACGTGCGGTAATTAAAGCACGAGGAGGTACCACAAAATATTAATAATTTTGATTAAAAGCTGTATGTATTATTTTATTTACCATTTTTCCTGAAAGAATCCTAAAATTCAATAAAACGTAGGTTGCTCCATACATTTGTACAAGGCTGTATATGCTATTACTTCATAACAGACAGACAATAACTTAATAAACTTTAATATTCAATCTTAGAAAATGTTATTTTCCTTTTGAGGAACTTTTCTCATATTATAGACGTTCCTTTTAACAGTAATACAGTGTAGACTTATTACAAGTTATCCTGATTGTCACACCCAGTTAATAAAACAAAAAAACAACTCCCATCATCTCGGAGATAAAATGCCAAATATTTTTATCCGATCAGATACATTCAGCGCACGTCTACGCATAAATCCATCATCTAGAAGAAACAGACCAAGAAGCAATAAAATAAATACAGAAAACGGTACAGTCGGCGCCGTGGCATTCTGTGGAGATGGCTAGCGATGCGACACCACAACATAAGAGACAGTGCTCAAACGTTGACATACAACCTGGCATATAACCATAACGAGAAAAGCTACGGAAGGAAACAAAACAGGAAATCAAAATTTATTTATACACAAAACTAATTACGAAAACATATATTGCGGGGCTAAGTACAATTCATATCTCATGTTTTAGTACATAGCACTTAATTCATAGTGTTAATGCTAACACGTAAGAATGTTTGTGCTACACAAATCCTTATAACAATTCATAGCTCCAATTTAGTGCATAAGAATAAGAAACTATTTAACGCATAATGTTAAAAGTTTGTATACCTCAAACTTCTAACATTAACATTAACATTAAAACTGACAACTGTCAAAATGAAGGAATATATTACTTGAAATTCGAATAAGAATTGTGGATGTGGATATAATCAGACCAATTCTGTAACTCTGTTACTATGATAATTGTAACTAAATTCGTCACTATGAGCAAGGTCAGTTACTATCATGAATGAAAGGCATTATACTTTTTATAATATTTTATATTGTAGTAACGTTATTACACAGTAACTTTTTACAGAATTGATCTGAATGTTCAGTGAGTCATTGATTATAATTTAATTTTGATAAAATTTGTCTTCTGTCTCCCGCAACGCAACTGCTTTTTAGCATTTATTGTTACAATATTTTATATTAATTTAGTGTATTATTTATTATAATCAAATACATTTAATTTTTTGTTCAGTTTAAAACTGTTATGTAAAAGATTACCTACAAGTTAAATAAAATTGTTACTATTATTATTAATTTCTTAATTTTTTGAAAATTTCTCTCTACATATATATTTTCAATTAATATGCAATAACGTGCCGTTTTCGTGATCATTTTTAAAGCCCCGTTATCCATTTGTTCTAAATTTATTTAAATGAATACTTTAGCTCTTTAAAGTTGACTCTAATTTTAACATGTTTTTATCCTCTACAATATTTTCAACATTAAAAAAAGAGATGTATTTTAATAATTATTTTTCTCGAGATTTCTCGAGAATTCTCGCGAAAATAGTCTAATTTTTCATTTCTCGACAAATGAAAAATATCGAGAAATCAGAAACATAAGGGTTTTTTGGTGGTCATACCTACAAAACCATAAAAATAGCTCATGACATCTTTACGAAATGAAACTTGCAGATAGTTCCGCTTAAACGTTTGGAATCACCATATGTTTTGTGCAATTGCATTTAGTGCTCTAAATTGTACATATCCAGATCATTGTAATTTATTAACGAACAAATTTGTTGTATAAATTAACATTTAAAAAATACGAAATTTAACAATTCGGTATATATTAACTGAACATAATTTACATTTATTTGACTGGAGAGCCGCCTGTCGGTAAAATATGTAATTAAATCTCAACTTCCAATTGTATAACAATGAAATGTATACTCTGCAATGCGATTTTTTTTTTAACGATGGGGACAATGACTTATTTACACTGACTTTAAGGAACCTGATTCTGCAGGTGTTCGCTTTACAGACAAATCGAGTTTTTACTTAAAGAAACTTTATCTTTAAAGGTTATTTGAAATCTATTTAAGACTAAAAATTTGTTATTAGGAAGGAATATTTACAAAAAAGATCTTTCTGTTGATGATGATGCATCCAAAGACATTTCTGGCTTTGTTAATTTTGTTGTTCAACTAATTTTGTTGTTCAACATCTGAGAACAGGATTCAGATGGATTGAAAATCGTATAATAAATTTGTACATCCCCGTTTTCGATAACATTTAAGGTGGGGTATGCTGTAGTAGCGGGAAAATATCTTTTCTAAATCAGAAATAAAAATTGCTTACCTATTTTCCTTAAATAGTTGGTGAAAGTTCAAAGTAAAGTGTTAAATACATAAGGCAAGTTCAAGTTTCCAACAAACTGTCAATACTAATTCAGCATCGAACAAGGTAAACGCTAATAACTAAATACAAGAAGCATCACTAACTAATGATACCGCATAATGACTACAAACTTGGCAATGTTACTACCATATACGGTCGTCAATTGTCTAGTATTATTCGAACGCGGAAAACTTTTGTTATTTTGTTGTTTCTAAGTAAAGAGGTCATACATAGGATCTGAAGACGGTTTTATATCAAGGAGGCTAGGGATTCTGGCGCCTTCCGTACTTGTGAGAATTGCGCCAGGAATGCTAAGAGATTAATTTCTTTCTGTTCAATGAAGATTGTCTGTACTCGAGTCGCATTTTTAATCGTGAGATCGTTAGTGACAACCGTTTGTTTTGAATTCTTTGCTTTGAATCACAAATCAATGCTTTACTTATTGTTTTACAGGATATAAACTGGGACAGTTTCATATTTAACGCTAGAACAGTTTCAAACAGCGCATTTATTATTCTTCTAATCCTCCCTTTGATTAAAATTTATCTTAGCTAATTTTCTTATATTCACTTAAAAGATGTGCGAACCATTTTCGGTGGAGTCCTATTCCATATTGCCTCTTCTTTTTTTTTGAATGATTACTTGTTGTAGCTTATATTTCCCTTTTTATGGCAGCTCTCAAAGTTTTCTTTAATCTCTACAGCAATTATCTCCAAACTTTTTTGATCACGTACCTCTAAACTAGAAAAGAAGACAAGCTGTGGCTACCACGAAATTCATCGCATATTCGGCAATGAAATATATATCGAGAGGCATATTTTTAGGCCAAAAGTCAACCTGACTGAAGTGCCGAAAGAACGAAAATGTTTTAAAAAAGTTATAAATAAAATTATGTTAACCTATTTTTGTTAATACCAATGCGGTAGTATAACATAGAGACTGAACGAGGACGGGTTGTTATGAAGCCAACGCCTCTTTAGGCGGGAAAACGGGGGTTGTCCCGAGGAGTTGTACAGTTTGCATACATCAATGTTTCGCCGATAAGAATTGTAAGTATAAATAAATGTTTTTAATACTGTAAATTGCAAATTTTAATAAAATAAATTTCATAAATAATATTAAATTAACTTGCATTAATTAGCATATATTTAAGATAATTAGTAGGTTTCTATATTACATACATTTACAATACAATATGATCGAAAAAAAAAAATAGTAGGCCCTGAATTTAAAATGTTAAGTGGACAATTCTATTAATATAAAAACAAATGAATTCCATGTCTATCTAGACACCTTTTTTCTCGATCTTATTGCATAGCAATGCTTCAGACACTTTCTAAATTTAAAACGGGCAGATATTATATATATCATTCCATGATAAATTAAAATTTATCTGACAAATTATACAAATGTATATCTATAATCAATGCTGGGTAAAATAATTTTCTGATGCATTCGAAGTACTGAATACAAATATATTTTTTAAGGAAAAACTATATGTAACATTTTAATTAAACATTACTTTTTAGTATTGAAAATACTACGTAGTTGAAATACAGTTCGAGTTATTATTAAAAGTTGAAAGATGATGAAAAGGTAAAATAGTAAAATAGAAAAAATAACACGACAAAACAATCATAAACACAATACGGCGCCGGAGTTTTTCTTAGCAATAGCTGAATAAAATAAATGTATATTAGGCAACTTGTTATACTCATCGGGGCAAATCCCCTTTTCGTCTCCACAGGATCTTGGCTTCATAACAAACAATGCTAATGCATAGAGCAGTGTTACTCAACCGGTGGTCTTCCACTACGTTTCCTGTCTTGATTACTGTTGGTTTCTTGTTGCCTTTTTAATGTATAATGAACCCCTTTTGCAGAGCGTCCATTATCTTTAAACATAAATAAAAGTACTTATATCGTACAAATTCGATTAAAAACATATATCATATGATTTCGAAGAAAATATATCATTAATTCGAAGAAAATATATCATAAAAATCGATTTCATTGACATTATTTTCAATTTTTCGAAAAAAAATTACCTGCTTCCAAACTTTTGAGCGGTAGTGTATGTAACAACCCAATAATTAACACGAAAAGCTAGGGACTTATCTAGTTATTTTTCGGCGCTACCAACAAAACTGGAACCCTAGCATGTCCTACTCAGTCCAGGAAATATTGTGAATGGATTATATACATATGTATGTATACAGAAACGAACTAAATTATATATTCGCTTAAGCATGAATTTATGTTTTCAAAATGTATTTTCTCGTATTCAAACATTGTTTTAACCTTTTGTGATAGAAATGCAATCATTATCATGATTTAGAAAGTACGTTAAGTCACAAATCAGTCAAAATCTGCGAGTGCAATCTCTTTGTATGTGTGTCATGGAATCTCCAACCCTTGGTACCGTAATGTTGTTGCATATAATTAAATCGGCAAATGCATTACTCTTACTGAAGATGGTACTGAAGCGGTAACGGTGTCGTGTATACCGGAAGTGGGTTAGGGACGAGGCACGCGACCCCGAGCTGACCTGAAGCGGCATGCTGACCTCAGAGCCACACATCGCGTTAACATCTTCACCTTCTCCTAGGTGACGGTGACGGTATCATCCATGGACCCACTTTTATCAACAGACTATCACCGGGAAAAGACGTAACCACATTCACATCACTGGTGAAATGGTGAAGGAATAGATTGAAGAAAATCACACAAAATTGATGTGAAGTGTAAATTTTCACATATTTCAGGGTTTTGTAGTTATCTAGCAAGTGACAGTAAATTGTGGGTACATCTACCAGGTCTACAAGTATGAAATGCGGATTTTTAAAAAAAATAAAACATGTTAAACTCAAAAGAACAGTAAAAGTTTATTTATTCAAAGTATACTCCATTAGAAGTTATACATTTTTCCCATATTTCAGGCAATTTGTGAATACCTCGCCAGTAGAACTCTTTGCAACGCCAGTATTAATAATATACACATTTGTATTTCGCACTCCTCCTATACTAAGTACTTTACCAGCATTTTATGAGCACTCCTTATTTTTGTTAATATGTTACATTTTACTTTTGTTTCCCCATCGTTGAATAACTTTATTCAACGAATAAAAAATTATTAATTTTTTCTTCCCAACTTGTTCGCACGTCGTTTTCGAGAAAAATCACATTTCCTCTATCTTGATTCACCCTCTATGGAAGGTTGCAGTGGTCGAAAAAGCGCAATCTTTTTTTTTTTAGTAATTTTTGAATAAGTTACAACTTTTCTGAATAGTTTAAATTATTTCCAAATGAGTTTTAAACGGGTATTTTACAAGTGCCGAAGCATTGATGGTCCCACGTAAACAAACAATAGCCCTGTATAGTGGACAAAGGCGGTCACTGTGAGAGTTGCAGCGAAGGGCGATGCTGGGTATTGTTGTGTGATTTATGCCCAGACCTCCCGCATGCGGACCGCACGTCCGGCAATAGACACACATTGTCACCTCATTGTTAGATAATCGGGACCGGCGCGACAACTTATTAAATGCTTCTTGACATCGTTTAAGGTAATTGGATGGATTAATGTGGTTCAGAAAACATCGCTCTCTATAACTTCTACTGACTGTCAGACAATACAAGCTGAGATAAAATAAACTCTAATACTGGGAGACCAAAAATTTGACATTATTTTAGGTTGGTTCAAAAGTTCATCATATTTTTAACCAAATCACCGTGTAAATTTTTATTTATTCATATAGTGTTCTTCTGCATGTGTACACAGACAGACAGACAGACAGACAGATAGACATCATGCTAAAAATAGTCAAAACGTTATGTAGGGACCTCAGTTCGTAGAGATCCATCGAAATCTCGAAATGTCAAAATCGGTATGATCACAATACAGTAATACCCCGCCACTCGATGTTAATTCGTTCTGAAAAAGCGTCGAATAGCGATTTCGTCGAGTGGCGAGTCGAATTTCCCCATAAGAAATAAAGGGAATCATATGTACATATATACATATACATATAAGGAAATACATATATATAGTCCGATTGCTGATAAGTGACTGTTCGTTGCTACAAGTATCGATATTCAATACTATATGCTTTCTCTGTCTATATCATTATAATTATTTGCATACCCATAGTAACGTATAGTGACCCAAGTTGAAAGCATTAGAAAAAAACGGCATTATTCGTAGATATCTTTACTAATTAGAGCGCGAAAATAAATTTACAGCAGTACTCAAACAAACAAAATTATTAATTTTAAGGTAATAATTATAAATAAGGAAAAGTTTATATTCAAACGTAAATTTTGGATTATAATTTGTTGTTTATTCCAGCAGATTTAAAATTAAAGTTTGTGAATTTAATAATTGGCCGCAAACCATATTTTAATTAATATTTATTACCAGACACTGACAGTTAAGATAAATAACAAAAAACATTTTTAAAATCGGTGAAAAATGGTAACTAGATTATTATATGAATGCACTACTTGATACATACATGTAACAGTCACCTATCAGCAATCCGACTATATGTATAATTTTTTAATACACTGTTTAAAATTTTGAGTAATAGAAGCATACATAAAAAAATAATGTACAGTAGTCATACACTATACTGTACAATGCTGTACTGATCGTCGACCCAGGAATGCCATACCTTGTAGACAACTCAGTCACACGAATACCACTTTCATATTTGGCTATTATTTAATTTTTCTGTTCCATAGTGATTCTTACTGTTTTCCTTTTAGCTATGCTTGCATCTCTAGCCTTCTTTGGACCCATAATTATAAATATAACACTTATTTTAGCAAAAAACAAAAAGTTCATAGCAGCACTAATTCTGTGTTGAGATGTTTTCATCAAGATAACTAGGCGCGAACTGCTGGCCATGCGTTCATCTCGCTTTGTTTACCAAAATATGTATCACGTGATCGGTACTCGATCACGCGTCGGATAGCGATGCTCCGTCGACTCTCAATAGCGAAAACGTCGAGCTGAAAGGCAGTCGAGTGGCGGGGTATTACTGTGCCTCCCTTATATATGTTGGCGGTCGGTAAAAATGATTATAAAAAAACTTTTGATATTGACGTGTTTATAGAACAAATATTTGTAGACACCATTAATAAGTTGGCTTCTTACACTTATTAAATACCTACAAAACCCTGAAATGTGTGAAAATTCCCACTTATTTTGACTCCCAATATTTTTATTGTTGCTGAAACCCACATGTTTTTTTCTTCGATCCCATTAAAAATCACTTTTGAACTGTCATCATTGTGTAAGTTTATTGGGGTATTGTGGTGCTGAATACGAGGTGTCCACAATGGATGCTTCGGTAAAAAGGTCGTTCCGTGTTTAAAAGTGGTTTTTGTCAAATATGGCTATGATGATGTCTGTATTGTGTTGGCCTACGCTCCAAACCGGGGGGGCTTCTATATAAGCTACCAACCCGATCGCTTGTTTGTAATCCTTGTCCCAACATTGTAAAACTGTAAAACGTTATTATTATCGCACAATTTCAACTTTATGACACTATTTCCTGTTTTTAACGTTTAAAAGGTGTTATTTTCACACTATCACTTAGGTACAAATTTAGTTGGGATCATTTTAATTTAGGAGATAGATAGGTAATGTCAAAAAGACCGAAAATTACACGTAGAAATGCAGGCAGGGAAAAAATGTATCCCTTACGTGAGATACCATTAAAATATTAGGTATAAGGAAAGTTTTTTTCGTTTATTTGGTATTATTAAAATAGAAACAAACCGATAAAAAAAAGTACTTTATTGAGTAAAATAGTTACCATTGTGATCTATAACACTCCATTTATCAGGAAGAGAAAATATTCCCGATTTATAAAATTCCTGATTTTTGAAGGAAACAATTATTCAAGGCTCATTTTAACATGGTTCATATCTCTAAGTGTTTCGTTTCTTAAAAAGTGTTCCAGTAACCGAAATAAGTGATAGTCGGAGGGTGAAATGTCTGGTGAGTAGGGTGGGTGTGTTAGAACCACCCAATCAAGCTCGGAAATTTTTTCACGTGTCTTTTTTTGATGAATGAGGTCAAGCATTGTCGCCTTGAAGAATAACTCCTCTTCTATTCACAATTTCTGGCCGATTTCTGGTCAAGTTCTAATTCAGTTGATCCAATTGTTTACAGTAGAGATCAGAATTAACACTTTGCCCCGGTTTTAACATCTCATAATTATTCCTTTATCATTCCAGATCGAAGTTCATCATCGAAGCATAAATTTCCTGATTTAATTTTTTTAAAACACTGTTGACATGTGCGTACACTTAGTTTATCACCATAAACAGTGCAAATGTTTTATGTAGCAACTGTAGCAGTTTTTTTTTATGGTACTGAAAATTAAACTTTCAATAGAACACCGTAGAAACGATTGTCAAAAAGCTTACAGTTCACAATGCTGCTGCGACACCAGCATAACAATCTTAAAATTTGGGATATTTCTTCATCGAACATAGTGGAAGTTTAATTTAATCCTTCCCCTTTTTATATGTAAACAGTTTCTCATAGCAGTAATAAATTTAACAATATTGTTGTTAATTCAAACAAGTTTTAACCGGTAACAAAAATTAAAACACCAATAATTCAACAAGTCTCACGCTTGAAGCGCTTACATGTATAGACTTGTTCGTAGGAGTGTGTGTCATTCATCTTTTTATATATTTTTTTAAAGATGATGAAGCGTACATTAGTGTTTGTCGCAAGATTTTCTTCATATTATTTTACACGAGAATACAAAAAAGACCTGTAACTGTAAATAGACGAGTTTACATTCCTTTTGTATTCTGTCAGCATATCGTTTACATTGAAGTTTTTTACAACTATTTCCATAATTGCATCATTTTTGTTATTTTTGACATACAATTGTGACAATTATATAGTTTCATATATCTTTGATAAACTATCTTAACAACAGACCTACCAAAAAATCCTCACATAAAAAAGAACAAGACAACGTACACAATTCCACTAAAAACAACAAAAATACAGTCACTTTTGTGTGGATCCCATCCAATATAGGCATAAAGGGGAATGAAAAAGCAGACAAAAACGCAAGACAAGCAATACAAGATGAAGAACTCAAAATATCAATACAACCCGAAGACCAAAAGAACATAATCAAAACAAAAATCAAAGAAGAGTAGAACAATGAATGGACCAACGCAAATCTTACCAACAAAATAACAAACATAAAAAAACTATCCAAAATTAGACATCTATACATAATGTCTTTTTAAAATATCTCGAAATGGTTTTGACAGTTTTTTAAAATTTCTCCCCTAAGGGGTGAATTGTGATTTCAAGGATTCCGTAATATCTCTTACGATCAATATGATATCGACTTGGTTTTTGCTTACGCAAAGATGACCCATGCAAATATCGAAAAACTTTTCTCAGGATTTTATCCTAATCAACAGCTGGAGTGAATCTAAATTCGGGGTGAATTATACATCCTATTTCCTGTGTTTGTTGACTTATAACAATCCTTTTTGGCAAATAGGTGTCTTTTTTTCGGGGTAAATGCATATTTTTTTATTCAATAGAACGTTCATTTGACATAAATACATAAAATTCGCAAAGTATATTCCCTAAGAAAAGATTTTTACCCAATATACCCACTAAGAAAAGATTTTTCGACAGTCGACCTCTAAGGGGTGCAAATATGATTTCAGGAATTCCTCAGTATCTCTTAGGACCAATCAGATACCGACTTAATTTTTGCTGACAATGGTTATCTATACAAATGTTTAAATAACATACAAATTCAGGATTTTGCCTTAATTAACCTCCAAAAGGGTGAATCTATATTCGGGATGAATTATCGAACCCTTCGTAGTAGCGTTTGTTGAGTTATAACTTTCCTTTTTCGCATATATGTGCTTTATCTTTAGGAAGCATTTTGAGTTTGTTTTGTTTAATATCACCTCTAAAGTGGTAAATTGGTATTTTTTATTCGATAGAACATACCTTAAACATAGAGACACAGAAAGAAAGTTACAGAAGGAAAGTCACAGAAGTCACAGAAGGAAAGTCTAACAAAACTCAGAATAGGGTACACCCTATTAATACATGAACACATCTTCAAAAAAACACAACAAACAGCATGCGACCCACCCTGGAACACATCATACTACGCTGCACAAAATACCAACAGAAAAAACTAAGAAACAACATCCCAAACACAATGAATCAAGCTCTTGCAAACGACACAAATACAACAACAAACATACTCAACTTTATCATACAAGTAAATCTATACAATAAAACCATCTGAAATATATTTATAAACTATCTATGTTAAATAAAATAAATATTGTAAAAATTTATGTAAACACAGACAATAGCCACAGTAGCTGAATCGTCTTAAAACTTTTAAATAAAAAAACTATCTTCGTCCAAAAATAATCAAAAATACATTTACGTCGTTATTTTTTTCAGGGAAGTGAAAAAAAAGACTGTCACACATGGCGCGATTAGATAAAGGTGTATTTTTTCACCCTAACATGACCCTTAATCTTTGGTTGTTTTGCAAAACAGACGATCTGTATATAATAACAGGGAGCTCCCTTGACAATTTTTTACCCTCTTAACGTATGAAGCAGATGCTACTATAACGTACAAATACCAAGAAAGAAGTTGATAATTCTAATGCAAGTCTATAGATATTAACATCATTATCAAAGCTGTCCTCACAATAGAACATTTTGAAAAATACTTCAAATTTCAAGGAAAGTTTTTGTTTTTCATTGTATTTTTAATTCTTGACTGCCTGTCAATATGATATCAACAAAAATATGGTAAATATATTATTAAAAAATAAAAATCTCTGCCTGAAGTGGAAGGGCCTTTTAATATATAAACTGATGACTTAGACAAATTTTGGGTGGAATAAGTGCCTTTCATATCATCGGCGAATAACAAGAAATTTGCATGTTTTATTACTTTAGAAATGTCGTTGATATAAATTAAGAAAAGAATTGGCCCCAGGTGAGACCCCTGAGGGACCCCGGAAGTTATGTTAACGAAATCAGAAGTGAAGCCGTTAATGGTGACCGCTTGACTTCTATTACTTGAAATAATATATGAAATAAGCCATCTGAGAAGGTCGCCGTGAATACCGAGAGAAAAAATTTTACTGATCAAAATATTGTGGGCAATTTTATCGAAACATTTACTGAAATCTGTGTAGATTGAGTCCACTTGTACCCTTTGGTCAAGATGTTCCAACAACTGTTGTGTGTAAATGATTAAATTTGTTTTGACAGATCTGTCGCGAAAAAAACCATGTTGTTCGGGAATTATATGTTGTTTTATAGTTTCAAATAATTGTATACATACTAAAGATTAAAGATCAATAGAGACATTGGTGTATGATAGAGACCTACGATCCACTTTCTCTCTATCTCCAAATGTCATTTCAATTGATATTGTTCCCGATTTAGGAAAATTATGGAATGTTTAAGTAGGATTCTTCTTTATTCACGATTTACATTGCGGCACACAACAATATGAATGGTTTTTTGCAATGATTCACAAAAATAAAACACAAACAACAAAAAAACATGTATTTCTCCATTGAACAAAACAAAACATCATTCTTGTATCTTCCGAAAATCGCCAGTTATCAGGGCTTTTAGGAAGTTTCCCCTATTAAGGGTTTTGACAAAAGTTATTGAACCACTGTTCATCGATTCGATACGTTAATGAATAATTATTTATTTCTTCTGAACAATTCTTATAAATCACCATTATTAAAGTTGTAGTTCCAATTAAGAATGAAACCCTTCGTAGAGGAATTATTGAAAAAAAAAGTTATGTCGTTTTTCAGTGGTAACATTAAAATTAATTGTTCGTCTTTGGTGTCCAGCTAATACAAGCTTTATATAAGAGCTGCAGTTCAACTTGTCCCATAACTTGTCCACTGTTCACAGACCTTCACAACGCACGGCATTCCTTCAGAACCACTGCACTTGTGCCTGTGCAACCTTTACCAACTCTCTATGTCTGTATTTCTATATAAACTAAATTAATCATATCTCGAAAACAGTCAGAGATAGAGATTTGCGGTTAGAATTTTTGGATTTTTCATAGTCTACTAGGGCTACCTTTTAAGTTTTTACAAAAACTAAGAAAGAAAACATTTTTTTTTTGAACAAACTGTTTTATTGTTTTTCAAAATATTCACCTTTAAGATTATATACTTTTACTTATACACTTTTGCATGCATTCAAACCAATTCTCGAAACATTTTTTCCACTCTGAAGTTGGTATCTCAAAAACATAGTTTTCTAAGGCTTCAATATTTCTTGTGAAAATCGCTGTCCACGCATTTTTTGTTTGACATTAGGAAACAAAAAAAGTTGTTAAGGGATAAATCAAGTGAATACGGGCAATTAGACATTAATTCAATGTTTTTCTCCTTCAACTCATCAATTATTTGACGTGCTGTGTGGGAGCTTGCATTGTCATGATGCGACGTTTTTTGTTGTTTTTTCTGATTTTATCGATGACTTCTGGCAAACAAAATCTTGTATACCATTCAGCATTAACTGTTCTTGTATCCTCTAAAGAAATGGTTGCGACACGTCCAGTACAACCGAAGAAACGAGCGATAATTTTTTTGTGCTTCGTGAACGAACAACTTTTGTGGGTTTCGGTTCATCTCGGAAGACCTAAACAGTGGATTGTTGCTTAGTTTCCGGTTCATATGAATAAATCCAAGTTTCGTCGCCTGTAACGATGTTGTATACGGATTTTGCAGTGCCTAGGTTGATTTTTTTAGCACCAATCAACACGAGCCTTTTTTTATGCTTTGGCCAAATTATGCGGAATCCATCGGGATCTTTTTCACTGCTAAATGTCCATGCAAAATCGAATGTATTGCAGTGTGTGATATGCCAAAGGATGCCTCTATCTCACGGTAAGTCAGAGGCCGATCTTCTTCAATCATTTTACGCACAGCATCGATGTTTTTTTGAATCACAACCGATTTTGGACGACCTTCAAGAGATTCATCACTGACAGACGCACGCCCACGACGAAATTCTGCAAACCAATTGTAAACAGTCTTTTCTGATGGTGCTTCATTGCCAAAACGAAGCGAATCTATGCATTGTTGTTGAGTTAGGCCTTTACTAAAATCGTAAAAAATCATCTAACGAAAACCTTCACGAGTAATATCCATTTTTTCACAAACTTGTTTTTTTAACGCTCTCTTTAATTTATAAACTGCCACTGATTTCACAATAACAAAAGTCAAATTTAACTAATATAGTAATGACACAATTGTAAACGTGTTAGAAGAGAAGCACCATCCTTCTGATGATGCTTCGTTACCAAAAGTTGAACGAAGCGAATCTATGCATTGTTGTTGAGTTAGTAATGACACATTTCAATATTGCCATCTAGTGGTCGTTTATAAAAACATAAAAGGTAACCCTCGTATTTAGTATAGAAACAGAACCTAAATTAGGTTGTGTGTTGTCGAAAACGTGTTCAAACGAAGAACTGTTAAAGATTTTTTATTAGAGTTTTACACCTATTCAAAAATATTCTCAAGTCGTATTTCGTCTGCTAATATCTCTAGTTCTGTCACATAAACTAAAGCAGTCAACAACATCTTGGTTCCATCCTACGCCATCTATTAACATGATTATTTAAGAATTACGCTGATCCAGTATGTAATATACAGTTCACCTACTCAATTCAAAACATTCATTTGTAAATGTCAACTGGTTGTTTTATGTCGTGTTTTCCATCAAATGTAGACAGGTAATTAAAGCGGCTACTTTTCTATTAGAAACAGATTTTATGCAGTGTTTTTGTTATTAATTTTCAAGGTTCAAACGCGATCTAGACTTGTTAATTAATAGATAAATATATAGTAAAAAGTTAGAAATTGTCTGCAGAATGTGGAACGAAAAATTACACAGTATGTTATAACATACGTTGCAATTCGTTTAATATCTAGAAGAGTGTAGTAAAATAAATTAACGCTAGAGGCGCTGAGAACTATAAAATAGTACAGACACTATTGAGAAGTGACATTACATTAAGTGATAAGTACTTTATGTAAATAGGAATACATTTTATCTAGTATTATTATCTATTTAGTGATTAGTAAATACGAGGGATGTTTCCTAAATTCTGGGAATTGTGCTATAATTAAATTACGCAGAACTTACAGGCAATGTTATTGGTGCCAGACAAGTCTTGACATGTTTATGCAACTATCTAGTGCAATATTGTTCAGTCTGATTTAGGTGTTCGACTGATATAGACGCGTTTTCATAGCACTGTTTTTGTAACCATGGAAGACGCAGCAAAATCTCAAAGAGAAATAATTTTCTTTTTGTGGAAAGAAGGTGTGAAAATATCAGAAATTATTCAGCGTCTGCAAGGAATATTTGGTTAGTCTGCAGAATCCAAAAGTACTGTTTATCGGTGGATCGATCGTTTTAAAACCGGTAGAACATCACGCAATGGGCGCCCAAGCACGTCGGTAAATGAAAGAAACATTACTGCCGTAGAAGACCTACTGAAAGAGGACAGGCGAATGACTATTCGTCAAATTAGTGTGCGCCTAGGGATAGGTACAAGACAAGTTCATGACATCTTGCATGATTGTTTGGGCGTTAGCAAGGTTTCGCCGCGCTGGGTGCCAAGGCTGTTGGGACCAGAACAGAAACTCAATTAAAAGTTCTTTGAGAACGGCTTAAAAAAATTAGTTTATCGTTGGGATAAATGTATTCATTTAAATGGAGATTATGTTGAAAACCTACATTGTAATATTGACAAAAATTAACAAAATAATAACTCGTAATATAGTATAGTAGTATAAAGTGTCTAGTACAATATTTGACCACCAGACAGCGTATCAGAGCGTGTCAGTTCTCAATAGCATCCGTCTGATGTCCAGGATTTCGAGTCCACAATCGAGGCGCCATAGGTGGTTAAAAACCGAACTAATGCATACTTAACACAATGTAATATATTTTATAACTAATTTGTGCGAAATAAAAAATGTATACTTTCCAATAAACAAGTAATGTTATAAACAAGATTTTTTGCTAATCGATCTTATAGCAAGTGTCTTCATGAATTTATATTGTAATTTTATTCTGAAATTAAATGTTAATATTCTACATCCGGTTTTTAACGAACAAAGAATTTACTACTACATTAATTAAAATACAAATAGTATTCTTGGCGGAGAGATTCTACTGCGGCCGGCCAGTACGATATATGAATGGGCGAAAAACCTCACGCTCGGTTACCCAGCTGCGATCTCTGCGATTTTTGAACAACATAGTTCCTCCCACATATACTCGAATTATGCGGGTTTGTTAATTTGATTCTTATAATTTTATTTTATTTATATCAAGAAATATTTTTTATAAAAACAAAATTTAATATCATAAAATTCATTTTTAAAAATAAAAATATATGTATATTTTTATTTTTAAAAACATAGTGTGGTTAGGTTCTATGAATGGATAGGGTGACCATTTTCTTAAGAAGGCAATGCGGGACGGAGCAAAAAAAGGTCGTCATTTCCCAAATATAAGTACCAAATCTAAGTGAAGAGCAAAAAAAAAGGTCTTCACCTCCCGAATCCAAGTGAAGAGCAAAAAAAAGGTACTCACCTCCCAAATCCACGTGAAAAGCAAAAAAAAGGTCCTCACCTCCCAAAATCCAAGTGAAGAGCAAAAAAAAGGTCCTCAAATACAAGTTATAATGCGGGACCAAATGTTAGAATGCGGGACTTTTGCGGGACACCCAATCAAAATGCGGGACAGTTCCGCAAAAAGCGGGACGAATGGTCACTCTATGAATGGATACAGATGTCACTTTTATGTGTTTCACGAATTTTCACAATAGAGAAAATTAGTTAGTTAAAATTTTCACAGCCTCTTTATAACTAGAATATTATTAATATATCAAAATGCATATTAGTTTTGATTAACAGGTTTAATTTGATATTAATATGAATCTATTGCAGCAAGTAACCTTGCATTTAACCTAGTAATGCCAAAACTGCACAAGTATACCTTAGAAAACAGGTTACAAGGACTATTTTTCTTATAAATTTATAATTTTATGTCAATAATGAAAGTGATAGATTAATATAAATCTCATATGTGGAACAGTTGCATTTGAAACCAGATTAAATCTAGTATGAAAACATTTTGTAAATAATTTTTGCCATCAAACTAAATATTGAGAAGTGACACGCTAATTGGTGGCCAAATTATTATTCTAAAGACTGCAGTACAGTTTGAAATTATTAGGTATATTTTAGTGTTGAATTTTTGTTGTGAAAAACTCTAAAATAAGAACAAATTGTAGTGTCTTTGGCTGTCATTCAAGAAAAGACAATAAGAGGCATCTTAGTTTTTTTTTTTTTTTTACTTTTTCTAATAAAAATGGAGAGAAACTGTTGTTGAACGATTAGAGATAGAAAGAAACTTAATATTAAGTCGAATTTTCGCGAAATGATTCTATTGTCGAAGTATTAGACATAGAAATCGGTAGAATATGGTTAGAATTTTTTAAATCTAAACTTTTATCTACCTAAATAAAAATTGAAACTCTCCTGAGCTTTTTTGATCCATGTAGTTTTGAAAATTTGTAAATATTTCATTTTCGAGACAGCTTATCTCAAAAACTACATGAGATAGAGACTTGCGGTTTGAATTTTTTAAATCTTCGTATATTGTTTAGTCTAGAAAAAAATGGGGGCCTTAATAACCCAACTTTTACAATAAAAACGAATCGTCAAACAAAACCTTTGAAAATGGTCTACTATTAACAAGTATACTTCAACGATAATTGGTTATTATAACCAAACTTTTATTTGTCACTTCAAAATGTTAAGTTGGCAGTGAGAAGTAACAAGAGACAGAAGGTGTTGAATACCTATTTCTACGTTTTACTTCAGAAGGTAGTTTTAAAAGTTTTAATGACGTCAGAAGTGTACTGAGAAGTATGATATAAAACAGCCTTAATACGCAGATTTCAGACGAGCATTAACTTACGCGATACATTACAGAACATGTGGACCCAGCTTAATACAACAGATATCATAGAACAGGTTAAAATAGTAAGATTTTATGTGCTTTAAATTGTTTTAACTTCACCAGAAAGTCTTTCAGTTCATATTCCTCGTTAAATGTTAGCAAAATGTCAATTTTCTGAATTTACAACTGTTATTCTAAAGAATAGTGATAATTTATCTTGTGATTACCGAAATTATTGGCACCCACTCCTTGAGTTAAGTAAACCGGTCATCACTAAGCCGATTATTGTAATTTGTCCAAGAAGAGAAGCGGGTATGCATTGTGTTTCGGGTACCGTTTGTCATCTATCCGACAAGCGTTGGTGTCTCAACGGGTGGCTCGACTAAGAAAAACAAAAAATCTATAGATTCAGAAGGGATTACGAAGGATGATAAGCAGGGATTCTAGGGGTTTAACTTAGGGTAATTAGTATTTTTAGGGGAATTTGTTGGAAGATATCATCATTTGGTAACTACCCCCAAAATATTTCTGATAATTTTCTATTGAAAAATGACATTACCGATAGCGATGCTGTGATCGATGTAAATATGATTAACGACAATACTACTTAATCATATTTACATCGATCACAGCATCGCTATCGGTAATGTTACCCTAAATTGACGGTTAACGACAATAATACTTAACCGTCAATTTACAGATAGCGAACAGGTTAATTTAAAAATATATTCGGATCTATTCTGTATCTTTTGTGGTTTAAAAGATTTGGTTAAAAATGATGGTTAAGAAGAAACATTTTAACTAGGCGTTAAAATTTTAACCTTGTTTCTTATTCTGTATCTCAGGTTATAACCCAAGCGCTAACTTTTTAACCTTATGGTTAAAAGTATGTTGTGAAATTATCCACAAGGAAACGTACTTTTGTAAGTGTGGATTTAATGTAAACAAGTGTTATGGTTGAATCGTGAATGAGCAACATTCAAATATAAATCTATATTGCAGAAATGTACAATATTTATATAAAAATAATTATGGGTGCAGAAAGTAAATAATATTACCATAACAAGCAAATGTATCAATATTTTTTCTTTCTTTTCTTTCTTCTATATTAAGATACTTTTATTTTCAGGTTTCATTTACCTTATTTTTAATTTTAAACAAAAAGAGAAATAAAAATTTATAAATGTATCACAATTTTTAAAGTTTTAAATATTTACTTTCAATATATCGGGAAATCTTTTGGTTCTCGGATTTTCAAAAAAACAACATTTCTAAAACGAGATACAGGCTATTCCAAATGTTTAGCCGGAACTAAATGGGAATTTCGTTCTTTTAGGTTGTCCCGAGAGACCTTGCTTCGGTTATTTCATTTTTCACGTTGGAATGTCAAAATTTAAAATTTTAACAATCAAACCATGGAAAAGAATGAAATATGTCAAAAATAAAATGCTTTTTAACATTTTTTAATGACAAAAAAATAAATAAATGGGAAATTTGTATTAAGAATGACACAAAAAATCAAAATATAAAGAAAATGACATTTAAAAATGATATTAACCTTAACCAAAAAATGTTTGTTGTAAGTATGAATTACAAAGCTTAAATAAAACGGCCAAAAAGAATGATTTAAACGATGAAAGTAACTAGATTGCAAAATCTAGTTACTACTAAAAATTTGTATATATTTTTTACTCACCTATATAAATTTTTCACTTATTAATCTCCTTTTGTCAAATCTAATAATAATTGGTTTAAAATAGATAGACTTGCCAGGTTTAATTCTAAAAATGGATTTTTCTGGCTATTTGGCGTTTAGAGGTTAGATTTACAGCTGGTTAAAAGTTAACACCATGTATTTGGGTGGAGTTAAAATTCCAAATAGAACCTACTGAATTAACCACATCGAGGTTAAATTTTAACGAGTTACAGAATAACAAAATATTGTAAAGCATGGTTAAAAATTTTTAACTTCGACCTTGACGTTATTTTTTAACTTTTTGAGACACAGATTGTGCTTAAATTAACAACAAAAAACGACACAGAGTGGATCAGGTCAAATGCTTTGCTAATCGCTCGGCATAACATTGATAGAGCTGATCCTTTTTGAGAAATCCGTCTAAAAACGAAGTAATATAAATTTATCAGCATGATTATGAACTAGTTCTAACTTGATTTTAAATTTAGAAATTATGTTACGATTCTGTCCATAAATATTACTTATTTTTAATAGGCACATAGTTGGTTGTAGTAAAATTGCAAAATATGAAGCTATGTACCTAATTACAGTTGAAAAATCTCTAACATTTACCAGTAAATCCACGATTTTGCAATCGTCTTAAAAAAAAAACCTCCACATCTATTTACCATGCAAAACCATAAATTAGCATTAACAAACAGTTAATTAACGTATAATTAGAACATAGCTTAGCAGACCACATCGTGCGTTCAGTACTTGAAGCATTCACCAACAATTCAACACAATTATTAATAAATCAAGGTATATATCGTTTGATACAAGGCATGTCTCACAAAACCAAACCTAACCTCTAACCATATATGGTATTTATTTCCTTTAAATATCGTATCGTTCAATGATTGACGTTGCATGTTATAACTTGCATGTCTGAACGCACTCTATGCCTATTTGGTATTACTGTGCCTTGTTAACCGTTGCTCTAATTCACAAATTATACTATGCACCATGTACTTTTTGATATTATGACCGATTCACCGTCTTCCTAGAGATACCATCGACATATATCTACCATATTTGGCGAATCTTACATTTAATATATAGTTTTATTCATTAAAAAAATCTTTACTTGAAAATATTGCACTCATTTTAAGGTTAGAATTATATATGAACGTCAAAGATCAAGAATTAGCAATCAAAAACAAAGAAAAAACAAGTTTAAGCCCAAATTTCTGTTCAAAATTTACCATAATCGTTCAAAAAAGAAAAAAATTTCGTCTGCTTATAAATAGGGATGAGTACCAATTATTTGATATTTTTCAGATATCCATGTTTCTTGACAATGTTTTTTACATCGATGTTGCAGGTATTTCGAAATAGAATATTTCGAGACCGATGCTATCGGGCTATCGATGTTTTGGACAATTTTTTTCTCTCCCTGTCTTCTGTTTTTTTCTCTTTTGTTGTTGTTATAGTTCTGTTGAAAGATGTTATTGTTCTATTGAAAGATATTATTTTTTGGATATTCCAGCTATATTTTGGGTGCTATAGGGTTTTGTAGGTATGACCACAAAAAAAACCTTATAAAGTCACTTATGTGTCTGTCTGTCTGTACGGTAAAAATTGTGCCAAACGGCTTAACATAGAAAGTTGAAATTTGGTGTGATTGTACAAATCTTTGACCCACATATAGGAAACATACTGAGAGTTCAAAAAAACATATCCCGAAATAAATATAAACAATTATGTATTTAATAAAAAAATAAATATTTTTTTTTTAATTTGGAGTGGCATACCACAATCTCTTAAAGCGTGGATCAACAAACAAATTTTTATTTTTGAAAAATTATTTTTATTATGTGGTTTTTGTCAAAAATATGTCAAAAAACTTTTGTCCTCTCAGAGGGGTTGATCTAAAAATCTGAAAAAATCTCAATAACGAAAATTGATGGGAATCGGAATAGTTCAACAGGAATTTTTAATCAGAATAGTCAATAAAAAATATATTTAAAAAAAATTATTGTGTGGTATCAAAAGAAAGCTCTTAGTAGATTAAGGGGGGGGGGTATGGTCAGAGCAGCACATTTTATACCCATTTTCAAGATTTTTTTTTAGAAAACTGTTAATAGTAACTTGATTGGGATAATACCTACAGTAAAGAACAACCTTTGAAAAGTATCCAAAAAAATTTTTATTGAAAAATATCGAAAATTAAGCTCGTGACATGATTTTGAAATTTTCGTTCAGGACAAAGAGTTGATTTGCGGTGAGACACATAACTAATGACTGGATCATCTAAAACAAAAAAAACCAAAAATATATCGTTAGTTTATGAATTTCTTGAGGTAACGCTGTTGAGTTTTTTCAAATATCTAGATTATTTAATTTTTGGTATAAGTTTGAAGTCAAAAAAACGAAAAAAACGGAATTTTTTTTTTCGAAATTTCTGTTTTCAGTTGTAAAAAATTCCATAAAAAAAAATAAAAAGCAAGAAAAAAAATATATCTCGACAGCGTTACCTCAAGAAACTCATAAACTAACGAAATATTTTTGTTTTTTTTGTTTTAGATGATCCAGTCATTAGTTATGTGTCTCACCGCAAATTAACTCTTTGTCCTGAACGAAAATTTCAAATTCATGTCACGAGCTTAATTTTCGATATTTTTCAATAAAAATTTTTTTGGATACTCTTCAAAGGTTGTTCTTTACTGTAGGTATTAACCCAATCAAGTTACTATTAACAGTTTACTAAAAAAAAAATCTTGAAAATGGGTATAAAATGTGCTGCTCTGACCATACCCCCCCTTAAGGAACGAAAAGAAGTTACTTAATTTTTAAGTTACAATAAATAAAACAAAAATAATAACATTTTAAGCATTGTACGTTACAATCAGTTGATGGTTCGGTAGCCATCTTGATGACGTAGGTTCTGAAGTTTAACAATTGTCGTTCAGAATTTCTGTTAAGTTAGATTTGAACGATCACAATTTGAACGACCAAAACTTTACAACGTGCCATTTTAAAATATCTGTCGCACTCTTTCAATGTAAAACAAGTGTCTTTACATCCGCCAATAGGACGCTAATATTGTAGCTCTTAGGAGTGGGGGTATTGGTAGGATGGTAGAATTATGATTGTAGACAATACCCTCCTTCTTGTGTTTTTTATTCAGAGATTCAGAGAGAGAAATTACTGTCATACGGACAAATTTGGTACTAAACGATAATTTTTGACAAGTCAGATTAAACTACTTATAAATTCCATTAGCAATTTGTAATCTACCTACAATTTTCCTAACTCGTGGAATGTTATTTAGATGATAATCTTTTGCATAATTTCATATGTCTAAATAATTCATTGAAGACATCTTTGCAATTCTATCTTTTGGTGTCGTTGGTTTTTATCCGCGCTTATAGGTAGGTTAACCGTTATCTATTTATTAGTAAATTTATTGTAGGATTACCGTAGCTTCGTGACAACCATACGACACGGATAACCTTT
Source organism: Liopterus haemorrhoidalis (assembly GCA_963971575.1). Taxonomy (NCBI): domain Eukaryota; kingdom Metazoa; phylum Arthropoda; class Insecta; order Coleoptera; family Dytiscidae; genus Liopterus; species Liopterus haemorrhoidalis. The sequence goes on from OZ020621.1 coordinate 42,610,586, forward strand.
GTACTTGAGGATTAAAATCTAATATTTGCCATTCTGGTCATACCACGAATAATAAAACACTGACAGAAGCTACCAGTGAATCAACCATAACTAAATATATGCGCAAAATTGTTTTAGAATTAATTTGGAAAAAGTTTGACAGCTACTGAGCAACCAAGCTTACAAAAGCTACGGAAAATATGTTAATTAAACAAAGTTATGGAGTATAGGCAACGGTGACTATATTTTTATGGAAAAATATTCGGTTTGTACACCTCTTTTCTTGAAAGAGGCGTTTAGAACCCCAAAAATTAATCGCTGGCATTTGGATTGTACTTACGATAAGAGTGAAATAAAGACACGTTACTGAAATTTTTTCACGCTTTTTGTTTATTTTTGCTCTTTAGGTCTTTAGACTCTTAAGACCTAATTTATGCTTACTTAAATAGTTATATATATTATACTTCCCAGCAAACATTTTTATACGGGCCAGTACTGTTGAAGCACATACTCCCCGGCATTGAAAGTAATGGGCCAGTACCCCGGTGTCCCCGTGGCCGTTAGCTGGCCCATTGAGGCCTCAATTGCCGGCCCAGCAGCGGTAAGGTGCAAAATAATCGCATTAGTTACCAGATTTATTTCTGCCGGACCAGTGCTTATATTATACCCACTCTCTAGTATTTCAAATGTAATATATGTATATTTTTCTTACACTTACCCAGTATTAAAATAAATTAATGGTTAGGTGCAAAATAAATACTCTGGCCATTTCACCATCGTTAAATAAATTTATTTAACAAATAAAGTTGACGATATCGCATCGGTTTTAAACTATTAATGAAGAAATTAACGTAGCTGTCAATAGAATGATGCGATATTGTCAACTTTATTCGTTGAATAAATTTATTCAATGATGGTGAAACAAAAATAAAATGTAACATATTAACAAAAATAAGGAGTGCTCATAAAATGCTGGTAAAGTACTTCGTATAGGAGGAGTGCGAAATACAAATGTGAATTATTAATACTGGCGTTGCACAAACTTTTAGTGCCAGCAATTTGCCAACAGAAAAAGCAGTTTGCCGGCATTCGACCAATGGTTGAATGTTTGCTGGGTTTATATAACAGTCGTAGAAAAAATAATTTCTTTGGAATTATTACCAGTTTATGAATTTAAAAATAATTATTTAATGTTTCGCCTTATTTGGAATTTTTCGAAATATTGGTAAAATTTGACCATGGCAATTTGCCACATTTAAAAACTTATAAAGATCATTAAATTTTAAAAAATAAAGATTTTAAATTATTTGAAATTGTCATAAAACTTTTATCTTTTAATAAGATGATTTTAAGAATTTAGTTTTTAACATTTGCTGGTCTTATACCTATTTTCTTTTCATTGATTGGCCATAAATGTAATAAATTAATCTCTTCTCTAAAACAATTATTGTGAGATATCTTAAAAAACTAAGTTTCTGACATATTCCTGTTTAAAGTTTTACATTTTATATAAAATTGGTTTAAGAGAGAGGCGAATAATTGTAATTAACATCTTTATTTTTTAATATATATATATATAATCTCAGTACGGCATTAGATAGAAAATATTTTTCTAGACCCAGTAATATGTAAAGTGATAAAATCCAAAAAATTTTATTGTTTTAAATTTTAGTGTTTTAGAGCAACGATATGCAAAATAAGGCGAAACATCTTAGTTATTTCCAAACTAACAGCAAATGTTGTTGTGCGGATTGTGCGGATATTTTTGCGGATGCAAATCGGATGCGGATTTTTATTTTACAAAATCTGCGGATGCGGATACAGAAAAACGTATCCGCGCAGGGTTCTAGTTACAACTGACAGAAATTTAAATTCTCCCGCCACGATAAAACACGCGTATGATCAAAAGGACATCATATATATGTTCAAATTTATTTAAGATATTGTACAGTTGTAATTACTTATATACTGCGCGTGGGATTGTTATTCTGACATATATACATACTCATATTAATATACACAAACAACTTACGCGACAATTCGAAATTCCGTCACGCTTCCCTCCAACGTGTCCGTTCTCTTCCTGTCTTATTCGTTGCCCTCTTCCTTCACACACTCACGTACGGCCTTTGGTTCGTAGAATCGGCTTTAAGGCCGTGAGATAATATTCACACCTAGTTTTAGTTGAATTTTAAAAAGGAAATTGCGATATTAAAAAGGAATTAAATATTTAATTAATAAGATTCACTCGATAATTGATGCTGTAAAAGACTATCACTTCCATTAACCTGAATTGAAGAATTTTGCAGAAAAATGATGAGAGAAATAGTCGCATCAAGTGATGCAACTTTCATCTTACATAACAACTAGTAGCAATATTTACTTTTAATATGTAAGTCAACTACAGGTTTGCTCTCACGAGCAAAATTATAGGTATTAGAATTCTAACTGATGCAGGTAAAGTCTATACCAAATGTTTAAGCAAAACTAAATGGAATTTTTATTTTTTTAAGTTATATTAATAAAATAATAATTTAATCATTGGTAATTACAACATACAAATTGTTACCCAAAGTCAAAAAAAATCAGCTGTGGCCACCACAGGACCGACTGCCATCACAAAGTACTTGTTTAATTTATGCTGCTTTATCAAAAAATGTCTCAAATAAAAGTTGTTAGTTATTGCTTTTATAGCAACTTTTGTTAAATAAATTTTTTCGAAATATTTCTCTGTTGTGAAATATTCGCAAAAACCGACACGAGTAAACTCCCATTTATAGTTAACCGATTTTTACCAAAAGTTTATCAACTCGTGCCATTGATGTCAAAAGCTTAAATATGAAGTTTTATAAAAATCCTTTTAGCCGAATTTGCTCTGCACGTGTACACGGACCGACAGACAGACCGACAGACATCATGCTAAAAATAGTCAAAACGTTATGTACCTCAATTCGTGGAGATCCATCGAACACAAAATGTCAAAATCGGTATGATCACAATACCTCCCTTATATATGTTGGCGGTCGGTAAAAATAGGTTGATTCACAGCATATAATAGTATAGTGAAATAACTGAACACTCCTGAACTCCTAACCGAACTGAAGTGTAGAGTGTAGTGTGGTGTGGTTTGTGTAACTCGGTTCGCAACTATTAAAAAAATATATAATTTTTTTAATATTTTTAATTTAAAAAAAATACACGCACTATCTTAGCTATAAATACAAAAAATCCATAACATTATTAGCCATAATTTAACCATGAATTAAAAAAATAATTAATTTTGTCAAAAACTGCCATACCTTTCAAAAACAAAATCTGATCAAAAATTCCTCTCGTACGTTTCCGGCTCAGATCAATGTACATTGCCTACAGTCTGTTCCAAACGGTTAAGCGGAACTAGATTTTGCAATTTAGTTACTTTCATCGTTTAAATCGTGCTTTTCGGCCGTTTTGTTTAAGCTTTGTAAATCATACTTACAATTAACATTTTTTGGTTAAGGTTAATATCATTTTAAAATGTCATTTTCTTTATATTTTGATTTTTTGTGTCATTCTTAATACAAATTTCCCATTTATTTATTTTTTGTCATTAAAATACGTAAAAAAAATATTTAATTTTGACATATTTCATTCGTTTCCATGGTTTCATTGTTGAAATTTTAAATTTTGACTTCCCAACGTAAAAAATGAAATAACCCAAGCAAGGTCCCTTCTCGTGGCAACCTAAAAGAACTAAATTCCCATTTAGTTCCGCTTAACCGTTTGGAACAGACTGTATATATATTTTTTTTTTCAGGTTTTTGGTTTAACCCTTTTTGGTAAAAGGGTGCGGGACTTTATTAGTACATTTTTGACTAAAATCATGTTAAAAGAAACGAATTTCAAAAATTGTTCCTTAATCTACGTCTTAAGAGCTATCTTTTGATACCACACAATAATTAAAAAAAAAATATATATATTATTTTGTCAACGACACAAATAAATCAACATTTTTCGAAAGACTTCTATCAAAAATTCCTGTTGTACTATTCTGGTTCCCATCAATGTTCATTCCGCGTTTCGTTGCTATACGAAACTCTGAAAATACACACAAAAAAATTTAATACCTCATTTTTTTGGTTCAAAGAACTATTAGCGCCATTTTTACAGTTAAATAAATGATTCAATACAATATTTAATTTAAGAGGTGTGTGAAAACGTACTTAAATATAGAAATTATCATACGATTTGAGTTTTGAAGAATAGCTACATTTCTATGGGATGACATAACATATGTTAATTTTATGATAGAGTATGTACAATAGCACATTGTTAAATGCCGAATTATTGAAGAATTTATATGCAAAAAGAGTATTAGTAAAATAAATTATATTGTAGGATGGTTATTACTTAACGTAGATTAAAATTTAAATTTTCTGCACCTGGTGGTCTCATTAAAAAGATTTTCTTTTATCGACTAGTGACATCTAGTATCAATTCTATGAATTAAACTGACACAACTCGGATGATATATGTTTTAACAAATTTTTTGACAAGTCTTATATTCAATTAGAGATCATATGTGGTTTGACATATCTATTTTGAACGACATATAGCTTCTAGCCGCTCGTATCCAACAGTTAGCACTCAACAGCTTATAAACCAGTTTTGTTTCAATTATATCTAGAATAAATCTATTCTGTTTTGACTACTTAATCAACATAACTAATACATTTTACAAATATGTTTTAAACATATTGATCTTTGATTATCATATTATTTTTTAATAGTTATTATTAAATAAACAATGTGGCATAATTTGTTGTATCATAGTTTTATAATGAGATACTTTCGAAAGTTTTATAATAAATTTACATAAAATTTAGTATATAGTGTAAGAAAGAGTTTCAATTAGGGTTTTATTTGGTTTTTTACAAGTGTATAAAGATCTTCACAAAAGGAATAATAGGCGTTTACGTCTAGACAGTCAGAGCAATCCGAGTGATCCAAGTGCTCCCGATTAGAGATTAGAGATGGGAAAAATTGAGCCGAAATTGCCATCTCTACTCCCGATCCCTTCGTAAAGTCTGTCGAAGCGTACATATTAGCTTATTTTTAGTCCATCCGATTGATCCGCCAGAGTGCTGTGAGCATTGCTAAACAATCCGATGAATTGGTAATATTTTTGATCGAAAAATGACTGGGGGAAAATTCAATGCTGCCGGGAAATCATACTCCAATGGCGGTCAAAGCTGTGTACAAGTGAACTAATTCATCTAACGCACAATCATCACTTTCTATAACGTTTACTTATTGATCTAAAACATTTATTCAATATATTCTATTAAATCTAGCATTTGGATTATGCAACTTATACTGTTTAGGTAGATATTCTAGCACCTGCTGTAATGGCGCACCTACATTCCAAGATTAGAAACACGAGACACAACTTAAAACATCTATTTCATTTCAATTCAACAGTTTTTTTTGAAAGAACATTAGGTAAACTAATCCTTTTTAATGTCTAAAATGACAATTAGCAAAAAAATATACATGATACACGACCAGAAGAAATAATAAACACAAAAAAAAATATTGGAAAAAAAAACTAGCATGAAAACGATAACTACCGTTTTCGATAAACCGATTATTTTAAGGAAAAACAAAAATGACTGTTTTCGAAGGGTCCTTGTGACATGGGGACCCGTTTTCGAAAATGTCTGGGTTAGGTGGTTCACGAATGTATGTTATATACAGTCGTCACGTGTCTTAGTGTATTTTAGCAACTCATTTCGGTCTCCGCATCATCTGAGCTCTTAGTATCGTGCGTTTTTAAGCACAGGTAGAATTAGTCTTGTTCTACATCATTTCATTCACTCTGCTTTGTTGTTATGAATGCATTTTACGCATGCATGCACATTACTGTGTGTATATTTCGCGATTTTACGGTATGGACATGTGAAATCGATCGTGGTTATGTGTCCAAACTCTCCATTCCAGACCTGTTGTATTACGAAACTTTCAGCCTCTTAAATAGTCCTTTGCAACGTGACATTTCAAATATTAGGTGAGTCCATCAGTGTGTATATATCCAATCCCCTCTCCAGCATTCTACATTCGCGCGAAATTGCGCCCAATAAGGTCTATTCGCTTTATTTCTCATTTTTTATCCAGATCGTGAGACCTGCCTTAAGATCGTTGCGAACATGATCCTCAGAGCAAGAACCTGGTCAATGTGTCCGTCTGGGAACATTATAGGGCTCCACATTTAACATTTTGGTTTTTTTTGAAAGCTTTTACAGCTCTTGACATAAAAGAAAATGATAGATCTGCCTTAGTGTGATGTTCATTGCGTGCTTCATTGTTAAAGCGAAGTTCATGCCTCTGAAAATCTTTCAAGACTTTATTAAGAAACTAATAAATATTTATTTATATGTATTGATCCTTCATTACCTCAGAGATTTTAATTTTTACCGCATCTTGGGAAAATTTATCCCAGTTCCCAGATTGTTCTATGGTGTTTATTTTTCGTCTTATTGTGTTTCTGGCTGTGGTACATATAAAAATCCTCATTACACAGCTTAAATATAAACGATGAGTAATTAATTAATTATGTAGTTGACAATAAAGAGCAATTCCCATGGTCCAATAAGTGAGTATATTTTTTGGAACGTCCTGTGGAAATATTCATTAACTTAATATAGAGAACGACGAGACCACTAATTCAATTCAAGTAGTTTATTTTTCAAACCCGACAAATGATGTCATGCTTGATTAATGATTGCGAACTGCAAGTGAAAATCATATCAGATATAAATTCAGGTAAGGCAACATACAAAAAAATAAATTGGGAAACCAGAGAATTATTAAAAATTGATTAAGTAGGTGCGACTTAGAATTGTTTCTAATTTTTGCTTTCACTATTTCACTCCCTTTAAATACTAGATCAAAAAACAATTTTGTATACTATGATTAGGTGTTTCAATGAAATTACTTTCCAAAAGTTATTTGCTTCACGCATAAAGCCGTGCTAAATCATTTTCAATGATTCTTTGAAACATCAATGAACATTCTTGTTCAGTAAGAATGATTAGTAGTTTAATGCGTTCATATACCTTAACCTTTTATTCATTTTTGCTGATCATTACTGAAAAATGAAAACAAAATTTGGCCGTCAAAAAGATTTGTTAATGTTAGATCCCACATAATTTGACAATCGGAGTGGAAAATGCCTCAATCGAAGTGGAAAAAGTGCTTCGAAAATTGGTTCAAAAGCATGCAAAAGTGTATTAAAAATAATTCTGCAAACCAGCGGAAAATCTTGCGGACAGGCAAATAAATCTCGTGGACCGGCGGTTGGGAAACACTGATCTATAACACTGTGCCATCTATCAGGAAGACAAAATATTCCCGATTTATAAAATTCCTTTGAAGAAAAATTCTTCTTTTGAAGAAAAAAATTGTTCAAGGGTCATTTTAACATGGTTCATATCTCTAATGGCGGGTAGTTTTCTCTAACTCAAATTAAAATCATTTATTTTTGTATCTTACAACATACAAAAACAAATGATTTTAACTCGAGTTAGGGATAATTCTTACTTTAGCAACCGGCCCTAAGTGTCTTGTTTCTTAAAAAGTGTTCCAGTAACCGAAATAAGTGATAGTCGGAGGGTGCAATGTCTGGTGAGTAGGGTGGGTGTGTTAGAACCTGATTGAAGTGGGCTTTTGTTAAACAAAATGATAAAAAGACTCAATCAATCATTAAGAGTTAGTAGATTTGAATATCTAGTTCAGCTTAAACCAAAGGAACAGACTATACTTGCATTACATATTTTATGTTGGATATTGTAATGTAGCAAAAAATCTTGTATATTTATGAATGAGCTGCATAAGTGAAGGTCACAGGGGTTCAAGGACAACTTCTAACCCTGTCTGGGAGCGCTAAGTTATTAATTATTCGTGAAATTAATTTTAATTAATTTTAAAAAAAAATTAATACAGAGAATTCAAAGATAATATAGTTTTTCTCTTAAATTTTGCAACTGGACCTAAAAGATCCAGTTACATATAAGTTAAGTCGTTGTTAAGTCGCGTTGTTAAGTCTGATGATGTAGTTAACTAAGCATCATGTCGTCAAGTGTTACAGAAAGCATTGCTAAGTACACAGTAAATTATTTTTCATCATGACATTGTCAAATATTTGACAATGTCATCAACTGACTGCGTGATTACCTGACGACATTATAAACAATGCTTTACGCAACTAGGCCTAAACATTGTTGTAATAATTACGTCCAAAAATGTTTTAAATTAATGTTAAAAATATAAATTCCATCTACAAATTTGCAGTGTTGCATTTAAATGTCTTGTTTTATAATTTTTTTCTTTTTGGAGTCCATTCAGTAGTTGTAAAATGCAAATATATCCTATGAATCGTAGCAAAAACAGAAAAACATTCTACTTTGAGGAAGTTTAACATGTTTGAATAGTAGTACAAATGTCTGAACTGATAAACGGTTTCAGTTCTGTAATATGTACCGGAGCTCTAGCTATGTGAATATACTCAATTAAGGGATACGTTTGAACGCTGCGCTATTCGTAAGTTATACGTACTATTCTAGTTTTATTACATGGGATTATGCTACTGTAGCTATCATTTAAATGATTTAATTAATTATTTACGCGCTGTTGGCTTTAATTTTTTTGTTGTTTGCCAAATTGATGAAGCATTTCCGCTGGGAATTCAATTATGGTTTTTCTTATGTTGGCAATTCTTTTATAAAACATTTAAAAAAACATTTGCGCATGTCTATACCTGTAAGCTAAGACTACAACCATAGATCGTTTTAATTACACTACTATGACTTTAGAACAAACTGTAGGTAGACGATGATTACAAAATTATTTTAGGCATGTTTAAGGCACTGCTGAAACGGTGGTACAAATAAATATATCAAGTTTATTCTTGCATCATTAAATAAACCATTCAAAACATAATAGATACACTGGTAAATAAATTTTATGTAGTTAGTCTACCTCTTTACAGTGGAAGTTATCAATATGAGTTAGTTAACGCGACGAGATCATTTTGTACAAGTTCAAACGTGGTTTGTCTGCGGAAGAGTGTATTTCCGAAATGTTTATTATTTTTTCTGAAAATTGCCCAAGTCGGACCACAGTGTTTCTTTGGTATAAACAATTTCAAAGAGAAACTTTTAATCTATATAATGATGCTCGTCCAGGAAGGCCCTTTGAATTAGTTACTATACATATTGCTGCGGTTAAAAAACTGCTCGATGAAATTGATGAATTACAGACAGGTAGCATTCTTTGCACATTAATGCACCAGCTATTCGTTCAATTCTTCGCCACCATCTGGAAGTTAGGAAAGTTTGCACTCTATGGGTACTCCACAACCTGACTGATGCACAAACAGCAATAAGAGTTGAATGGTGTCAAAAATGTTAAATTGGGACACTCGAAATACGTGAACTCCATTGTAACAGAGGATGAAACATGGCTTTCTTATTATGATGTGCCATTAGAGTCAAGAAACAAGATATGGTTCTTTGAAGCCGAAGAATCTCCAACTGCGGTAATACAATCAAGTCTGTGAAGAGGAAATGTTGTATTCTTCGGTAAGCGAGGGATTATTACGAGAATTGTTTAGCTTTTAGCAGCATAAACCTATGCAGACGTACCAACTGAAAAGTGGAAAGACATTTTTAACACGTGGTATACACGTATGAGGAAGTGTATTGAACGTTATAGGAAGTATTTTGAAAAAGTTTAAAAAGTAAGCCCGTATCTTAAAAGTTTCCTAGCGCCCTACGTAGTTATAAAAACAGTATTATTAGTTTTTATAGACACGTATTTGTCGAAATCTCTATATGCAAATGTCCCCAGATAAATTTCATGTCCTATTGTATCGAAATATGTTTTCTCGATACCTAGAAACAAGTACTGTTCTCTTGGCTCGATTCCAAAGGATATTGTATGAATGAAAGAATGCTTCGTTTGATGTATTGTTTTGAAAGCGTGATGCAACAATTCTTCCTGTCCGACTAAATAAAAAATGAGTTAGAAAGGTGCATTCCTCCAGTTCAAACGGTATTTTAAAAAGCAGATTATATAAGTTTTATAATTAATGAAATACTTGCAATATTTTTGGTGATAGTACACTGAAGATTCACATAATAAAATTGTAGTTGAAAAGAAAACTATCTAGTTTAAGTTTTGGCCAATAGATGGTTGCACCCATTATATTCAAACAATTTGAAACACTCTGTATTAGAACACAGAAGTAGTAGGGTTCCATTTTTTAGCCCGACTGTCTTTTTTTATTTTATTTTTTTTTTGCCGCAATTGTCAAAATTTTAGACCGTAACTCAAAAATGATCATATATTTGTGATCTAATGCTAAAAGTGTATAAGTAATCCAATTTTCCAACAATATTCAAAAATTTTATTTTCCTTAAATTTTGAAATTTTGATCTAATAATTTTTGACTTTGATTTTAGCCAAAATATAGTGTTAACCTAATTTTGGCGCGAGGATTATGAAAAAAATATTTAAAAAATTCATACTTTCCTAGCTTTTGTGTTAGAGACGATTTGGGACGGTATTTTGCCTATAATTCCAAAAATTATGCCCAAACTTCAAAATGGACCAAATTTTGTTGATCTATGACCAAAAATACATATTTGTACCAATTTTCAATAAAATCGGAGACAAAAAATTTTTGCTCGAAAATCAAAAAAATCGTAAGGGGTACCCCTTACGTTTTTTTCGATTTTTTTACATTTTCAAGGGTTTTGGATTATTACCCATACAAAAGTTAATAATTGGTTTATTAAAGCCCAAATTTTTTTTTAGACTAAACAATGTAGTAGAATTTTAAAAATTCAAACCCCAGATTTCTATCCCTAACCATTTTTTAGTTAGGATTTATCAAAATTTTGAAGAAAAAAAAAAACAAAAAAATAATGAAATATTTTCAAAAATTTTATTTGTTTCAAAATTTGATTATAAGTCAATCAGTACCTCAAGATTTCAAAAAATTCAACCGCATGTCTTTATCGCATTTCGTTTTTGAGATACGTCCATGCGAAGATGAAAATTTTTATAAATCACGCCATATTAAAATTTATAATAATTTTCGCAAAACGAATAAGGCGCAAAACGAAGAAGGTCCTACATTTTTTCTAGACTAAATAAACTACGAGAAATACAAAAATTTTACATTGCTCTCCATTTTACTAAAACATACCTTTTGAAGTCATTTAGTTTGTGTTCGATAGTCATTTTGAAGATATATTATTATTTAATATAAGGACATTTGTATTGGTATCGCTAAATAAAACAATATTTACATTTGACATTTCATAATACGCTCAGATGTGTTTCGATACTTGTGTTCACATATCTTATAGTCATTTCTAAAAACCTTTTCTATATAGTTTGTTGTTTATTTAGTAATTTTGTGTTTAGTTATATATTTTCTTATAGATATCTTATAGATTTCCATTTGATATTGTGTGTAGTGCATAGCTTTTTAGGTTAAATTCAACCTATTTTCTTTTCTTTGATCATATTTTTGGATCACATCAGCCATTTTTAGGACTACTTATCCTATAAGAATAGTTTATTTGTTTCTTTTCTGTTCTTATTCTTATATTTTCATTTTATTTCGATAAAAGTGACAGCGTACGAATATTACATTTGTTAAATGAATGAATGTAAACGTACTAAATATGACGTCTACAAAAATATGTGACGTTTCCAGTGACGCAACTGCAGTGATTCGCTGACTGCCCTATAATAGCACTTTCTGCTGTGAAAGGATCCAGCCTACCTATAAAGGAGTCAAGTCAATTCACAATATCTTTGGACACTGTACACATATTTTGTAACGCAGTTATATTTCGTCGGAATGGCATTTAGCTGTGCGAGTATGGAAGTAGTAAGATCAATGTATATCTAATGAATTTAACAGATCTTCCTGTATATTTGCTACACTTTCAATTTTCTCATGCAATTATCTTAATAAATAATAAAAACAAGTACAGTTGTTATTCATTATGCCTTATTTGATTGGATAATTTTATAATAACTGATCAAATGAATACTAATTAATAATTCTAACATATCATCCTGTCCGGTAAATATAGGTTAGGAACTATGTTTAATGTTTAATACGGAGGCTGCAGATCACAAAATAATCGACATAAAAACGTACTTTGCATACCCGCCTCATTTACCTACTTTACATACATAGATATGGGGTAATTAGATTAAAGAGACATTTGCATATCGGTATATTGTTGTTCTCACGTTTATTACCGCGGATTTATTACTGTTAACTCGGGTTATACGATGGTTTCAATTTTATTTATCCACTACAGAACAAAACCATCTCTTCTAAATAGAAAGCAAAATTAGGCACTGGATTAAAGCAGCATTCACAGCTCTAAATTTAATAGATTATGCGTTGTTGACTGTTTTCCAAACTTATAGTTAGTGTAGATTTCCGTTATCTCTAGGTCAGGGGTCGGCAACCTTTCAGTGACAAAGAGCCAAATCTATATTGAAAATAAAAACAATAACATGGAAGAGCCGCTAAAAAATATATGCTATATTTAAGAAAAAAACGTGAAAATTGTTATTAATATATAAATAAATTAATATTTACTTATACATTTAGTTTGTGATACCTATTGCACTTGCCAGTATATTACAATATAATAAATTTTTTACTGGGACGGTTGCTACTTGCATAGTGTTCAATAAGACTTCAATACTTGGTAAATATTCAGTAATCTTTAACTTAAGGCAGCACTCAAGTTTCAGGTCAGTAAGATTACTTCTTGACTATTAATTTCATATGTGAAAAGACTTGCTCACAGTAATGTGTGGATCCGAAAATGGTCAGTAGTCCAAAAGCATAATTTTTTAAATGATTGAACGATTCTGGAAGACGATTCCAAGCTTCGAAAACAACTTTATCTACATCTTGAAGATTACGAATTTCGGTCCACTTATGCTGTATAAAATGAACTTTTCTCTTTCTAAACTTTCCAGATCAGAAATAAGTTTTAAGAATATATTATTCCATAAATCTTTGGATTTCAAATACAATAATTGAAGTTCAAATTGTACCTGATTAATCAATGGGAATGGTGATAAATGTAATTGCTGCATATTTGCTTCAATTGGTTTTGTCAAAAGAGCTAGTGTAGCTTTGTATTTTCTAAACCCTTTAATTAAATCTTTCTCCAAAAGCTTCTTGCATATTAACAATAGTTTGTGCAAAAAAAAATTGCATTAATAACGTTGTTATTGTCCATATGTTTTTGATCAAACAGCGTAAGCTGCACTTTTAGAACTGTATCAACTATTTTTTACATATATCAAAAACCTTGTTATAACCTTACTTTTTTTAAAAAACAAGTAATTTTTGCATTTTTGTATAAATTGTTGCAATAAATTCTTTCAGCTTACGTCACTGATCGACATAAAGATTTACAGTTACAGTTTATAAGTCCAAGAATTAAATGTCACTAGAAATAAAATATGTATTTATTCAAACAATTTCCTAGAGCAGACCGACACTCGATTGATTAGTAAATCACAAAATAGAAGATTATGAATATAAATTAAAGAAAAAACGGATAGATTTAAAACGTTTACGATCTAATTAAAGACAATTAGAATAAGTAAAATGGTTGAAAACTTGACAGAACCGATTGAGTTTAGTACGATTTCTTAGTCGGTAATATCGGTCGCTTTTCCCTTGTCGAACTTTTGTTCTATCCCCGAATATATTAATTTATTTCTTCTGTCATTTCTAGTGAAATTTCCAATGATTTCACGGAAACAGACACCAAGTATAAGAGATAAAGACGTCGTGATTGATTAAGTAGCAAATTTTCAAAAGATATTCAATTAAGATAAATCATTTATGGGATAACTCGTCTCTATTCACTTAGCTCAAGAAATATTTCTCACAGCGCCCTCTATAGATTTATTACCTATATCATCAATAACAATTAAATTTTAACGATAAGCGATCATTATAAATTGAAATACTACATCAAAAATTGGATCATTTAGTTTTCTAATATAAATTCGATTCAAACCATTTGTGATACTGTTCAGATAATTGAATTAATAAATCGGTAATGCAGATTACATATGTACCGATATAAACGGTCGGTATTATAGATTATATGCTAAAAATTGACAGTAAAATACGTTAAAAATTTAAATTCCCATGTAGTAAGAATTTAAGAAGTGTATGAGTCAGTTCTTGTAAATTATGTGGAAAGAATAACAGATCACAAGTGCCTGTGTGTTGAATACAAAGTACATTACCATGTGAAAGTATCATAACAGACGCAAATGTGCTACATTAACTTAAAAACTCGAAACAAAAGCATCTAAAATAAGTGTTTTGTTTGTGTTAAGCCGGCTGTACACTATGTATCTAATGTTTTAAAATATTTGCCAAATTTCTCTGGATACGTGTGCCAATTTGACAACATTGGAAACATGTGTTTAAACCATTTAACGGATTATTATTTTTACGTTGGTATTCCAGAAGAAATTATATAGTATTTAAATTATGAGAAAAATCTTTTTTTCTCTGAGAAAAATGTCTATTACATTACTCACATACTCTATTAAATTATAGTTCGCTTATTAGATTACAATAGTAACAATTAACCTTGGAATAATTTATCAGTCTAGCATTAAAATCACATATGTATACTGGAAATAGTATTAATTTTTACTAAACACAAATTAACTGGTTTTTAATACATTGTATGCAAGATATTCTGCAATCCTAAATCAGTTTTTAACAAAAGTGTGATGGTAATAACTGTATTTGATTGTGATTCTGATGTATGTTATTCGGAAGCAGTAAGGAGCACGCGCGTCTCTAACTTGTCAGGGATTTTATCTGCGAACGTAGCTAATATTAAGCCATGGGTTATAACCAAAATAATTCATAAACTTCAAACTGCCCAACCCAAAATGAGGAGCCAATTCTGATGTACAGATTCGAGTCGTGGATAATGATGGAAAAAATTAGAAGGAAATTAAAAGCGACAAAAATAAGATAAGGAAGATAGCAGGAATAGAATTAGTATAGCGTATAGACAGAACAAAAATGAGGTAGTATAAATATGTTCAGAATAAGGTTCCTGTCACTCCAATGTGAAGCATAGTGCCTCAATAAACTTCCGCCATTTGGATCTGTCTTGCGCTAGATGTTTTAGCTCCCTCTATGTTTTGCCTCTTTCGCTGGCTTACTTCATGGTTAGTCTACGCCACGTGTTCGTCTGCCACATCTACGGCTCCCTTGTGGGTTCCAATCAAGAGCCATTTTACTGATAGACAAAGGGTTGTTCCTTAAGATATGGCCTAATCATCTCCAATTCCGCTGTTTTATCAGGATGTCTATGGAGCTTTGGTAGATTCTCTCCCAAAGGCGAGCGTTAGTAATAATGTCAGGCCAAAATATGCGTAATATTCTACGCAAGCAAGAACTGACAAAAACGATGAATAATGGTTCTAGAAGTTTTCCAAGTGTTACATTCGTATAGTAGAACCGGCATGATATTAGAGTTGAATATACTAATTTTTGTGGACTTGGCATACTGCGAAGTGTTCCAAGCATTTTTCAGCATACTGAAAGCATGCCTAGCTTTATTAATCCTCATTTTAACATCCTGTTCGGTGCGTCCAGATTTGCATGAGACAATGCTACCGAGATAAGTAAAAATTTCGACGTCTTCAATAAGGTGATAGTTAAAATGGAACTTGTCTTGTTGAGTGAAGCCTAATCGCATGGATTTCGTCTTTTTAATGGTAATTGCGAGGCCTACCGATTGCGCTTCCTTTAATATTGCTTCTCCAAAACTTTCTATCTTGAATCAACAATAGAAATTTATAGAAATTCTCTTAATGTCATCCATCGATGGTCTGTAAGTACTCCTCTCGTGTTATGTGCAAAGCAACAAATCAATTTTTTGTTCGTTTAAACATAGAACAGGAAGCATTTCATCCGACTTCTCCCGAAGTTAACCAAAAACGCTAATTCTCCATTCTCACATTCATGTTTATTTATAAAACAAAATAGTGTAAATTTGTTCCTATTTAAAACACCCCCTAATGATCTTAAATTCGTTGAAAAATATTTTTACACATTTCCCTTTAAAAACACTTAAAATATGTCGTTGTAAAAAAGTAGTGAAATGCAGTTGGTAGTGAAATCCATCAGAATTCGACAAGGGTGCCACCCTTATTTTTTAAAACTTCCTGACATCAATAATGAGCTAAAGAAAAGAAATTTTACTTCCGGTTCCCAAATAAGAAAAACAATAATAGAAACACTAAAAAATAAGGGATGTATAATGTTTCTACTTTTTGCTAACATACGCTGAATGAAATTTAAAATACTTTTAACTTATTTTTATTAAATTCACACGCTATTCCAATAAAATTGATTGTAAAACAAAACCAAAACACCAAAAATGGTTTTGTAAATAATCGATCAATCATTTTATAAGTCCCACACGCGAATCATTTCACTCCAATAAAAAGCCAATGATAGAATTGCATCTAGAGTGGTGTGGATTCATTCAACAATGACATCAGAACGCGCTCCTTCACTAGGCTGCTGGACGAGTCACTAGCAGCGCTTCACAAAATGTTCAACCAGAAAAGAACAACATCGATGGTCATCTAAAAAACAGAAGGGTTTCGAGAAGATTTAGGGAAGCATATTTTCAACAGTGGATGAATCCGGTTGAATGATGATGATCTTACATCAAACATTACGTCAACTCTACGATACGAAAGCCTCGTCCATAAAGATGTTGTAAAGTCCTAGAAGTCTCCAGAATTTTTAACCGAACAATTGGGGAAATAGATATCTGCCAACTTGATTTTGTGATATTGCAACGCTGAATTAAGTAGGAAGCACAAGAGCATTGGCTCAACTGTAGTAGGGACCAAAATTTATTACAATTTTTATATAATATCGTTTGTTTCAGAAATCCCTAGAGTAAGTCTTTCTCTATGGTGCACAACTTAATCTGACATTGTGCAAATGACAACAAATATTTCAGTGCTAAATAAATCGAGCAAAAATTTCGAAACTGCAGAACGTATAAATTGTCCAACATAAGATCTTTTTGCTGTCAGATAGGCAGTCACTCCTACCCTCTACAGGCCGTCGATTTGAACCGGGAGACTCAATAGCGTTCGTACTCATGAATCGACTACAATTGTACATACACTAACTAAATAAACCATCGTTGGACGACACTGTATTTATTACTTAGTATATAATTGCCCCAACGTCTAACCCCTAATAGTAAGGGCAGAGCCTATTAACCCACTGCGCATTTAGAGTTTTATGTCTTTTCAGCTTACGATGGACAACTTATACAATGAAAAATTAAAGCAAGAAACCAAAGTCTAAGAAATTAAGCCTCAAAAACTCTTGGATGCAAGTATTATTGGGAAGGACATGCCCAATGATGTGCAAAAAGCAGATGGTTTAAAATAACCGAATGGTTTTCATTGGCAAATAAGACGAGACAAAATCAGGACTGATAGCCTATGGTCCGGAACTATAATGGAAAGTAATTTTGGTAGAAGTATCTCAAAGGACATTATTATATTATTATGCGAGGTCAACATCTTATGTCACAGCAACAAATCAAATTTCTCTCCGTTTATTTGTCGCTATTAAAGGAAATTACGCAATGCTGTGTCCAGTGATGAATACAATCAAGGGCTATGGGCTTGTGCCCAAGATACTGCAGAAGCTTAAGCAGTAAAATATACAAAAATTGTATCAGAATGGTAAGATATGAGGTGAATAATCGTCGACCAGAAAGAACACCTCGCAAGAGATGGAGAGATCAGCTAACCAAAAATCAAACAAGTATGGGTGTACAGGACACATGTAAAGACCTAACAATGAACAAATCAAGATGGAGGACTTATGTGAATGAGGCCAAAGTTCAACCCGACTAACAGTGCCCAAATAAAAAGCCGAAGATTGTGTCAATATACCAAATTATGTACCGAATTTACAATCATGCTACTCTAAACGAATGAGGGTAACATGTATTAATATCTACATAAATAACATCGCACTGTTAACGTCTAGGTATTAGGGTAACATCCATAATATTAAACTACGGCAAGTGTTAACAGACATGCTCCAAAATAGAATTTCTAGAACATAGTTCAAACTTGAAAGTTTACTTGTTAAAATTAACAAGTAGTGTTCAGAATACGTAAGTCATAAAGAATATCTTGTGGAGTATATATATAATTATGATTTCATTGTCCATGATTTCCCTGAAACTATGTAGCAGGAGCATTTTAAAACCGAAGGGCATCAAAATCATTCGGCACTGCCCATGATGACAACCAAAGTCCAAAAGGCAAAAGACCATTTAACCTAATTGGAAATAAATGTAATACCTTTAAAAATTAGGACTGCTACGAATTAAATTGGTCACCTAATTTACGAAATCTAGATTTTAGAGTCCAAGTGGGTTTATAGGTAGACAAAGACTTCGTTAATTTGCTAAATAGCATCACAAAAAACACATTTTTTGGCGTGTTGCCCTTTAGGTTATTAACACTAAACAAAATTTATTCTGGCACACTCAAATATATTTTTATTTTTATCACAGAGATGATACATTTTTGAATAGTTTTCCGTCTTAAGTAGCTAAGAATACTGTTCTTATAAAATATATTTCTATACAGAATAAAAGTAAACTCTTTTTCATAAAACTATCTCTCTTTCAAATACATTTTATTTTTATTGGTCGTATGTCTTAATTTCCAATCAGTGCACCTTATCGTCCCGCATTTTGAGAGCCACCTGAGGTCTTAGGACGAGGTGTACGCGGGGAAGAGGTATTCACTCACCGTGGGAACCTTGCCGGCTGTCGGGCGTACAGTTTCTTGGTGAGAGGTAAGGTGGAGTGTGGTGTACCACGCACCGGCCTATCCTTCAGTATGCTGCACGGCAAGCAAGCTTCGGACACCGAATCACGTGCAACACGAACACCACTGGACACAGTGGCGGACAGATGAAGATGTTACAAGTTTACAAAGATGATTTGGTTGAAGTCCGATGATAGAGTAGAACAAAGAAATAATATAACTGTTAAAAAACACTGGATTTTTGGAGTAAAGAATCTTACCTCGAAGTTAACACAAAATGTAACTTTAGTAAGATTACTTTAGTTCTGTACTATGATCAAATAGCTCAGGTATCACAATATTTTATTGTAAGGCCAAAAGACAACTCTTCTAATATTACCTAAGCAAAAAAACAGTCTAGTTCTGACCCTCGCGAATCTTTGAGAATGATCTGGCGCTTATTTCCCGAAATTATCAACCATAGTAGTTGTCTGGTGTGTTTTAGCACCTTTTTCAAACTGGATCCTTAAGCAGGCGCGAAAAAATAAGAATACTCTTTCAGTTGACCGCGAGGTATCCGTATGGTTCCCGATAAAAATTTCTCTAAATCTCCCCACTTTTTGGGACTCATCATATCTTTCAGTTGACCGCGAGGTATCTGTATGGTTCCTGATAAAAATTTCTTAAAATCTCCCCGCTTTTTGGGACGCATCATATCTCTTTCAGTTGGCTGCAAAGTAGCCGTATGGTTCCTGATAAAATTTCTTAAAATCTGCCCGCTTTTTGGGATGCATCATATCTTTCAGTTGACCGCAACGTATCCGTATGGTTCCCGATGAAAATTTCTCTAAATCTCCCCTCTTTTTGGGACGCATCATATCTCTTTCAGTTGACCGTGAGGTATCCGTATGGTTCCCGATCAAAATTACTCAAAATCACCCCGGTTTTTGGGACGCATCATATCTCTTTCAGTTGACCGCGAGGTATCCGTATGGTTCCCGATAAAAATTTCTCAAATACTCCCCGCATTTTAGCAGGCATCGTATCTCCTACATTTTGTCCGTGCTTTATCCATGATGACAAATATGCAAGCTTGCCATCAATTTCATAAGCCAAACCATGACATTTTTTAAATACCAAATAATTTGAAATGCAAAATTTTATTAATAGTTTCTTTATATATAACACCAACTAATTTTAGCAACATTGTACAGGTGATTGTTTAGATGTGATTTGTTGTTGTCATTGTTTAGGATTGAAAAGCAGACGGGTCTCATGCGGTGTTTTCAAATCCATGCGCCGTTACTTCCGCAGCGTTCTAAAGAATGTTTATACAAAATTTGGTCCAGTTCGGCCAAAGGGTCTAAAAGTGTATAGCGGTCAATCAAACAATTGTCTTCTTTTATATATATCAAGATATATATTAAAGAACATCCAAATAATTAATTCGGCTGTGGACCTTTCTCAGCTATTTGCTAGTTGGACTACATCAGATTTACTGCACCATTCATACTTTATTGATGACAAAACTCATAAGAATATTGGGTTCTTTCATTATTTTCTCAAAAAATGAATGGAGTTATTAACTGAATTACATTTTAAACTCAGCAAATCTTTTACAACACTTGATGAACTTTAGGCATATTGGTCATCATTGGGAAAACTCTTTCTGGTACAGAAGTGTCAAAAAAGAATAAACTAAACCCAACAGTCTTTAAATTTCCAAAATGTCCCATTAAATAAATAACCTGAAGCATTTCATTTAAACTGATCATTTTTTCAATTCCCAAATTGTCGATTAAATATCAGCTTGAGGCTAGTTCACTACTTGTTGACTTCTTCTTCTTTCTTTGTCTGATACACGCGACATCTATACTCACGTACATGAACTACAGTTTCTGATAACGAGTCACATCTTGAATATAACCATGTATCTGAATTGAATCACGAAAACTAAATTTCGAATAATTAATAGGCGCTTTTAAATTTTTTTCTTGTTGAAACTTGTTTGGGAAATTGTTAAGTAATTGTGTTTTTAATAATAATGATAGTAAAATGAAATTATGCAGTGTATATGTACCTATAGAAATGAAATATAAAAATACTTTTGGTTTACTTAGGCAACACGATATTTGAAGTGCAGAGCTGATCATTTTTATTTTGCTGGGCAAAATATCCGTAGTACTTAAAGAGAAAAATCACGACCACTATAGAATTTACCAATTCTAAAAACAAATTTAGCTACAAAAAGTTAATATTCTAACACAAAAGTTGGAATGTTATTCTAAAGCACTTATCTTCTTATAAATTTTGCGTGTATATCATTTGTTATGGAATAACAATTCTATGATTGTTGTCATTTGTTTTTGTAGGGTTACATTAAAATATATGTAATGTTTACATTAAATAAATGCAACATAACTTCCTAAAAAGTACTAAAATAGTAGCCGATGTGCGGCAAATTAAATTAAAATTAAACAAATAATAAATAAAAAAATCAGCTGTGGCCATCACAGGACCGACCGCCATCACAAAGTACTTGTTTAATTTAAGCTGCTATCAAAAAATGTCTTAAATAAAAGTTGTTATAACCGAATGATGACACTTCTATCCTCTTGGTTACATCAACTTGTCTGACACCAGCTTGGAGAAGTCCCACCACACGATTCGTCTTGTGGATAGTTAAATGATGTCGTTCTATTATTAAAAAAGAATGCCACTACTTAAAAACACTGCAATTATCAATATAAACGTGTTAAATCTAATTAAAATGAAACATGTGATCAACCTACGGATTATGTACTGAATAAAATTTGTCAAATTTGTATTTGTTTTGTCTTGTTGGTTATTGTTGTTACTTGTTTTCCATAGCCAACTACTCATAATTGCCTACTTTAATTGAAATACAACATTAAATGTAAAATAAGCAATATATTTTCATATTTTTTCAATATCTCTAGACTTTTCCGATGTGTGTGTATGTATATGTAATGCGTAGTGAATAATATATAATTTGTTTTTGTGTTTTTTTTATTGAGTCTGCTGCTGGTTATTTTCACGTTCTTAATTTACCCGTCTGGATAAATTAAAAAATAAGCGCCGAGTTATTTTTAAATTTCGTCAGAAATACAGCATACGATAGCCAGTTTAAAACACTGGCAGTATTTTAAAAATAAATATTTATTGTAACATTAGTGAAATTTAGTGGCGGTTCAAGTTGTTCTTTTGGATATTAACACGCCTATTTGAACATAACTTTGCTTTGATCTTCAAAACAATGGCAAAGAAAAAACTCACACACATATTATTTTAAAATCATCGCTTCAAAAAAAATTTGAGAAATTTCATATTTAAGCTTCGAACGAAAACATTACAATTTTTTTACCCTGGGTGAAGTTTTATATGTTTTATATAACAATATATAACAACGAGGAAAAGCTCGTTATTGAAAGACATTTTCGGCAAAAAAGATTTCCAAATGTAATCCAATCCTTCCATTAGTTCTATTTCTTCAGTTTAAAAATACAAGGAACAATGTTTTTTAGTAGATGTTGTTTTGATTTCGTGATTTTATAGGTTAGGACAAACAAACCAAATTCTCAACGGTTCTAACTCGTTCCAACACTAGTTAAGAGGATTCTAGAACTATTGGCATCTGACACTACCGATAGAGGCGCCACTGCATTGCACATCATGGCTGACGCAGATAGGATATTTTTGACAGGTTCAATGGTATCTTCATGTGATATTTATTGAAATTAATTTATTATTCAATATGAGGGTTGCGTTAAATGAAATTTTGTGTTTTCTCAGTGCCCAAGTAACCTCTAGGGTTATAATTGAAGGTAATAAGGCTTTTTTTTGCCACGTTTCGGAACACGATGAAAACTTAGGTCTCTACCACGACCTACTTTTGCATTGCAAAGATAAACACAACAATTCACGTTGCATTAAATTTTTTCTTGCAATTTTAAAGACGTTTTTTAAAAACTCGCTATGAAAATAACAGTAAACAAACTCGACTATCCTCCACCTGTCAGTTTCTCAAAATCTCACTAGAGGCGCTTCAGTTTTTGTTAGTTGACAGTACGTTCGCACATGGATTCTACGCAGTTCTGATTCACGTTCTGAACTCCTGTGAATTATCTGTTAGAACAAACCTAGTATTTTCTGTGAAAACTGTCGTTTGAAGTAATTATTATTTGTTATAAAAGGTAATGTAAACCACAAATGGACATTATTGATTTAATTAGAGTATTTACCTAACAAATTGTAATGATTTTCACACAATTTTCCAACAGTATTAAACAGGTGCAAGTTTTTGGTCTCATACTCATCAAACTAATTTAAAAAAATGCATTTAATTTGTTCTAAGAAGTCTTTAATAGTTTGAATCTGTTGTGGACAGACAGGTTATGTTCTTATTAAGTTTACATTTAATCTTCAGTATCCGCAACTTTAACGTAAGAAAGTAATGTAATAATCTCTAGATTGCCTATATATTATACCGTGAACGAGTTAGCTACATATTATTATACTTATAATAACACTGTTACGTAGTTTAAACTTAGTGATAATATATTTGTATTATCTCATTACGAATAATACTTTCCCACAACAAAGGATCGTTTTAACTTATCACGGGAAATCTCTAAAACTAAATATCCAAATCAAAAACAATTTAGAGTCATATTGTACTTCACCAAGTATATTTTTCTTCTGTTGTTTCAGAATTAATGTTTGTTTCTTTTATTATTATAAGTAAGATTGCAGTTTTAGCTACATTTATTGAAAGAAGCAACTTATTAGTCCATGTGTATATTACCTAGGTCGATTTGAAGAATTTATCAATTCGTAAATGGGTAATTGAAAATGGTCGTATCATCGGTGTACATACAGTGCTGAGAACTAATAGAACCGGATAAATCAGCAACAAATATTGCATACAGTAAAGGACCCAAGACCGAGTCCTGTGGGACGCCGTTAATTACAGGTCTTGGTAAAGAGAAACTATCCAGATTGAGCTTGAAAGTATAGATTACAAAGATAAGATTCAATTCAACAAAGAAGCTTTTCTCCGATTCCAAAATGTTCAAATTTCAAAAGTAATCTATTAATAGGCACTTTATCCTTAGACCTTATTAAATTTCAAGAGAGGATAATAAGACATCCAAAAAAAAAAATGCTAAACCAATGCTGGGCAGAAATAAAAAGAAAAGTGGGGCAAAGAAAGATTGAATACAGATGGTAAAAGAAGAAAAAGATTTGAATATAACGGCTACTCAACAAGGGAGATATCTATAAAGAAGTCGGGAGGACAAGATGTGACACAGGAAATAACAGATAGAATGAGGGATATCCAAGGACAAGAAAGAAGCGAGAGCCTAACAAGTTCAAGATATAACAGGAAATACCTAAAGACTTAGACGACACAGATACCAGAGTACCTAAAAACAAAAATGAACGGAGATAAGAAGAAAATAATAGCTAGATCTAGGTGCGGAAATGAGGAAAGGGAAAATGAATACTGGAGAAAGGATGAACAAAGAATGTGCAAGTTGTGTGGAGAGGAAAGAGAAACCATAGAGCACATACTGAAGAATTGCGGAGAAATGAAATTTAAAGAAGGGACAAGAAAAGACGTGCTATATGAATCAGGTCAAGGATGGACATGGATGGAAGAGGTCTTAGAGAGAAGAAGGTATTTGAAACGAAGATACCTTAGTTAGTAATAATTATAGTTTTTATTATGAAATATAAAGTTAATCAATGTAAATATGTAGATTTAAACCGAAAGGTATATGAATAAAGTATTATCTATCTATTGTGCTGACGTGCCACCAAATACTCCTGTAAAGGCAATGGATCGAAAAATAAGAAAGAAAGAAAATGACAGAGAGAGAGAGAGAGAGAGAGAGAGAGAGAGAGAGAGAGAGAGAGAGAGAGAGAGAGAGAATTTGCATTCTATGTAATATAAATATTTTCTTTGAAAACACTATTTTTGACAGTTTCCAACTTCAATTAGACCAGGCTCGTATATATATATATATATAAAATAAAACGCAGGTTCTCTTTTATTCGTCAGTTTATTAAAATAGTTCTTGTCAATTTATAAAATATGAAACGTTTCGTGCATGGGTAGTATGCACATCTTCAGTCAGTCAATCAGATAAAATAAAATCACCACGTAGTCAACTCGAAGTTAAAACCTATATATATATATATTTGTTTATCGGTTTTCTGTCCATCAATCAGCATGTGAAATCTCGTAATATCATATTTTACTAAACGCATTACTGTCTGATGATTTTTAATAGAATCTGATTATTGATCAACAGTTATAGAATCCCACAGTTAAAAAAAAATGTTTCATTTCAAAAGCAATTGAATTAATTATGAATCGTACCTCCCCTGAGAGCGATTGTAAGTGGCATTCTTTAAGATAAATAGTTTGCAACAGAGTGCAGTTACAAAGTTATTTATAGTCAAACAGAAATTCCAACTAAGAATTGCTTTATTTTTATTACACCAAATAGTTTTGTTACTATTTACGTGTGTTAAAAGATTCACTGACATCTATCAGAAATTTTACGAATTAGAAAATATTATTTTGTAACCGTACAATTCTTAAAAGTGTACTTCCTTATGGAGCTGAGACATGGACACATGGAATCTTGTGGAACTTCACTTTGTGACAGTATTTATATTAATTAATAAAGGCTAGGTATTAAGGGTGTTTGTTTGAAACCCCAAATAACTCTTTTATTTTAAGAGATACAAAAAAGTTAAACTAGGCAGAAGGGCCCACTTTAAAGAAAGGACCACCCAGAAAGGACCATAATAAGAGTTCTGCATCACTTCCGGTTTCAACGAAAATTGTTTCAATTTTTTATCTAGTATAGGGAATCGGTACTTCAATTTATTTATTTTTTTCTTGAAAGTATATTAAATGAGCTCTACAAGGATATCAAAATATCATGCTTTAATTTTAACCCTTTCTAAATGACGACAAAATAATAAATAACATAAATCGTACAAAGTTAAACATAGCAAGTTTTGAAAATGATTTTGTTACATAAAAAAACCAAATAAAACCTGCAAATTTTCTTGCCTGTTAGTACGAGTTTGATACAAAGGTGATAACATCAAATTGTTTGTAATTGTGGCTTACGTACGTTATTCAAATGAAGTAATGGCAGATATGGTTCTGCCATTCGGGGAAAATCAAATAAATTCTGTTAGGATCCAGAAACTCTACCAAGAAAGGTATCCTGAAGGTAAAGGTTAGAAGACTTGGAACAATGGACAGCCATCATAGTTTATTCATATTTTGTTTTATTGTTTTTCTTAGTTAGATACCAATTCCCTATACTAGATAAAAAGACGAAACAATTTTCGCTGAAACCGGAAGTGATACAGAATTCTTATTATAGTCCTTAATTGGGTCCTTTTGTCTAGTTTAACTTTTCTCCTCAAGAATTTTTTGTCTCCTGAATCTCTTAAAATAAAGGAGTTATTAGAGGTACGGCGTTTCAAACAAACATCCTGTATATGTATGACAAGAATACGATTCCTTTTTGCTAATAAAAAAAAAGATCTTAATGCAAAGACCCCGAAAAAATTTACAGCCAGGGGGCTTCATAGAAGCTTAAGCCTCCACTGTAATGACCACAGTTTTCAATACCGAAGCATGATGTATTTCGTTGAAAATAGATTATTTAAAGTTTCTACCTGTTTTAAAAAAATCATCTCCCAAGATACAGATGTACATAATTAAATTAAATCATAAGGAAACATCATCTTACTTACTCCCATGGTAGTTAAACCCCCTTTACGGTTTTAAACTACTCGTTATAACCAACATATAATGACTTCATTAAATCTTAGAAAGTAATTAAAATTATATAGTAAAGATGGCTATGGAACGTCTCTTCTTATGGTTATTTAAAACTGTAAAAGATGGATTTTATCTACCTTTCACTAAAGATGAATCAAAACATGTCAGGAATTATAATTAGACTTATCTCGGATTAAATGGAAATTTAAGAGAATGGATAAGGTGTACAAAAACGATTATCATAACCAGGACCAGTCTTAGGCTGATTAGACCAAATTTACATATTCGAACCCCGCGCCGATATGGTAAAAATTTGTCTCAAAAATACAATATTTGGTTTGCACCTTTATAATGATATATTTCGGATGAGCCTTACTTGTTGGCTTCGTCAGATAAAATAAAATTACTTACCGTCCATCTGAAGGTAAAGGGTAAAACAAGTTTCCCTCTTTCTGGATCTGCTAGTGTGAATGTATTTCCTCCTAAGACAGGACTGGAGGTGTTCCCGAAGGAGCAAGGTCCATTACTGGTCACGTTACTTTGATACTCCTTGAGACAGACGCGGAAGAAAGTGTTACATTGTCCAGGACACTTGGACGCGGGAGCGCTGGGCGGTCGAGCGATGCCGCCACAACATTGTGCGTTCTGTAGTTCACCGCGGTAGTTCGCGATCTCCAGGACCTGGAGCTCGAAAAATCCTTTGCCATGCGCGCACTGAAACAATAAATAAGACAAATAAGCTACGTACATAAAAGCCTAAAAGATAAATACGGATTCTATTAGAGAAACTACAAACTAAAGCCTGGAACAGAATGCATACCGCGCTACGCCGTCAGCACGGCGTCATTTGCGACGGCGTTGCATGAGCGCCGTTGAATTTTCGCCTGCACACAATGCAATAATTTTTAACGCCGTCAAAGTGACAAGTGACAACCTATATCAGTGTTTATAGGTGCGCTTTCTTTTATTAAAATTATAATGGATGATGAAGACTTGTGTGTGATGATATTTATGTTGTATGCAAGTTATTTATACATACAAACACTTGACCATTCGGTAAAAACTGAGCTTAGGTGTTCTACGTCAACGTCCAACGGCGTCAAAAGTAGAAAGTTGACGAACATTCAATATCAACGACGTAGAACGCCATTCAGACGTTGCTCATTCTGTGCACTTGCGTACTACAGCTTGATTTTAACTTTGCGCTGACAGATAGCGCCGTCCAAACGCTGTCAATGCGTCGTTGAACTCGTTGCATTCTGTTCCGCACTTAAAAGATAACTACGGATTCAAATAGAGGAACAACAAATTCTGGCATATTTATTTTGTAAATTTCGTTATGAATTTGACAAAACAATAATTATAAATACTTTACATTTTAAATTTTCCGTCACTGTGTTTTATGAAACTGTTTAATATTTAATAATAAATGACTTTCTTCGGGAATAATATTTTTTAATTTGTATATAGACCAATTTAAGGGTACGAAGTCTAAAAAATATATTTAAAACACATTAACGTATGTATTTTTTGAAATATGGTAATTTTCTGTCGGTTTTTTGGAATTTATTCAAAAACGGCCAACCTTATCTTATAATTGAGATTATTTTTGAGATCTACGACTCAAAATACATAAGTATACACATTTTGAAGTAAATTGGAGAGAAAAAAATTTTCACTAAAATATACGTAATAAGTTGTACTAAAATATACGTACAAACTATACAGCAGTATTTAGTACAAAAACTTGGCTACTATTTAGTGTATTCGAACGTGTTATTTCTCAATAACACGTGTTTTCCCTTAAAATCATAAATAATTCATGTTTACCAACTTCTAATAACTTAATTTAACTAACATTACTGTCCATGTAGGTATAAGTAACACAATTTCTTTTTTGCTTGTAAAAAACGTCTTTTAACAGAAAGAACTTCCCTTACAAACGACTTAAATTAAAGTATTACATAGTTTTTTAATTGAATAACCGATGCCCACACCGGTTAGGAATGAAATAAAAACGTGAGAAGTGAGGTTACAATATAATGTTATGTTAAGCGTAACAGTTTGTTAGATACGACGTTAACCACTAGACTTTTTTCGGTTTTAACGATTAGATAACGATATAAACAGGTATTTTAATAATTTGTTTTATAATTATATAATTATTATCATCCTTTTATAATTAGAAAAGTATTTTAAATCTTAGATATCATTTATTAAAGATTTCTAACCTCAAATTTAAGATATGACACGTGAAAAAAATAGACTCATCTAATAGATAATTTTAATCACGTGACCTGCAGTGTTTAAAAATCAGGCGCAGGGCACGCTAACACTTACCGCATAGGCGTTTAGTGTTGTATGTGATTTTTGAGTTATTTATAAACATTTAATGAATCATACTGCTATATTGTGATAGTATATTGATTATATTCAGTCTAGAAATTTCAAAGTAGGGCAGAAATATTAGGTTGTCAAGGATGAATTTGTAGAAAAAAAGGCAAAGTTGTTTGATAACTTACAAATATAAGTAATTATTTTATTCATCAAAGTATGCACCCATATTGTCTATACACTTTTGCCATTTAAGCGCCAGGTTGTATAGGCTGGTGGTATAAAACTCTGGCGGACGAGAGTGAATGAATTCCTGGAAGGCCAGTTTTACAGCATTGTCGGAATTAAACTGTTTTCCTATTAAAAAGTTGTCCAAATTACAGAAGAAGTGGTAATCAGTGGGGGCTAGGTCTGGAGGATGATGAAGAAGTTCCAACTCCAATTCCTGTAGTTTTGCCACAGTCATTTGTGCAATGTGTGGTCTAACGTTATCATGCAATAAGATAGGAGTCGATCTATCTACCAATCTAGGCTGTTTTTCTGCAAGTTTTTGCATCATTTCGTCCAGTTGGTTGCAGTATATTTCTGCTGTGATCGATGAGCCAGTTTTTTGTTTTGTTTGATTTTTAAGTTACCTTTACGAAATTTGGCGAACCAATTTGATATTATCTGTTGCGTAGTAACACTAGAGCCAAATACACTATTAATGTTTCGCGCGGTCTGCGATGCCGTAGTTCTACGTAAGAACTCATAATTCATAATAGTGCGAATTTCCGACCGTTCCATTTTCCACAAAATTAATTTTAAAAAAAAGTTTCTATATTTTTTAGAACATACAATGATTCCTTTAAACAGGCGAGATGTGTAACTTTCCAACAAAAAAAAAAAAAAAAAACCAAACGGTAAAAAATTAAGCCAATATCAAATAATAAGCTGTTAAAGTTGGCAATATTATTAACTATAAATTTCATCCTTGACGACCTGATATTTTGATAAGCAACTATAAAAAAAAAAACGATGATCCGTTATTGTGGTGGAAAGAATAGAAATCCATGTTGCCCATTTAAAGTAAAATGGAAAGATAATTTATTTCGGCACCAGCTACTAACGTATACAAAGAAGGAGGTTTTTCAGAGTCTAGAAATATTTATCATAATTTAGCAAAACTTTATTTCAATTATTAAATTTACAATAATTATTCTTTATTATTATAAGATATTCTATGTAATTTTATTTGGTTAAAATAAATATATTTTTTAGTAAATTGTTGATTTTAAATTTTAATGTTTTACCTACAAAATTTTATATGTTTCGGCCGAATATTTGGTAATCGGTTATTCGGCCAAACCATGCTTCGATGCATCTTTAGTTTAAACTGCCCTAACTTAAAATTTTAATTAATATTGCACTTTCATCTAAAAAATTCATAATCTAAAATCACTATTAACAAAATTTTTGTAACACATCAATTTAAAACTTTATAAAATTCGTACTTTCTACTTAATTAATAGATATTTGAGCACATGCACGCGCAAAATAATACATTTTAAAATTAAAAACTTTCTTCTAACCGTCGTTCTACACTAATAATCGCTTTCGTGTGGTTTTAAGTACACAATGAGTTGAGTGACTGCTTAATATGTAAAGTTAAGTATGTTTCTAATTATATAGCTAAGACGGTACGTGAAACTTAAATCTTGTAATCTGATATTTAAAAGTTTATATTAAAATTTAGAAACATAAATCTAAGACAGAACGCGGAAACTTAGCATATAATTTGTATATTTTTAGTTATCTCACATTTTAAAAAACAGTTAGAATATTTAGCCAGTGAAATCTTACTATTTAATAAGATAATAATAATTTGTTACCAAAGTTTGGCGCATAAGGGCATAAAAGATTTAGATATTCGGTACTATAAACCGTATTTTTTGGAGCATAAGACGAATCCTAAATTTAAGAGACAATTTTTAGAAAAAAATATTTATTATTACGTTACTTTTACCAGCAGCATTCTGTTCATCTTCACTTTCTGTACTATCACTCGTCTCGTTAATGTCACTATTCGTTTTATTTTCGTCTCTTAAATAATAGATTTTCTTCCGGTTCCCCTGATATAAATTAAGAACAGGAGTGGCCCAAAATAGAGCCTTGTGGCACACCACAGTTAACATAAAGCGGGTCTTATCCATAAAATTGTGAATATGTTTGTAATTCAATTGTCCAAACAAGTAAAATACTTTATAAATTAGGTGAAACTATGCAGTGATAAAGTTTTAATTAAATTACAGTAATACCCCGCCACTCGACGTTAATTCGTTCGGAAAAAGCGTCGAGTAACGAATACGTCAAGTGGCGAGTCGAATTTCTCCATAAGAAATAAAGGGAATCATATGTACATATATGCATATACATATAAGGAAAAACATATAGGTATATGTTTTCCTTTTAGCTATGCTTGCATTTCTATTTTTTGGACCCATAATTATAAATATAAATCACTTATTTTAGCAAAAAATAAAAATAGCTGCACTAAATCTGAGTTATTGTCATCTAGATATCTAGGCGCGAACTGCTGGCCATACGTTCATTTTGCTTTGTTTACCAAAATATGTATCACGTGATTGGTACTCGATCACGCGTCGATAGCGATGCTTCCGTCGACTCTCACTCTCGACATTTACGTCGAGTGGCGAAAACGTCGAGCTAAGAGGTAGTAGAGTAACGGGGTATTTCTGAACAGTCTTTTTCACATTGTAAGACGATACACCGGACGATAGGATGCATCCCAAATTTATGAGACAATTTTTAGAAAAAATATTTATTATTACGATAACTTGTACCAGCAATAGTCTGTTCATCTTCACTCTCTGTACTATCACTCGTCTCGTTAATGTCACTGTTCGTATTATTTTCGTCTGAACTATTGTCAATCTCTCCAAAAACCAAGTCATCTTTGGTATTATCCAATACGTTGCTTATACCGCATTTCTTAAAAGACTTTATAATCGTCATTTCTTTTACAGCTTCCCATGAATTTTTTACCCAGGGTCTTCTGAAATTGCTGTAACATCGTGATTTGGCTTTATCATTCGTTTGTTCCACTCTTCCCGCTTATTAAATGGTTTATTAATCGACACATCCAAGGGTTGTTGTCCTCCAGAAATTACAGCTAATTCTGTATTCATTTCCATTATATTTTTTTGGTTGATTCTGTTTTATGCGCTCTGAATTGATTCCACACTAACATCGCACACTTTTTAAACAACGTAGCGATACCTTCGGACCATAAGACACCCCAATTTTCGATTTTTCTGCGTGAAAATGTTCCGAAAAATAATATATGAAACAAGTTTCTACAAGTCTTTTTAGTAATAAAAGAAGAGTTGATTTTCACAAATATATCCTTAAACGAAGCATCACCATCTGACGATGAGAAAATTACATAATACAGCGGAAGAGTATCTCGCATTGCTCGCTTTTTAATGACACGAGGAAGTCTACAAATCTGTCGGAAGAATGCCAGTTGATGAGTTTAGTTTCATAGGGAAACATTAAGCATTATTAATAACATATAATCACAAATAAATTAAGGTATTAAATGAATGGATAACAGAAGGAATTGCGTATTTAGTATCATGATTATAATTTTGCACAAAAAAGACAATGGATATTAGGAATGGTGTGAAACATTTAGTAAGGTTCTATTTCTTTCTTTACTTCCTTTATGTCGTTATTATTTTTATGAAAACCTCATATCTTTAAGTTTTACAGATTGCATCTACAGGTTGCAGTTGTAGGTAAATGCAATTTTGTCCACCTTTCAATATTTTTCTTTAATTCCATCATCTATGAATCTGTAAACTGCTGCATTAATTCAAATATTTGGTAGTGTTTTTTAAATTGCTCCTATTGTACCAAATTTTTTATCTGGTTGACTTATTAAATATGCTTCATTAACTCAAGCACTCTCCAACATTATGGTGTAACAAAAAAATATCTTTTGTATTTTTTTGTCGGTGTATTATGAAGAATTGATGTATATTGTTTAAGTATAGTGTAAGAACAATATAGAAGCTTTATAAATAACAAGTTGAACACTTTCAGTTTTAAACAAAGAAAGAC
The DNA here is from genome assembly GCA_963971575.1 of Liopterus haemorrhoidalis. Lineage (NCBI taxonomy): Eukaryota > Metazoa > Arthropoda > Insecta > Coleoptera > Dytiscidae > Liopterus > Liopterus haemorrhoidalis. The sequence goes on from OZ020621.1 coordinate 42,643,800, forward strand.
CTTGATTAACGAAAATACAGTGAGGTCGCATGTAACGAGTGAACCACCAAACTGGTATTATTGACCAGGTGCAGGATAGTACCAGGTTTGTGCACCACTGAATTCGAATCAACCATAGAAATGGTTCATTAAAAAGAAAAAAAAGTCTATAAACTTTTCAAATATTTCACTTCGAAGTTCATCAATTTAGACTAAATTTAAAAGAACAGATTATCTTAAACTTTAATTATACACATAAAGGTCAATAGGCGTAACTCTCAAATCAAAAAAAGAAAAAACAGTTAAACTGCATGTTTGAAATTTACTCATTGTTTGGCACGTTCTAGCCAAAATCCATAGGCTGCTATTTACTACAAATTAAATTAAAAATAAAAGTTTTTGCCATTTGTGTAATGTTGTTCTATTAATCCTGGCCCGACCGACCCAATTGCAGTAAATTCTACACGGAGCGGTACCAAAATCCTCCAAAACCTTTGCGGCCCATTGAGAATTTTCCCAAACTCCAGATAGCCAGTCCATCTCTGTCCTGATCTAACCATAGTAATAAGCCACGATAAAATTAACTTTGATTAATATTTTCATGTTTCTCAATTTTATTCCATAAAAAATATGATATAATTCTCCAAGTGCAGTGTCCAGTCGGAAGACCAGTGATTTAGATTTAGTCTTGTTTTTTTTTTTTTTTTTTTTTAATATATTTATTTAGGGTGCTTCAACTGCTTGGTTATTAGCACCTCGGAATATCTGTTTTACAAATTTAGTATAATTACATAATCAATATAATATATAAATATTTATTATAATAAATTTAGACTATTAGAAACTATGTGAGATGTTGTCGAGTAGGTATGTATCTTCTAGAAATTTTAAAATGATTTTTTCATACGTGTTGGTTGAAATTTGTAGTACGTCTGTTGGAAGTTTGTGTTTGATTCTTTGTACTGTATATTGTGGACATTCTAGAAGTACGTGTTCCACCGTAAGTTGTGTGTTACAGGTGGGGCATATGGGTGGTGTCTTTTTCTCGAATATGTATTGATGTGTGAGTCGTGTGTGTCCAATTTTGATTATTGTTAGAATTATTAGTTCATGTCTTGTTGTATACTTTTGCGGACTTTGAATTTTGTGGCGGATGTTGTTCCATTCTTCTTGCAGTTTTCTTTTGAAAAAACTCTTTGCATCATATACTGAGGTGGGCATTTGAGTTATTTCTTGGTGTATGGCCTCCTTGGCAAATTCATCTGCTTTTTCATTTCCTGGCATGTTGCTATGTGATGGAACCCATAATATAAGAACCAATACCATATTTGAAGCTTTGTTACTCTTCCCATGTTCTGATTGCCTAGTGTGGTTGTTTGACAGTCCACAAAAAGGTTCAGAACCGGTGAAATGTTAGCCCTATTTAGCAAGGAGATTACTTCTTCATTTCTTTTGACTTTCTTGCACCACGGCATCGAAACTAGAAATATTCTGGTAGTTTATTCTCAACTGATATGTTTCCACAAAAAAATATGAACGTGCGAGTGGGTTTTTCGAGGCTTGTCTACGAAATCCTGAATGTGTGAAGATCGCACTTCTTGATTTTCTGTTTTAACAACAACTACAACAACAGCAACAATTACAACAACAACAACTACAACAACTACAACAACTACAACAACAACTACTACTACTACTACTACTACTACTACTACTACTACTACAACTACTACAACTACTACAACTACTACAACAACAACTACTACTACTACTACTACAACAACTACAACAACTACAATAACAACAACACTCTGGCAAATTATGAGCGTGCGAATTTTTCCAGGCTAACACTCTGAATAGTGCATGTGGGTATTTTCCAGATACTGTTATTTAAACTACGAATTAGTTTCAAATTGGAATGGAGCACAACCTGAACCAAAGTGTAGACAGACACTTGCCCACCAAAGAGGATACTATTAAAGATTATTTACCCAATAAATCCATTAATTACGTGTTTAATCATTTCAAAAAATGATAAATCCGTACATAAGCCATCTGGCATATTTCCCAGTAATACCAATCATATTTATAAATATTTAGTTACAACGCCATGTATATTTTCTCTGCCATAAATAATTGTTAAAATTCTTTTCCACACATGTATTTGATGCTTGTTGAAGTTATGAGGAAGGTGTGGTTCTTACTTACTTATGATTATAATAGCCTGAGCAACTAGTTATAACATATTTTTAATATTCTTAATAATTACCTTACGACACGATAATTACTAATATATAAATATGAAATAAATTATATTAAGAACAACATTTACAGCGCGACAAATGGCAAATAGCTTTATTATTAATCGAGGAACATGAAAGAATTTCAAATCGTCAACACACAAGATAATAAAATAAATCATATCTTGAAAATTGTTAGTGATAGCAATCTATTAATTTTCTGAATCTTTTAGATTTATTTTCTCTAAAAAAAGATACAATTTCGAACCCATTTTTATCCAAACCAGTTGAGAAACTCTCAAAAACTGGAATTTTAGTTAATTTTGACTTTAATTTTTGGATTCCTGGAACTTTATTGCTCCTCTCCCTCTCATTTCAATTGCCGCCAAAGAGCTATAGTGACAACAACAACAACTACAATAACAACAACACTCTGGCAAATTATGAATGTGCAAATTTTCAGTAATTAATTAATTACTGAATTTTTGTGAACCAGAGAGAAAGGTTTGTTAATAATTTTCTAAATTTTTTTTATAAAAATTGTCAAATTTATATTTATTTCAAATTTTTTCATTTTTGTTGAGTAACGTCATAAGTCGCTACAACTCAGTACGAACGCATGTTGTACCGTTTCTTCCTGCCGTTCGTACTGTTTAAATAGTTTTTCATTTGTGTAATTTAGTCTAATATATTTGTTATAAATTTACTAGTAGATCTGTACCCATTTCTCAACATTTTGCGTTGAGAAATCATTTAAATTCATCTTTTTTTTGTAGACCTTTAATATAAATTTTGGATTAAGATTCTTTATGAATTTATTGTGGAATTAATTTGCAGTGTAATCGACCGTCTTCACCGCTGCGCTTACCGCTATTAATTGTTGCAGTCCGCAACAATTATAATTGTTTAATTATTATTATTTTTTTTTTTTTGTTCAATTATTTTTACAAGATTTTTTTTCAACTATTTTTTTTGATAATAATTTTTTTATTATTATTATTCCTGGCAACGCTACACCACCTGTTATTACTAATTTTACACTGTAAATTTCCCTAACATATTAGCGATCTCCAAAACATTTTTGTTCTCTTTTATCAATTTACTGGCAACGCAATTGAACCAAGAACCTGACCTATTTTTATAATAATAATTTCTCCGATCCGCGCACCGCGCCGTCATTCTTTTGACTTTCAAAGTCAAACCTTGTGTGGTGTCGTCTGGTCTCCTACCCTACCTGGGCCAGGAGTGGGCGCCACAAAACCCATACGTCAAAAGTTTCTAGTGTTTTAATGTTTTTAATAATTGATGTGCGTCAAAAAATGGCAAATTATTTTTAAATTAAATTAAATACTCGTTAAGTTCCGGAATATTACAAAATTTGTAATATAGATGCGTTACTGCCGAAATACTTATAATAAACTATTTTATTTAACTATTAATTTAATATTAACAATGTTTCACCGAGAATACACGGACTCTGTCAATTATATTTTCAGGTTGTTTGTGCAAAATAGGTCCTTCGAGCCGGAACACATAAGAATTCCTTATTAGTTTAGTCATAGCAGTAATATGTAGCTGTAGAATTACTACAGAAACATGCTGTGTATTTAATAACCAATAAATTCGGTGCATATCTCGCTATCTGCGCTGCGTAAACATCCGGAAACGTTAAGTCTATGTAATATTCCCATAGATATTGTACGTAGATGCGCTCGTTGTGGCGTTCGTGTGGTAACAAGGTGCACAAGTACTCGAACACATGTTACTACATATTTATAACGGCTTGTCTTTCGCCTAATATAGAGAGACTGCCGTAAGGGCAGGCTTCCGATACATAAATGTCGCTTACAATCATATTAAGACGTATAATCATTATACAATTTTGTACGTGTACTGAAATGAGCAGCTTTTAAACTTTCGGCTGTCATACCATATTCGGAACAACTCAGATGGCTTGATAAATACCCTGCTCATTGTCGAACAATCATAACATAACAATATATGACGGAGGTTTAAATTTGATATGCACTTTATTTTTTTTCTGGGCGATAAAAATTATGAATTAACATAAATCATTTTTCTAAGTAATAACCCTTCCATAAAATGCACTGGTTCCATTGCTTCGATAGCTTCCGTATTCCAGTAAATAATTCTTTAGGTTGACGTCGCATACAATTTTGCACCGCAGTATTGTTTTGGAATCCATCTGGCACTTTACTTAAGTTTGTCGTAGACAATATTTTAATCACTACCAACACTAATGTTTAAAATCCCTGCCATTTGCTTCACATATATACGCTTATTGATGCTTATCCAGATGAGTTGGCTACTTTTTTAATGTTCCCAGGATTCACAGCAGACGCTAAAATGGCAGCATTCTGCAAGTCTGACATGCGTTTAGATCTATCCTGGAAGATTTTGCACCAATCAAAGACTATTCTGAGTGATAAAGACTCTTGTTCAAACTGTTTTTGAAGTCTTTGATGCAGAGCCGCAGTAAGGTAAACTTGCGCTAGGGGCAGAACCGTGTTTTGGCGCCCTTGGTAAATAAAAATAAGGTTCCTACCTCTCAAAATTTCAGTGATGAGCAAAAAAAAAGGTCTTCACCTCTCAAAATCCAAGTGTCGAGCAAAAAAAAGGTCCTCATCTTCTTCGCAATGGCGCCCCTTAACAAGCCCGTCAGCGCCCTTTTCCTTAGTGCGCTAGGGGCCATCGTCCCTTCCGCCCCCTCTTACTGCGGCTCTATTTGATGAATCACAGTCCCTTTTACACCTTCATTGAAAACAAATTTAATAAATACACGTTGTTCAATCGAATTTGAAACTTCTTTGGACGCTGTCGTATTGACAGTATTGATACAGTCAAGTTGCAATTGTGTATGGCATTAGTTAACATACTTACTGTGAGTATAAAACCTCTTTGCAGTTGCTCTTCAATTATGTTAAATAATTATGAGGAATTTACTGCATTTCAAAACTTTCTATATAAGCTTCTTGCAATTTAAGATTTTATTTATTTGTGTCTTGCGAGCGTCAACATCTCATGAAAGAAAAATCAGAACAAACTGCTACGAAACACGGTATTTAATCATTTTCCACTGCAAAGAAAATCTCATATTCATCTTCACGGGTAGGCCTTCAGGCTTGTTCCAAACCTTCACACCATCTCTGTCTAATTTAAGAAGTCTTCTTATCCATTCTCTGTAAAGGGCTACCCAATTATTGGGTTGTTACGTAAGTACGTACTTTTTTCACCTTTTATTCAATAAAATATACATTCTAAAAAAACTTTTATTATCAAATGTACTGTCCATTATTTTCTATCACTTTGGGCAAACGCTCATCTCTCCAGAAAGTTCCGTATTTGCTCTCGAAAAATCTGTAGAAGTGAATTTTGATATCGTCCAAAGATGCGGAATATTTTCCGTTAAGGGAATTTTGTAGAGAGCGGAACAAATGGTAGTCGGAACATATATGGTCCAGACACCGCACCATCCGACTACTATTTGTTCCGCTATTTACAAAATTCCCTTAACGGAAAAAATTTCGCATCTGTGGACCATTCACCTGGACAGATTTTTTGAGAGCAAAGATGGAATTATGAGCATTGGGCCAAAGTGAGAGAAAATAATAGCCAGTACATATGATAGTAAAAACTTTTATTAGAAGGTATATTTTATATTTCTTTGTCTATTTCCTTGGTCCTTTTTCACCATAAATAATGAAAAGGTTCTTTCATGTTCCTTTTTCATATTCTTTCCTAATTCCTTTTCCGTGATGGAATAAATTCTAGAACTTGCTTTGTGATATCAGATGGTTTATAATTAAAATTCTTTACAACAAATTATCAATTTTGACTTCTTCTCCAATTTTCCAAATCATGAAAACATTGCTAAGATACAATTTATTTTTAAACGAGTTGGTAACAATGTTTCGTTGTAGTACGCATGTGATAAGTTGAATAAACGAGAAAAGAAGTCCCTATCTCTTTATGTATCTTCTGAGGTAACATCGTCCGCGCTATTATATTAATAGTTGTGCAGAATGGAAATGGCAGTGCTGCGTCTGATAAACATCTCTCGGTCTGATAGTGAATCGAACCAAAGTCTCCGCAACCTCCCCTTCTATATGTACGTTGCATTATTTATGTTTTTATGTCTGTACACGGGATCTGTTTGATCTTATTTTGACAGGAAATGATTAATGGAAACTTGAATGGATGAGATGTATATTATTAATGGATTTTCTAAGGAAGATCATTTTCTTAATCAGATATGAAATTGTACGCGGAGTTTGGGATTTAAAAAAATTATATCTCAAAAATTATAAGAGATAGAAATCTGCGGTTTAAATTTTTAGAATCCCCATGGTTTATATGATTTAGAAAAAAATTAGGACACTTCATGCTAAATCAGATTTCACTTAAAGTCAATTTAAAAAATTGGTGATTTTAAGCAAGCTTAAAAATTAAACGAGGAAGGGATTCAAAGTCCAATCTCGAAAATGGTAAAGAATAGGAACCTGTGGTTTTAATTTTTGGATTCTTCATGCTTTATTTAGTATACAAAAAATATTATTCCTGTTAAGGCTATTTCAGATTAGACCAACATTCAAAATTGCAAATTTTTCACCATCACAACGAAATGTTGTTGATTTTTTTTGAGGAAACAAAATACTCCATTGTCTTATTTTCTCAAAGACTGTGCACATATGGATCTACCTGTGATGTTGACATAACCCTGTTTCCATCCTGCATCCGTCTTAAAGTTCTGTGGGAACACTGAAAGAACAGACGGCAGGTGCGAAGTTAACGATAAGATACAATGTTCACACAGACTACTAACTGAATGAAAGTATTGTTAAGGGTTGTTGATACTTGAAGAGTTTTTTTTTTCCAAGTGCAAGAAGAAAAAACAGGAATAGTATACAACGTATTTTTAAAACTAAAAAAAATTTAAATACTCCCTCCGTTCCGATTTAGGAATTTTATTTGTTCCAAAATAAGTGTCCAATTTCATAAAAATGTGCAAAGGGATATTTAACGTATATTTTCACAACTAAACTGAATGTGAGGAAGCTTGTAACCGTTGTCTCCTCTATGAAGAATGGTAAATTCCATACACTTCTGCAGTGTAATGAAACAATTGTCCAGTTATTCCGCGGTTATTTCATCCCATGTTATGCACGGTCGCAATGAGTTCATCAATACTGGACGGGGACTCTTTGTATTATAATGATTGAATGGCGTTAAAGAAACCCAAATTTAGGACTAATTTAAATAAATAACTACCCAGCAAACATTCAACCATCGGCCGAATGACGGCAAACTACTTTTTCTGTTGGTAAATTGCTGGCAAAAGTTTGTGCAACGCCAGTATTAATAATATACTTCACATTTGTATTTCGCACTCTTCCTATGCGAAGTACTTTATCAGCATTTTATGAGCACTCCTTATTTTTGTTAATATGTTACATTTTCCTTTTGTTTCACCATCGTTGAATAAATTTATTCAACGAATAAACACAATATCGCATCATTCTATTGACAGTAACGTTAATTTCTTCATTAATAGTTTAAAACCGATGCGATATTGACAATTTATTTGTTAAATAAATTTATTCAACGATGGTGAAATGGCCAGATGAGTATTTATTTTGCACCTAACCATTAATTTATTTTAATACTGGGTAAGTATAAGGTAAATATATATATATGTTACATTTGAAATACTAGAGAGTGGGTATAATATAAGCACTGGTCCGTTAGAAATAAATCTTGCAATTAATGCGATTATTTTGCACTTTACCGCTGCTGGGCCGGCATTTGATACATCAATGGGCCAGCTAAAGCGTGTTCTACATTATACTTTATTCATCAATTTTCTAAACTTTTTTCTTTGAACTAGAAGTTGTCAAAGTTTTAATACAATTTATTTTTCAATTTTTTGGTAGAGAATGAAATTCTTACACGTGTTTCAGTTCATTTAAAGTACCAACATAAAAATATAATTCATATCTTGTCAAGTGTTTATAACCTAGCTATTAGATTTGTAAAATTACTGATTTACGTACAAAACACAATTTATATATTCGCTTATTCAAACCAATGATCAACAAAACACTATTAAACACGTGGTAATACAAAATATTTACAAGCGTAATTTTAATGTTGGTACTATTGTTAAAAGTGTCTACTGCGCATGCACCGAGTTCCAAGTTGGATGTGTTTTCAAGAAAAGTTTGATCAAATCTAGTTTTGAATAAAGTTGACCTTGACTATATAAAATGTTCTACACTGTACAAAATCACTGATTTATTTCTAGTACAAGTTCTAGTCAAAGAAATAAGTATGAAAATTTGATGAGAATTGTATAATGTAGAACACGCTTAACGGCCATGGGGACACCGGGGTACTGGCCCATTAATTTCAATACCGGAGAGTATGTGCTTCAACAGTACTGGCCCGTATAAAAATGTTTGCTGGGTACTGATACATTTAATTTCATTATTTCAATAATACTTCAAGATGTCGCCGAAAATATGGTCATCTTATATTATAACTTATGTGCTACGTATTAATATTCTGTAAACCTCTTTAGTTTATTCATTTACTATTTATTTATTTATTTATATTTTAACTACTGATTAATTTAATTTATTTTTATTATTTGACATTATGACTTTCGAGTAATGTTTAATTTCTATATTTTACTATCTCACAATGACCGTACATTTTAGATCAGCTCTGATGAAGAAATAAACTATTTCGAAACTGGTCAGCTAGATCTAGTTGTATCATTTATGTCCGCAACCCGTACACAACCTTCTCCACATATGTTTGAAATAACCTATAAATTTGAGTTCAATCCGGGTTTGTAAGGTTTTTATTTTTAGTGACTTGATGTTGGTAGCAATGGTTTCGGTGAAACCGGTACATGAACCAGAGTCACGAGTGGTTAATCGCTAGTCCACTTCACAGCGACCAAAACAGATTCTTCAAACAAATGTCTGTATGCATAAGAACGTCAATATTTAGTTTAGACGCAACCATTTTCTTACAAGAACACATACCATTACATATCATATGTGACTAAAAGATGTCTGAGAAATACCTTACATGGACAAAATTACCAACCAAAAACATTGACATAACTTAAAGATTTAGAAATGACCAAGTAAACTACAATCGAAATAAATAAGAAATGAAAAGATTTTCGTGTATATAGTTCACTTTTTAGTTGAAACAACATTGCAATCGACAATAAAGTGTTACAGGTCAGTCGTCACCAACGCAGTTGTTCATTTTTCGTCATAACTGCAATTACAACTTAGTGGCGAAAAAATAACTAAATAGATTTTTTTTTGCATATGAATTGTAGACTAATATTGCTCTTCACTCTTTTATTTTACTAAAACATACCGTTTGAAGTCTTATTTAGTTTGTGTTCGATAGTCATTTTGAAGATTTACAAATTTTAAAAGTGTTTATTTAATATAGGGACATTTTTTGTATTGGTATCGCTAAATAAAACGATGTTTACGACATTTTATAATACAGAGCGGTCATAATTCCTTGTCAGTTATGCAATAGTTGACAGAAACATTTTGTTATAAAATTTATTTCCAAGGACATGCACACATAGACGTAGATTTGATTTTTATATTGGGTTATGTATGTTCAATATTTCACTTACCTCTAAGAGCTAACCTCGATCAACAATCGTCTTCCAATTACAATCTTAATAACAATAATATCAACAACAACAATAATATATTGAAAAAAACAATAATATATCTTAACAAAAACCACTACTTTTTCTCTACACGCCATTGAGTTAACGAACAACATGAAGTTATCAACACAATATCGTTACTGATTGGTTCTTTGTTAAATTGGAATTTTTAGATAAGAGATAGAATGCAGTTTTGATATTTTTAAGCTCATTGTTTACTGTTATGTAACTGACAAGAAATTATGATCACACGGTACGTTCTTATGTGTTTTGATAGAATAGAATAGAATAGAATACGTGTTCACATATGTAAAGTTCGTTCTACATTATACTTTTTTGCGTAGCACTACATATAATAAAAAGTATAATGTGAAACACAATTCTTCCTTCCAACTTTCGATGCTACACTACAAACTACACTATTTTCAGAACTACCTCCGGTCAAATTTTTGGATGACAATTGTATACTTTTCAGTCGTACCAACTACCAACTTTTTAGTTTTTGTTTACAACTTAACCTTTAGAAGTTTATTAAGTTGATAAGAAGTTTATTTAGAACATATAATTAAATATAAACTTAGTACAATTAAACAATATTTATAATTTGGAGATATTTCTAAATTAAATATTTGATAAAAATATTTCTATAATAAATTTCAATTTGTAACTAATTCCCTGCTGACAGAAATTTTCAAATTGTATGAACGAAATGTAGCGCAAAGCCGAAAATCTAAAGCTTAGATTATAAAAACTTAGTTTATTAAGCATTTGTAATCAGTTTTATTAGTTTTAAATCAGCTATAACAAATTTTCAATGCTCTTAATCGATTAAATGAAATTCTAAATGTTTTATGCTTTACTTGCAGTATAATGAAAGCAAACAATTTGTCGTTTAATGATTCATTTTTGGCGCTATAAATTATATAAACTAATTAACAAAGTAAAAGTTTTCCTAAGATAGAAAATATTTTTCTTTATCTTTGTATGATATTTTAATAAATGTCTTGTTAATTAGATTATTATTTAGTACATAAATGGAATATTTCTGTACTTTCTACATTCAAATTACGCAAATATCACATTTATGCCACTGTCAATTAGTTTGATAATTGCACACAGAGATGGCAGCACTGCTGCAACCCCTAAACACTCTGAAACCTCTATGGAAAACAAGTTTCTTGGAAAAAAGTTAAACAGGAATCCGTGTCTGGACCAAAGTGTGGGCAAATGTAACAAGAAAATAATTATATTCCAGAAGCAACTGATGAAATCGAACAAATGACCCGCACAAATGGTTTTAATAAAGACATTACAGATTTATTAAACAACTGACGGTTTTTCAGTTGACAGAAGAACTAACGAAGCCAACTACTGAACATGAAAAAGAAGAAGATGAAGTGTGATTATGAAATAAATTAAAAGTATAGATGGCAGCACTATTGCTACCCTTAATGCATTTTCTGTTACTTGTAGAAAAACATGAAGTTCTACATACCATCACGCTTATTTTACATAAACTATGATGGACAGAAACTATTACACACGCTATTCTACATCATCACGATTTTCCGCTTTTACCTGCTTTGAACCATGTCTAACATAACCTCAAATTTATATTAATTACCATTTTTTATATATTACGAATGATAAAATAGTGTTTTAAAGTAAAGTTTTGATGCTTTAGGTGATTGAATATTAGGTATTTTTAGTTGGTGATTTCATTGTACTAGTAAAAGTTAATGGAGCTTATTATTAGACTAAATACCTTAGTTATTTATAATTAAAACAATATTATTGGCACACAAAGCGCTGTTAAATAACTGGTTTGATAATATTGTAACGATATTATCAGTGACAGGAATCATAAACCATATCTAGATGTGGAGACAAATAAAAAACAGTGGCGTAGGATGTGGTTATGAGCTAATCACTGTTAGAAACTATTAATACAGTGGTTCTTAACCGTTATTTCGTAAACTTATTACAAATGTTCCACGAAATTAAGACTTAGGGCCGGTTTCTGAAAGCTTAGCCGAATTTAATTCTTTGATTAAACTCTTTTTTAGGGTGTTCCCACGTAGCTACCCTAATATTCAATAAACTGAAAAAATGCATAGAACAAATAAGGTTTGTTTTCTTATAAACAATTTTTATTGTATAGTTTTTTCTGTTAATATAGTTCTGTTTATAAAGGAAATATTTTAAGTTTTTTAGTACCAGTTTTAACCCAGAAACACCGCCTCAGAAAGAAAATTTGAGATACCATGGCTATATTTGAATCCTGGTTCTACTCTGTTGTACCAAATTTCGTTAAAATACGTTTACATTCATCTATTTAAGGAAAGTAATATTTGTACGCAGTCACTTGTATCGAAATGAAATTAAAATATAAGAATATGAACAGAATGGAAACAAATAAACTATTCTAATAAGCAAAATAGTCCTACAAAGGACTGATGTGATCCAAAAATATGATCAAAGAAAATAAAATAAAAATAAGTTGAATATAACCTAAAAACTATGCAATACACACAAAATCAAATTAGAAAATATATAACTAAACACAAAACTGCTAAATAAACAACAAACTAAATAAAAAAGGTTTTTAGAAATTACTTTAGGTCAGATATTTGAACACAAGTCAGTATCAAAACACAACAGACGTATTATTAAATGACAAATGTAAACATCGTTTTATTCAGGGATACCAATACAAATGTCCCTATATGAAATAAACACTTTTAAAATTTGTAAATCATCAAAATGACTATCGAACACAAACTAAATATGACTTCAAAAAGTATGTTTTAGTAAAATAAAATAGTAAAGAGCAATATTAGTCTATAATTCACAAGCAAAAAAAAAAAATCGATTGTTATTTTTTCGCCACTAAGTTTTTCATGGAAATTAGGACGCAAAATGTCCAACTACACTGTTTCAGCGACTGAGCTATTGTCATCTGACACTACCGATAGAGGCGCCACTGCATTGTACATCATGGCTGACGCAGATAGGATATTTTTGACAGGTTCAATGGTATCTTCATGTGATATTTATTGAAATTAATTTATTATTCAATATGAGGGTTGCGTTAAATGAAATTTTCCGTTTTCTCAGTGCCCAAGTAACCTCTAGGGTTATAATTGAAGGTAATAAGACTTTTTTGCCACGTTTCGGAACACGATGAAAACTTAGGTCTCTATCACGACCTACTTTTGCATTGCAAAGATAAACACAACAATTCACGTTGCATTTAATTTTTTCTTGCAATTTTAAGGACATTTTTTAAAAACTCGCTATGAAAACAACAGTAAACAAACTCGACTATCCTCCATCTGTCAGTTTCTCAAAATCTCACTAGAGGCGCTTCAGTTATTGTCAGTTGACAATACTACCGCCTTAGATAAAGTTTATAAAAGTTCTTAAAGTAACCTTTATTATTTGTTAAACTATATACTTTTATGCGCAAAAGTATTACCGTGGGTATATTAATTGAAGTTAATTTGATCTGACATAAGAAGGTTAGACCCCACCGTGTTAGAAATAAAAGATTAGCACACAGATAAAAACGTAACTGTGTTTTGTTTGATGTGTTAAGATTTTCCCATACTTATCCACACAATTTAACCATATCTCAACACTCATATGTGAAAAGCTCTCATCTCTCATATAATACAACATAAATTTACCAACAGTATTAATTATCTCTCATTAATTTTTTAAGAGTCCCATTCTGGGGATCCTAATTATACAATTTACATACAAAATATCCTAACCTTAAATATAATTTAGATGAGTTACGTACAGATGACACTGCATGCGGTATGTTGATACAAAGTCAGGTTTCTTCAAGTAGCAATTGAGAAGTAATAATTATAGTTAAACAAATGATAATTATACATTTGTTAATGAATATATTTGTCGTTGGACGTAATTTACATTGTCAGTTGGTGGATTGGGTTGCGTAAACAGTTATTTTCATTTTTAAATTGTTGGTATTGCGAAATGTAAAAAGAATATATTTTTAATATTTTAAACTAATATTATTTAACACGTAAAGGTGAAGGTACACTTTTGAAACCTTTTAAAAACTTTTTTTATAAGAGTATTTTTTACATAAATCAGTTGTGTCAAATTACAGTATCATATTAGTGTCGGGCGCCATTAGCAAAGGTTTGTCCGTCAGATGAAAACAATGATGAGAACAGTAGTGTCATTTTACATGGATCACTATCACTATTACAAAAAGGACAATTAAAAAAGAATTTAAGTAGAAAAATAACTGGTTACTTTGCCCATGAAAAGTAAGGTTATGTCATTATTTAAATTGTTTTATAAATTACGTAAATATACATCTAAACTAAGACTTGTTTAATCCACAAGAATAAAAACAATATACGGTGTAGGGTTACTAAACTGGTTAAATTTTGACCAATATAAATTTATGTTACCAGCCCTGGTTATATTGAAGTAAATCTTCGTATTTACGTTTTCTTGTGCTAAATTTTAAGCTGAGTGTTCTTTTATGATATAGTAACATTGGAATGAGGATATTCCAATAGAGATTACGCGAATCATAGATTTATGTGTAGAGATAAAAGTCAGGAAGTGCACAGTACTTTACCTTCTAGACTTACGTTAAATTAATTTATAAATTATTTATTAGATATGAAAGCGCAACTAAAGATTCATATCTTTGTAAAAAATAGTTAACAAGAAATTCTTTATTGTTTTTATTTTTAATGCTACGTTAATTTTCATGCTTTATTACATTTTTTCAAGGAAATATAACATTTTTTTGATATGATTAAAAGATACCGGAATGCCCCACTATTAAATGTAAAGTTTCAAACCTTTTTCGTAAAACAAAATATTGTTTTGTTTTGATGTTTTAGTTATTCGCGGTTTACACATCGTGATATTTTTCCCACATTTCGTCAAGGAAGTGTTGGCTTCATAATAAGTTGCCCGTGTTCAGTCTATGGTATATAATCTCATTGGCCGTCTCCTATTTCCATATAGCGCCATCTGTGGTAGGTATCAAAAACCTTTGCGACTAATTCATGACCTTGAAGAGACATATTTTCTTTCTTATACTATAGCTACATGTAATATTGACATCTGACACTACCGATAGAGGCGCTACTGCATTTTACATCATGGCTGACTTTGGTAGGATGTTTTTGACAGGTTCAATGGTATCTTCATCTTTAAAGACATTTTTTTAAAAACTTGCTATGAAAACAACAGTAAACAAACTCGACTATCCTACAACCGTCAGTTTCTCAAAATCCTACTAGAGGCGCTTCAGTTATTGTCAGTTGACAATAATGCGACCAGTTTAAAGTATTCAAAGTTTTTCAACTTACAGTCTCCATTGTTTATCTTATTTATTTAGAATTCCTTATATCCCATACTACATTTAAATCTCTACATTTTGATGTTTATAGGCCATCTATTGAGATTTTTACGTACTAAACCACGTAATCTACCAAATGTTGTGAAAATATTAACCGATCAAACACCCTGTGCGGATACGGCTCATTACCCACGTAGTAAAATTCGCTATTTTAACAAACAACCCCAACCGTCTGTAATAATTAATTCGATAGGTCTTTAAAAGGTGTGTTTAGGCATCTCAAACACCTGCCTACTGACAGGTAGACGTTCGCCAGGTAGGGTAGGTTCAAACCCCGAGGCTTGGAACACAAGTATCTCACTTTTAAAACACTGATTTGAACCTAAGGCAAAATACTAAAAAGACGCGAGATATGGTTCATTCAGAAGTGAGGTTAAAATACAGAAGCATAAGTAAATTAAAAGTAAAGAAATCAGAAAATGCAATTAAAGAATGCTGTTTTAAGTATGTTACAGTTAATGTACATTTAAAAAGTATTTTTGAAGCAGAGCGTAAATGATGAAAGTCATGATTAAACGGTAAAAATTAAAACATATTTAAATAAATGCAATTACCACGCTTACAGTATAGAAAATTAATATTGAGAAGTGACATTACCGGTGGTGGCGTTGTAAACTAAAGAAATATGATTGACGACATTAGTAGTATAATATACCGTCAATTTGCATATACGAGTAGCAGACAGGTAAATTTAAACACAATTCAGTTACTGTCAGTTGTCAGAGAGTAACTGAAGTGACGCCTAGCGAAATATTTTGGAACTAGTAGGAATAGGATAGCACTGGGTGTGAATCATTTATTTCCATTGTTTGTATATGTTAAAGTGAAGAGAAGTGTCTAAAAATTTAATAAAATGTTTCAAAAATCGCGGCATAATATTAACTGCAAGGTGAATTGTTATGTATGTATATGGTTGTAATGCAAATTCCGGACGATATGGAGATGCTGTAAGTGCACTTGTTTGCAAATAGAGTTAATATTACGTTATTTTTCTCTAAAATTTCACATAAAATAATATAGCCGGCATTTATAACCTGTTCACCTAAAATGTTAATTAAAAATCCTAACCTCAAATTGCGAAATATTTATTGAATTGTTTACTGCTAATCCTAAAAAATGTGACAGATTACATAAAATTTCAAACTATAAAAACTAAAATATATTAATTGAAACTTGTCAGATTTATGATCCATTTCAACTCAAAATTTAGGCAGTTTTAGATTTGTTTATATATTATTTTAACAGGTTTCAGAGCAATCTGTGGGCGAAAAATGAAACTACGTAATAAGGTTATGTAACAATGATGCAGTTTCTAAAGATAGTGTACATGTAAATTTATTTTTTTATCGCTAAATATGACAGATATCATCTTTAAATATATATGTATATTTATATAATACAATACACACAATAAGAAATAAATGTTTGGCAGCCAACTTAACAAATAAAATAATGAGACTTGAACCAAAATTAAACTAATTTTCAACCAGAAGGTGTTAATTTCTGAAACTGCAGATCAAAGACTTGAAAATTTAACTATTAAATATATCAAAATACTTTCGCCTCTAATGAGATTTTGAGAAACTGACAGGTGGAGGATAGTCGAGTTTGTATACTGTTGTTTTCATAGCGAGTTTTTAAAAAATGTCTTTAAAATTGCAAGAAAAAATTAAATGCAACGTGAATTGTTGTGTTTATCTTTGCAATGCAAAAGTAGGTCGTGATAGAGACCTAAGTTTTCATCGTGTTCCGAAACGTGGCAAAAAAGCCTTATTACCTTCAATTATAACCCTAGAGGTTACTTGGGCACTGAGAAAACGGAAAATTTCATTTAACTCAACCCTCATATTGAATAATAAATTAATTTCAATAAATATCACATGAAGATACCGTTGAACCTGTCAAAAATATCCTATCTGCGTCAGCTATGATGTACAATGGCAGTGGCCTCTATCGGTAGTGTCAGAGGACAGTAAAAACGGAGTAAGAATGAACAGAAACAAAAAAAAAAACACATGCTGAACTTATACGTAAACAATGACAGTATACATTTTAGGAGTTTTCGCTTTATTGTCGCTAGAGGGATACGCGTTAATTTGAGTCACCAATAGAATTATAATGTTAAAATTTGATTGGGTAATTTAAATTTGGCGCCATTGTGTCATTAAAACTCCCACACGCGTGTAATCTATTAATCCAGTGTAAACTTACATATGTATTCATAAGAGCGGACGTTTCCCGAACTATGAAATCTCTCGGAAATGTCTCGGTAAGGGCGCGCGCCATAGAGCGTAACATTGGAATCGCAGTCACGTCCAACAACTATTTGCAAATTTTAGCACGAATCGAAATCCCACGGTAGATACTGAATAGTAATTTTTAATACGACACCAAACCACAAGATGAAGCTATAAAAAATGAATTGTGTCAGATATCTAGTTGAATATTGTAGGTTAGAATATTGCACGTTGCACATTTTAATATACTGTTAATAAAGTGTTTTTTTAAGTTTGTTTTTCGAATTGACAACACTGTTTCCAGCGACGGCTATTTTGATATCTGACAACTAATTTGTGCTCAGTTTGGTTTGCCATTTCAACATGAATAAACTTAAGCCAGAACAACGCTTGCAAATTGTGCAAAATTATTTCGAAAATCGTGGTTCATTTCGCGAAACTTTTCAGCGATGTGGCTCATTTTTGGTTGAATAGCTACGTCAACAAGCAAAATTGCCGCATTTGGATTGAAGAAAATCCACAAGCCGTTATTGAGACGCCGTTACATCCACAAAAAGACACTGTTTGGTGTGCTTTATGGGTGGAATCATTGGTCTTTATTTCTTCAAATAATGCCAGAACGTTACATTCAATGGAGACCGCTATTGTCAACTGACACTACCGATAGAGGCTCCACTGCATTGTACATCATGGCTGACGCAGATAGGATATTTTTGACAGGTTCAATGTTATCTTCATGTGATATTTATTGAAATTAATTTATTATTCAATATGAGGGTTGCGTTAAATGAAATTTTCCGTTTTCTCAGTGCCCAAGTAACCTCTAGAGTTATAATTGAAGGTAATAAAGCTTTTTTGCCACGTTTCGGAACACTATGAAAACTTAGGTCTCTATCACGACATACTTTTGCATTGCAAAGATAAACACAACAATTCACGTTGCATTTAATTTTTTCTTGCAATTTTAAAGACATTTTTTAAAAACTCGCTATGAAAACAACAGTAAACAAACTCGACTATCCTCCACCTGTCAGTTTCTCAAAATCTCGCTAGAGGCGCTTCAGTTATTGTCAGTTGACAATAGAGCCATGATTACTAACTTTTTCGTTCCCCAATTTAATGGCATTAATGTGGAAGAACTGTGGTTTCAACAAGACGAAGAAATTCTTCATGGTATACTAAAAATAAACTTTTAGTGTACTATGAAGTCCCTCGCGTTTCGTGTTAATTATTTACAAAAAATAACACTGAATAAATGAAGATTTACCCGGTGATTTGGTTAAAACAAGTTAATTTTTTACTTTTTTTAAATGAAAATTTTAAGAGTAAACTTTTAACCAAACTGAAAATGAACTTTTAGACTTCTAAATTTTTTGCTGTGTGTTGTAACAATTGACAAAATAAACCATTAATGCGCAGTATAGGATGCGCATATTCATGTGACCGTAGCGAGCAACTGTACATCTGTCAAACATATTTCGAGGTTATTTAGTATCAATTTAGCCATATTTTTTCTTATTTTGTTTAAAATAAATTGTATTTAGCTGTTCACATTCTTAGGGCATTTATATATACGTTTGGATTTATTCAACATCTTATTATCCAACATACTTAACTAGTGACTTATCTAAGGTGACCATTAAACATTCCAATCTGGGAAAAAGGTACCGGGGGAATTATTTAAAAAATGTTTTTGGATTAAGTTTGTAGAATTTTATTTTAAACAATTCTTGTCCACAAACTACTCTTGATTACAATTTCTATATTTCTCATTTATTTATTCTAATTGGGTGTTATGCATAAAACAAATTCAATTAAATCATTATTAATATATGTTTTTATTTTCCTTAAACTATTTTATAACTATAATAATGACAACAATAATATTTTTTGATAAACAAAATCGTAGTTTATAGACAATAATAATAACAAAAAATAAATAAAATAATAATTCCCTTCAATCTCAAATGTAATAAATTAGAACAGAAAACGGTACGGCTCTGCGAATCCAGGAGATTTACTGATTCGGGACAAAGATTAATATTATCAGTCTTCAAAAATTGGTAAACTATCTGTCCATTCTAGGTTAAGTACAATTATTTGAATTCTGGCAACTTACAAAAATAGACGTAGTGCGCATCAATTGGTACAGATTCATAGCGATAAATATTGGATGGTATAGGGATTTGCAGCTAAGCACCCTACCATCTGGTGAGCGTTTCATGAACTTGTGTACATCAGATAACATTTCGTTTTCTGTATTGGTTTTGTATGAAGTTTGTTTTTAAAGTTTTATTATAATCATTGAAAAATGTATAATACATATTGTTGTGTGCCTATGTGCAATTCATTGCAAAGAACAAACCCGGAAATATCGTTTCATTTGTTTCCACTAATATCAGACACCGTACGGTTCGAAACAAAATTGGGAAAGCAAGAGGTTAGGAATCGACGCGATGTTTAGATAAACAATTTAAAAATTGGAAAAAAAGTGAGCCCTTATATCAAAGTTTGCTCATTACATTTTAATGATAGTGACTACAAAAAATATTTTCAATTTTGTATTTATTATCGCATATCTTGAAAATTCCTGTTATTGTGTGTGGGTTTGTAATGCACAAGTTTGTAGGCATAATGCATAAATCTTTATGAACTCTCTGTTTTTTTCAGTGACTCCACACAATATTATATGCCCAGCATTGTAGATTTCTACCCCTTGGTAAACAACACGGGAATTATTATTTCCCCCAATATAGTTAAAATAATCGACAATGGAAAACCGCCATAACTTAAAACCAGATCACAAAATGTAGTATTTTAGATGTTTACAAGTAATGTCACTTCACAAAATCAGAAAATCCCAAACAATTATTTATTTTTTGTCGTTTTTTTGATACACTTTTCGCTATTATTTACTAGTAAATGTCAAGTGGTATCTGATTTAGAATGGTTTCAAAAAAATCCGCGTGGCGCTACGATCTTAAAATTTTTTCCCCTATACTACAATAATTTTACATCAGATAATTCTGAACAAAATTCTCAATGTATTACAATAATTATTGTACGACAAATCGTACGAGATTCAAATCGAGAAATTTCGTACTACAGGCATATGATTTAGCCTCTACAATATTTTTGTTTTATATATTAAAGTTGTTTATATTTTTTTCATGGTTTTGACAGGTTTAAATATTCGCAATATCCTTAATTTTAGAAATAGCAATCTGCGTATCTTCTAAGAATGTGGCTCTTAGTTTACATCTGTAAAATAGCCCGATGAAAGTTGTTCTCTTATAATGTAGGTGTATTTTTACATCTTTGCTCATCTTCAACTTTCTATTGAACGGTATTTCTACCATCAGAACTCTAGAAAATGATTTAAGGAATTTCTAACAAGTATTTCACAAAAATTATAAATAGTAAAAGAAAGGTGATTTTTAATTAATTTTTATTTGACTTATATTATTTAAATTTAATTGAATGAAACCTAGGAAATGAAAGTAGGAGATGTTATGGTTTGAAAATATAATAACAATAGGGTAATAAATATTTATTTTATTGCGATTCGACTTAAAAATTTATAATAACGCTGATTGTGGGAATAAGAATTTATTGCCACATGTTACTTGAATATTTCAATATCAAAAATATATTATTACTGATATAATTTAAATAAATGTATCGATTTCATCAAGAAAACATTTTTTGGCAACATAAAAAAAAATAATTTATGATCCCTACACTCTAAAAAAAGTCTGTTTAAAGAACTTCATGGTACCTACATTAAAAAATAAACCTTTAGTATACCATGAAGTCCCTCGCTTTTCGTGTTAATTATTTACACTTTTATTAGGGTTTTGTAGGTATGACCAAAAAACCCTTATACCGTCATTTTGTCGTCTGTCTGTCTGTTCGGTAAAAATTGTAGCCAAACGGCTACACCTAGAGAGTTGAAATTTGGCATACTTATACAACTCTTTGACCCGCACATAGGAAACATACTAAAACATCTAAAAAACATACCCCCCTAAAAATATAAACAAATATGTGCTCATCGAAAACAAAAATATTTTTTTTAAATTCTAAGTAGGGTATCAAATGAAAGCCCTTAGTACGTGGATTAACGATCAAATTTTTATTTTTGCAAAATAAATTATTTTGATGCGATTTTTGCCAAAATTGTGCAAAAAAAATTTTGTCCCACACCTGTAGCCCAGATGGTTTAAACTAAAAATCTAAAAAAATTCTAAGTAATGTATATTGGTGTGAACCAAAATAGTACAACAGGAATTTTTGATCAGATTATGTTTTCGGAAAATAACGCATTTTTTGTGGTTTTTGGTTCACAAAGTACAAAAGTTATACCAATGTAAGACTCTCACATGCAAAGCGTGCGATAGCTTAATGGGTTAGAGCACTGCTAAAATGAGCTGGAAAACGAAGGGGGTTTCGAGTACGGAGTGAATTTTATTTTTTCTGTTTTTTTTTTTGCATTTTTATTATGTTGAAATTATTTTGTCAAAATTCTAGTTATATTTTGACAAATGTTGTATTTAATTTTTAAGAGCGTAAATTTAATAACCAGTCTTATTATATGATTAACAGACGATAAATTATTTTAAAAATATCGTTCATTTTGCTGTGATTACTACAAAGTAAAATTTGTCCTACACACTCAGCATACCGCCTTCACTTATTATATACCTGCGAAACCCTGAAATGTGTGAATATTCACACTTCACATCAATTTTTAAATTTAGTGTAAAGTTTACACTTACATACTGGTTAAATTAGTGTTACAAAATGAATAGTGTAGTAGGTTTTTGGATTATACCTAAGAAATCCTTCTAGAAACTTTTTTTCAAAACCCAAAATATTGTTCTTTTTAATTAAATGTTCTATAATAGGTCTGACCTGACTATTTTAGAACTAAAATTCCTAGTAGAACCACAACCATTAAAATTCGACAACCTATAATTTTGGTTGAATGAAAAGCTATACTCCAATAAAATTAAATGGACCAAAATGTGATATTTTGCCAAAACTTTAAAAAACAAAAATAAAATAATTTTTAAATCGATGGTAAACTGCTAAGAAGGAAACTAGTGTTTTTAACAAAAATTAAATAATTAAACCTTAAAAAATACAATTTAAAGGTTTTGACTATAGTAGATTAATCAGAAGGGGCAGTATATTTATACGTTAAATAATACAACTTGAGTTTTTACATATAGTAGGCGTCGTTTATTGTGATCTCTAGTTATACCATTTATATTTCGGGATTTGAGATCAAAAACAATTATTTATCAACAAAAGTGGCTTTATTGTTTTTCAAAATATTCTCCATGAAGATCAATACACTTTTGCATGCATTTGAACCAATTTTCGAAGCACTTTTTCCACTCCGATTGAGGCATTTTTCACTCCGATTATCAAATTCTGTGGGATCCAACGCGATCAAATCTTTTTGACGGCCAAATGTTCATGCAATAGTGAATGTATGCTGGTCCCACTAATGCCCAAAGATACCTCAATCTCAAGATAAGTCACATGACGATCTTGCAGTATCAGTTAACGCACAGCATCAATGTTTTCCGGAACAACAACCGATTTTGGACGACTTTCACGAAATTCGTCCTTAAGGGAACTACGACCACGATTGAAGTCGGTAAACCATCGATAAACAGTAGTCCTAGATGGTGCTTCATCGCCAAAAGTTGAATTAAGTTCATCGATGCACTGTTGTTGGGTTAATTCACGTCGAAAGTTGTAAAAAATAATCGCTCGAAAATCACGATTTAATTCAATTTTTAACCGAGATATTTTCAAGTTACTGTACACAACACAAATAGTGCTCGTACGTCAAAACGTTCTGAGTATGTATATCGTCAAAAATGTCAAACTTTACAGCACTGATGACAGCACTAGTTTAGCGCAATCCCAAAATAAAAGAGGCAACATTCGTAGAATCAGTCGGTTTATAAAATCAAATTTTAAAGGGCCGATGAAATATTCTTTATTTTCGGTTATTAGAATCGTCGTTTAAAAGAATCAATATACAATTAACAATTGTTTTCACAATAAACGGCACTTACTGTATTTGTATTATTTATAAATTTGTAAAAACAAAGCGCCGTTGAAATGCTTTTGAACCGTCTTTTAAACTTAAAGTTTATTCTAAATATTCACTGGGTCCTTACAAAACCAGTAAAAACAATAAACTATTAATAGAAATAAAATTAAAATGAACTAAAGTTATTTTCTATAAATAAGACCAATCGTAAGAAACACGAGTTCTTTAAATAACATTTTTAAATCGCGGAGAGAATTTCTTTTCGTGTTTACGAAGTTGAACAACGTTAAAATTACATGAAAATGTAGAGAAATGTATAAAAATGTATTAAAAATAAATTAAAATTTAAAAAAATTATAAATAAGCCATATTTTTATCTTTTAAATAATATTAATGGTTTGTTAAGAAAATTTATAACATTTTTAAAATATAATCCGTTGACGATTTTTTATTATCTGAATTGATTATATATATTTTTTTAAGTTGCATGATTTTAAGAAAAATGTTAATAGACCGGGAGCTCATGACATTTTTGGTCTCCGATTTCATACAGCATGCCTTTTGGAGGAGAGAATATTTACCCTGTGACAACAAAAAAGGGATGGTACTAAACCCCTGCACGCTTTCCGGTCATACGGAAAATTGCATTTCCACTTGCACAAAATGTTTGTGTTTTTCTCTGATTTAATATTGCTTGCCCTTTTGTCAAAAGAAAGTTATAACAAATTTAAAGTCTTTTAATTACAGGCATGCTGTATGAAAACGCGGAAAATCATATGTTTTTATTACAAGATCACATGACCGTTTGAGCCCTTTGGGACCCTCCGAATCGCATGCACATATTTAAAAGACTTTAAATTTGTTATAACTTTCTTTTGACAAAAGGGCAAGCAACATTAAATCAGAGAAAAGCACAATAATTTTGTGTTTAAGTGGAAATGCAATTTTCCCTATGACCGGAAAGCGTGCAGGGGTTTAGTACCATCCCTTTTTTGTTGTCACAGGGTAAATATTCTCTCCTCCAAAAGGCATGCTGTATGAAATCGGAGACCAAAAACTGTCATGAGCTCCCGGTCTATAACGCATGCATCTTCAGCAGTAACTACTGAAGAAGTCTAAATTTTAGACGAAATATACATCTAGTTCAGCGGTTCTTAAACTGGGGTCCACGAAACAAATTTGACATTAACTTTACATCCCCCAACTTGTTGCTTTTATTCAAACAACTCATTTAATAAAAATACTACATGGGCAAGACTTTGTATTTGTTGTTATCTAACTAGTTATTGACATAACTAAACAATAATTAGTAAAAATTTAATTATTTTTATTCAACAAATTATTTACAGAAAATATATTATAATAAGATCTATTTTGACCAATATTTGACCAAGAAATGTTTGTATGAGTTTAATGTATTATAATTTCTTTTTTAATTCTTTTTACTACTATTTTTATTCATTTTGTTTTTTATTCTAGCTTCTAATAAAAATGTTCATATCTATAAATGCGCAAGACCATTTATTAAAATAACCAGCGATACATTTTTACCAATATTTATTATAACGTAGTGCCTATGAGATTATTGAGCCAGAAATTAAGTCTCAAGAACGACGTAAAAAGCCTAAGGTTGGGATGGGCGAAAAAAAAATGTTGTTCAAGAGGGTGTCCTCGGACTACACAAGTTTAAGAACCACTGGCCTATAGTGTTATTATTTAAATTAAAATACGGTTTGAATTACAAATTTAAATCATATTGTAATATTATTTAATAAATAAAAAACCATTCACAAATCTTCAGTTTTAAATTTTCATTGTAGTTTTTCTTGAACTTTCTGTTTTATCGACTAGATAACTTCCTTTCTGAAGAAAATTTTCTATTTTCTTTCCTATTTTGGCAATAGTTTTATATGAATATGCATGATTCAACCCATAAAATACTCATCCTCCAACTTTTACATCATTCTAAAGAAACTACTTAGAGAAATTGAGGTTCTCTAAGATGACATGTCACTTGTATGATTAATATAACCATTCCAAGAAATTTATGATCTTTTACTGTTTCTAGTTTTCATGTTATTTAAGAAAGTTAATTTTTAATCGTAAAAAATTAACTACTGGGGAAAAAATTAAGAAACGTTACACACGATTACAGTGGATAGAACACTTTATGAGGATATATTAATAAAATTAGAGGTTATATCTGTTTTTACCGACCGCTAACATATATAATACCCTTTTCACACTAGAACTTTAAGACGAGTGAACTTAAAGTTCACCGATGTTTAACATCGGTTTGCTTTCACACTTGATGTTTAAATCTCCGGTGCTGTCATCAGCTACAGTAATTTTGTCCTTAAGTTACCGTCATGAAATTACCAGTTTTGAACTGTCTGCGCAGACGCACATTTTGAATTATTATAAACAAATATGGATATTTCATCTCATTCTACAATAAAGACACTACAATAAAGAATATATTACACCTGTATTAACATTTAAGTTGATACATTTTATCTCAATTATTGTAGCTCTGTATTTTATTAAACACATTATTAAAATAAATAATTTTATTATAACAATAAGTATAAACTTCTTATAACGTCGATATAATACAGTATTCTTGTTTATGATAATATAAAATGTTGACAGCACAAATTCAAGGAGTATTTTTTTATAATAGAAATTAAGTTGGCAATGCGGACGATGTTTAAGACGCAGATCTCTGTCTTAAACATCGCTTGTATTTAGACGAGGCCATACGGTTTCACATTAGCGTTTAAAGATACATTCACTTTAACATCCGATCTTAAAGTTCTAGTGTGAAAAGGGTATGAGGGAGATATTGTGATCATTCCGTTATTTCTTTTTTAAAAATAATATTATTTAGGGGGCAAGAGGAGTGTTACCTATAAAATTGAAATATCTCATTTATCATTTGCTTATTAATATTGAAAAAATAAACTATTCCTATCTGTTCAGTACAGTTTTTAATATTTTT
The DNA here is from genome assembly GCA_963971575.1 of Liopterus haemorrhoidalis. Classification (NCBI taxonomy): domain Eukaryota; kingdom Metazoa; phylum Arthropoda; class Insecta; order Coleoptera; family Dytiscidae; genus Liopterus; species Liopterus haemorrhoidalis. Next base: position 42,670,481 of record OZ020621.1, read on the forward strand.
TAATATAATTTAAGATATATATTTGGGGGGCTAGGGGAAGAGCTACCTATAAACGAAGTACCTCACTTATTTACTTAACATTAAAAATATTACAAGAGTGGTTTAGAATAAATGATAATTTTCTGTTCTACTTGAAATTGAAATATTCACTTATAATTTACTTTACGCCAAAAATCGACATTACAAAAACCGTACGAAGTGCGGGTACGCCAGCTAGTAGTAAAATAAAAGCATTAGAACAACTAGGTACGCGCGTATTTCATTATCCGCGCGCCAGGCTTTTACTGTATTTTTAAATTTTCATAATTAACATGAGAAGAAAATCGGAAAATGATTTAACTAAATAATGTGACTGATAAAAGTAAAAAATGTATTAAACATCAAAATTATTTTCAACAATGATGTAAATGAAATTTTTTATAAAACAACGCGCGTATATCTTGTTTCCTTGCTTTAAGCGGAACTATATTTTCAGTTCTAGTAATATTTACCGATTAAGTGATGCTTCTATCATTTTGTTTAGCAAAAACTCAATTTAATCCTAAAAAGAGGCCCATAACTTGGAAAACTGAAAATCCAGTTGCGCTTAAACGATAGGAATAGCGCATAGCGCATATTTAATTTTCCAAGCGCTGGTAGCCTTTTGCTGCATTTTTAAAATGACCATTCGTCCCGCATTTTAACATTTTGTCCCGCATTGTCCCACATTTTGGATTTGGTAGGTGAGGACCTTTTGTTTTGCTCTTCACTTGGATTTGGGAGGTGAAGACCTTTTTTTTTGCTCTTCACTTGGATTTTAGGAGATAAAGACCTTTTTTTTCTCCGTCCCGCATTGCCTTCTTAAGAAAATGGTCACTAAGATGAGATGACTATTTGAAAATGTTACTAACCTATAATTTAATGAGTACCTATAAGTAAATGAAAAATATAATCCGCGCGCTATAAGGCTTTTGCTGTATTTTGAAAATTTTCTTAACTAACATAGAATGAAAATGGGAAAATGTGATTGCTAACCTGTAATTTAATGAGTATTAAATGAAAACTATAAGAAAAACAACACGTGAATTTCATTTTCAGCGCGCTACTAGGCTTTTGTTGTATTTTGAATTTTTTTTGAACTAACATGGGATGAAAATGGAAAAAGGTGATTATTATCCTATAATTTTCTGACTAATAAATGAAAAATATTATAAAAACAACGCGCTTTTTGCTTTATCCATGACTAATAAATGAAAAATATTATAAAAAAAATCGCGCTTAATTTCATTGCTAGCGCGCTAACAATTTTTTTGCGATATCTTAATTTTTTTGGGAAAAATGTAGTAAAATAGACCAATACTTCTTCTGTCCTAAACTTATACTAACTAAACCTAACCTAACTACTTAGTTTTTAGGTACACAGCACTTAATTTTCCCCGTAATTAGCCCAATTAAAATTGTGCAATAATATTTTAATCTTAATTTATTATTTCTGATTTTGTTAAATATGCTGGACCACATTGGTCTACTTTACTACATTTTAGTATTTTTTTATTTATTATTCTGGTCTGAAAATGGGTTAACTAAACTGTAGTAATATAAATAAATAAAAGAACTGAATTAAATATAAATTTATCATTATTTTAAACATTGTAATGCAAATGAAATTTTTTAGCAAAATAAAGAGGGTATTTATATTTCGCGCGTTACAGTTTTGCGGTGAATTTAAATCTTAATTAACCTAAGAAAATGGGATGGAAATGGGAAATGTGATTACTAATCAGTAATAATCTGAGTAGTAAAACGAAAACCAATTATTGTTACGCGCTACTAAGTTTTTAGCGGTATTATAAAATTTTTCTTCATTAACATGAGTGAAAAATGGGAAAATATGTTTACTAATTTGTAATAATATAAGTAATAAATAAATAACTGTATTAAATTTATCATGATTTTAAACAATGTAATGTAAATAATTTGTTTTAGAAAAACGAGCGTGTTTTATACTCCGTGCGCTATATTTTTGCGGTGTTTTTAAATTTGTGTTAATAAATAGAAAATGGGATGGAAATGGGAAAATTTGATTGTTAATCTATAATAATGGGAGTAGTAAAACGAAAAACTTACTGTCTACCGGGTTTTTTTTGCGGTATTTTAAAAAATTTCTTAATTAACATGAGATGAAAATGGGAAAATATATTTACTAACCTGTAGTAATGTGAGTAGTAGAAGGAAAAACTGTATTAAATATCCATGGGTCATACTTTTACACAATAATCGCCACACAACACAACACATAGTATTTTTTAGAACGCATTGAAACACAAAAATTCACAGAAACACTGTCATATATATAAATCCAACACAAAAACGTAATCCAAAAAAATAAAAAAAAAACACAACAATCGTGATGAACGCAACAGTTTCTTCGGGACTAACACGCGAACATACTATTCTCTCCGTCGCCGTGGTACTACTGAGGATCCAGCTCTAGAGTGAATACTCCCCACCTCAGAGTTTGTTGATGGGATGTTTGGACCAATCCTTGTGAATCTCGAAGCATTGTTCGTGTTTGTGCCATCGTTCTTCAGCAGACAATGAAACTCGTTTACTTATTTTTTTTTGTGGTTGTTTCTATATTTTACAGTAATGTTGAATGATAGTCCATATAACACAAACTTTTCACTAATTTTTTTAATTATTCACTTTTAAAAATTGTTAGAAATACACACAGAAATTGTTAAAAGTATTGTTAGGTTACCTTAATTGTTAATTTGAAGGTTACTACAGAAATTTGACAGATTTTGACAATTTGAAGTGAATTATTTCATAGTTTGACAAATGAGTTTCTTAGTAACGCATTTGTTTTTACTTATACAAAAATCATAGTAGGTTTCTAAATAACACATCGTATTCTTCAAGCTTTTTCCACGCCACAAAGCTTCTGGGTTCGACTCCCTGTTGGGCACGGATGTAATTACGATTGGGATATAGGTTCCCAACGCTTTAGTGGCGTATTAAGGCAGGAAAGTTCTCTGTTTCTAGACCTACGGCCATAAATATGAAAGAGTGATCAGTGAGATCGTTCTACTCGTCCTATTATCCTTGAATAAACAGTTATATAGGCAGTTCCGTCTTTTTCATAAGGGCACATGGGGCACGAGCCCAGGGCCCCCGGCTTGTGGCCTCAAAATGCCGAGGTCGTCGTTTACACGGAAAAAAGGAGCTCAATTTTTAGTGCATTTTTACTACAATTTTACTACTTTTATTAAAAAACCTTAAAAATGAATCGATTGACTTGAGTATCTCAGCCCTAGATACTCTAATAAAAGCAGATAAATTAGAAGAAATTGTCAAGTTTTTCGTTTATGTGGTATCAGTGGCGGACTAAGCCTTCGCCAGTCCCAAGACATTTTTGATTTACGGGCCCTCAACCTATGTTTTTTTTAAAAAGGTCCTTACCTTCCAAAACCAAGTGAAGAGCAAAAAAGAGGTCTTCACCTCTCAAATCCAAGTGAAGAGCAAAAAAAAAAAAAAGGACTTCACCTCCCAAATGCAAGTGGAGAGCAAAAAAAAAAGACATCACCTACCAAATCCGGGCCCTTGAAAATTACGGGCCTTAGACAAATGTCTTTTTTGTCTAAGGGGATAATACGGCCCTGTTTGGTATTATTAAAATAGAAACAAATCGAAAGAAAAAATGTACTTTATTGAGTAAAATACTCACCATTGTGATCTATAACAGTGTTTCTCAACCAAAAACGCACTGCAGACCAATAAAATACATAATTTTGTAACGCGGACCACTTATAATAATTGTTGGTTCAATTTTTGCGAGAAAACAAATATATTTCATGTGCTGCTAAATATATTTATTTTATTTGTAGAAAATCACAGAAAGGCTACAGGAAATAAACATAATATAAATTATTTACATAAAAAAATGTGCATAAAAATAACAAAATAATTGCAAAAAACAAATACAAAAATTTTCGTGGACCGCAAATTTTTTTCTGCGGACCACCTGTTGAGAAACACTGATCTATAACACTCTCCCATTTATCAGGAAGAGAAAATATTCCCGATTTATAACATTCCTGATTTTTTAAGGAAAGAATTGATCAAGGCTCATTTTAACATGGTTCATATCTCTAAGTGTTCTGTTTCTTAAAAAGTGTTTCAGTGACCGAAATAAGTGATAGTCGGAGGGTGAAATGTCTGGTGAGTAGGGTGGGTGTGTTAGAACCTCCCAATCAAGCTTGGAAAATTTTCACGTGTCTTTTATTAATGAATGAGGTCAGGCATTGTCGCCTTGAAGAATAACTCCTCTTCTATTCACAATTTCTGGCCGATTTCTGGACAAGCCCTGATTTAGTCGATCCAATTGTTCACAGTAGGGATCAGAATTAACACTTTGCCCCGTTTTTAACATCTCATAATTATTCCTTTATCCTTCCAGGATCGAAGTTCATCATCCAAGCATAAATTTCCTGATTTAATTTTTTTAAACCACTGTTGACATGTGCGTACACTTAGTTTATCATCATAAACAGTGCAAATGTTTTATTTAGCAACTGTAGCAAATTTTATGGTACTGATACAACATTAAACAGCATAAAAATGTTTTGATGAAAATTGTTCTGCCATTTTAAAATGCAAGGGTTTAAAATGAAAGGAAAACAATAATTAGGTACTCAAGATTACAGAGTTTAATCAGAACGCAAAAGGCGTTTGTTTAATCCAGCGATTAAGTCGTGACTAGTTCGCATACTGCACTAATAATAAAAACGAAAAGACTTTCCGGTACACCTAATATATTCAACATTATACAGTTACTAGATTGGCAAACTTTGAAAGTTTAAATGTAAACTGTACTTACTGTAAATTGTAAATTTGTACTTTGTGGTAAAGTACTCTATCCTTTTTTGGAAATAGTTGTCAAATAACCTAAAAAGGGTCTTTACAAGTTATAAGTTTCCTTGTTATTGTAGACAAACGAACAGAGTTACTCATGAAAACAAATCTAATATTAGCTAATAATATCAAACAGTGATTTTCTATTTTCTACTCAACAGTTTGTTTATAAAATAAAAATTTATAGTTGAAATATTTATTTAGTTATATAAATACACACACTAATTATTAACTTTACTAATATTTAGTTTTGATATGTTCATTCATTCTTTTAATATTTTTGGCACGTATGGATTATATTTGTAGAGATAACTAGGATCTATAAGTCAATATGATTTGAACCAAACAAGGCTTTTAAATTATGACTCAAAGTTTGAATAATAGAAAATTTAAAACAAATAGTGTATTAGGTAAAGAGTTCAGACGTGGATAGAAATTTTAAAACCATTGCCAGCAAAAATAAACACTGACCGCCAGGGGCGGCCCAAGACGGTATGCAGGCGATGCGTCGCATCGGGGCGCCACGATCAAGGGGCGCCGAGTCGAAGACAAAATGTATAGCTTATTACAATATCAAAATAGCTGTAATTAAAATAATATTCATTTTTGTAATTAGTACTGTGACCTTTAATTAAATCTAGCAAAAACTACTTTTATTTACTGGGTGGCACTTCAGGCTTCTAGTAAAAGGGGGGCGCCATGTAAGGAGATTTAGAAAAAACTAATTTTTTTACTGGGTGGCACTTAGGCTTCTAGTAAAAGGGGGGCGCCATGTAAGGAGATTTAGAAAAAACTAATTTTTTTACTGGGTGGCACTTAGGCTTCTAGTAAAAGGGGGGCGCCATGTAAGGAGATTTAGAAAAAACTAATTTTTTTACTGAGTGGCACTTCAGGCTTCTAGTAAAGGGGGAGGGGGTACAAAAAGGAAATTTAGAAAAAAACTACTTTTTTTACTGGGCGGCACTTCAGGCTTCTAGTAAATGGGAGGCGCCATAAAGGAAATTTAGAAAAAAATTATTTAAAAAATATATATGGGGGGGGGGGCGCCAGGTACCCTTGAGCCTATACAAAAATTCAACTCAATGTAACGGTGAAAAATTATAAAAAATATTATATGAGGTCCACCTGTTAAGATTTTACAAAAACTAAAGAAAAAAAAATTTTTTTGAACAAACTGTTTTATTGCTTTTCAAAATATTCGCCTAAAGATTTATACACTTTTGCATGCATTCAAACCAATTCTCGAAACATTTTTTCCACTCTGAAGTTGGTATCTCAAAAACATCGTTTTCGAAGGCTTCAACATCTTCTTGAGGTGATGAAAATCGCTGTCCACGCTTTTTTGTTTGACATTGGGGAACAAAAAAAAGTTGTTAGGGGATAAATCAGGTGAATACGGGCAATGAGACATTAATTCGATGTTTTTCTCCTTCAAATAATCAATATTTTGACGTGCTGTGTAGGAGCTTGCATCGTCATGATGAAGAATGAAACGACGTGATACTTTTGAGATTTTAAGTCCGTTTTACATTATACTTTTTTGCGAAGCACTACAGATTTTTTGCGTAGTACTTACGTAAAAAGTATAATGAGAAACACAATTTTCCTTCCAACTTTCGATGCTACACTACAAACTACACTATTTTCAGGACTAGGAGGAATTTTTGGATGACAGTTGTATACTTCTCAGTCGTATCAACTACAAAATTTTTAGTTTTTGTTTACAACTTATCTTTTAGAAGTTAAGTATTGAAAAAAGTGTTAGAAAAAATATGTAGAACAGACTTTACTTTATTTTTTTACTTTAATTTATTGAGATACCTTTTCAGATTTTTAGATCAACCGCTCTAGGAAATAATGTGGGGGAGAAAACTTTATTGAAATATTTTTGGCGAAAAACCATAAAAAAAATTGATATTTCAAAAATCAAAATTTGTTTGTTTATCCATACATTAAGAGCTTTCATTTGATATCCCACTCAAAATTTTTAAAAAATGTTTAATTTTTCGGTAAATACATATTTGTTTATATGTATCCCACGATGAGCTTTTTTGAACTCTCTATAGTTTTCTTATCTGTGGATCAAAGAGTTGTAGAAGCATGCCAAATTTCAACTTTCTATGTTCAGCCGTTTGGCAATAATTTCAACCGTACAGACAGACAGACAGACAGCCACTTGTGGAACCCTATGCTCCATATAAAACCACGTGAAATTATTGTTATTAATATTATAAAGGATATAGATAATAGAATTGTTTATGGTGGACAATTTTTCAATAGTTTAAAATAAAGTATGTGACATTAGAAATTAAAAACTGTGTAAATCTGGCGAAGTTATGCAACCAGCGTTTCACGAATGTATAACTTGCAGCATACTTGTAAGAACTTATAAAATGGTAAAAATAAAGCTCTACAGGATTAATAAAAAGAGAAACTACGAAAGAATATACTACATAATAATACCAACCTTTAGATTCTAAATTGAAACTAACCAATAGATGTCAATTAATAGCCAATCATAATACTCTAAATTCAGTTAATTTTTGCGCACATAGTCTGTGGAAAATAGCACCTGCTCTAAATTAAAATCAATCCATAGGCATCAAGAAATCTGTAAGTCAATCAGACTGTTATAAATTCAAATCAATCAAGAATTCGATTTTTCATTCCGAAAATACAAAATTACTGAAAAGTTTTTCACACATAATTCTCCAAGCATTTCTGGGGGTGCCAATTGGACGCCAGAGCAATTTGGGGGTTATGCCCTGCTAGCGCCGCCACTGAGTTTAAATCAAAGAAACAGGCTATACATCTTCTTTATAATATCGTAAACATTTTTATAAGGCTATAATACATCTTCTATAAATAATCTCATCAAGGTTTGAAAGCACGTCTTTGCTTTGTTCGTACGCATGTAGTTTAAGGGTGGTCTTACACCGCCTGTTCATATGCACACATCGGCGAATCTTTTAATTAACACATATAACACGGCAGCCATCATTCTAGAATCATTTCCGCAATTAGCTGCTGCAATAAATCTTGCACGGAACAAAATAAAACAATAGATCACAAAACAACCAAGAAAACTACAAGTCTACGCAAGATAAATACACAATTTTGCTTGGTTATATTCGAAATTTTATCACAGTAGTATTATTTAGAACAAATACTGAAAATACACACATCAAAATGATCTAGGTATATAGGTATTTAATGAGGTTGGTAAAGGAATGTTAGTTCGTTATTTTATAAAGATTTTGGTAATAATATATAGGCACGGTCCAATGGTCCATAGACTATGCCAGTGGTATTCAACCTGTGTTCCGCGGAACCCTGGGGTTCCGTGGAACGTTTCTATGGTTCCGCATCTTAAATTAAATGGTTATATTCTATTTTTTTAATGGCTCTTTGCTTGGATACAATGCTTTTGGTAAATTTTGAAAATTGAGACACCATTATCGTCATCAGTAGGTCATATTTATTCCAAAAAAGCTAATTTTACAAAAAGTTCAAATTTGTTGAGTATCATTTACTTCTTATATCACCATGTATGAAGCAAATGAATATCAAAATGTATTGTCAACTGACAATAACTGAAACGCCTCTAGTGAGGTTTTGAGAAACTGACAGGTGGAGGATAGTCGAGTTTGTTTACTGTTGTTTTCATAGCGAGTTTTAAAAAATGTCTTTAAAATTGCAATAAAAATGCAACTTGAATTGTTGTGTTTATCTTTGCAATGCAAAAGTAGGTCGTGATTGAGAATTGACACGCTCGGATACGGAGTCTGGTGGTCAAATATTGTACTCCGCGACTGTAGTACTATTTGAAATTATTACATATGTTCTGGTGTTGATTTTTTGTTAGAACGTCGATAGATACATTTTCATAAAATAAAAATGTACTGTGCTTAAATTAACCTGTTCCTTGTTAGCATATTGACAGCTGAATACTAGACAATTCAGCCATTTTGCCATGAATTACAGCGCCGCCAACGGTAATGTCACTTCTCAATAGAGAAGTTTTCATCGTGTTCCGAAACGTGGCAAAAAAGCCTTATTACCTTCAATTATAAACCTAGATGTTACTTGGGCACTGAGAAAACGGAAAATTTCATTTAACGCAACCCTCATATTGAATAATAAATTAATTTCAATAAATATCACGTGAAGATACCATTGAACCTGTCAAAAATATCCTATCTGCGTCAGCCATGATGTACAATGCAGTGGCGCCTCTATCGGTAGTGTCAGATGACAATTGAACAGTTTAATTCTATGACATAGTACAATTTTAATTATAAATAGATATTGCTCCAAATTGCCTCCATTCTTATTAATACATAATTCAATCCTTAAAAGTAAACTATTTCGGACCTTTTTTAATTTTCTTCCATCAATATTAGATATAATATCGATTTAAATTAATAGAGAAAACAATCTGCCATCTCTTAATAATCTTCTGAACTAAATACGTTGAAACGTACATGTATTATTAATAAAGTAATTTCAATGCATATAAGGTGATAACAGAACTTGTACAGTTAAGTAATATATTAATTTCATTAGTTATATTTAAATAATATAGAGTTCAGTACGGTGTTTGTCACCATATACACCTGCACATTTCTATATTAAGTAAATCTACTTTTTAATATATTCCATATTAGAATACTCACCTTGTTTCGAAAAAAACTGCATGTGTTAAGTTACTGCAAGGAAATAAAATTGCCTAAAAAATTAAGAAATAAAGAAAAAATACAACAGGGTTTTTCTTTATTCTAAAAAATGTAATACATGAATATTACGAAAGAAAATGAAATGGTAAAGAAGGTCTAAGAGAAAATAACTGAACCGTTGGATGTCGAGTTGGTTGATCCATTCAAGGGCACCAGGCGTTACAGAAAAGAGTTCATCAGTTTCGCCCTTAAAAGCGCGGAGAGTAAAATTTTTAATGTTTTCGGTGGTTTACATAGGTACTCTAAGCCGGGCAGGGTTGTTTCTGGGTTTTTTATATACTGGCCTCCTTTAGGAAGCCCCAGTTTCAAAGGATGAATGTTGGATGGCTAGTTCGAGATCGTCAGCATAGTACAATTTTCTCGATATGATGGCAGTTAGATGTATAACTTAAAAAATAAGAGGGCTAAAACTGACCCTTGTGGTAATCCATTTTAATCGTTTTTAAACGACTTTTGGTTTTGCCTTAAAACTTCTCTCCGAAATTAGATTTTCTATAAGTTGAGTTAGTTATTGGTTTCGCACAAGTTTTACCACAATTCCCTTGTTTCGGACCGTTTTACAGACAGCTTTCAAGTCGTATATATTAAAGCATAAGATGGTTATTTATAATTTGATAGGTGTACTTGACATAAGTGGCGGCTCGTGACAATATTGAATGGTAGGGCCAATCCCTATTTCCCCCATTTTAAGTTTTGAATCAGCTCAGCTTGCAGTAATTTACTACCAATTAAAAAACCCCGACACAAAATTTTTAATGTAGACAAATTGAGAAGTCATTTAAAAATGAAAAATGCATTAAGTACTTAAGTAGTATAACTACGTCATAACTGTGACACCTTGACCTTGAGTAGTGCGGTTGGCTGCGTTCATCTGAGACGTGTCGATTTTAGCTGAAACCAGATGTAAAAAGTAAAAAGATAAGGGTTTTTTGGTCATACCTACAAAACCCTAAAAACAGTAATATAGATTTGTATAAGAAAGAAATAATCTGTGGGAGATATACGTACCGTTAACAGTTTACTTATAAGTTATAGAACTCTACCCTATATCCACCCTAATGATATTTAAATACTGGCATCCCTACAAATGTCATTATTTGATAGACAATAAATTTTATCTTTATCAATCACTATCAAAAATTTTGTATCGGTGCCAGGAGTGCTTTTCGGGGATTATCGATATCACAGACAGTACTGCCAACTATCACGATACATATTTAACCAGTTAAAATGCATCATCATCTCTTATTCGACGGTAAAATTCCTATGTCAGATGGTTACAATTACGTACGTAACGAAGGTTGTCTTTAAAAGGTGATAAAAAAGTTGGCGCGGAATGCCACTACATCTTATTGCAAGAAAATTTAATAAAACATTTTCCTCACCAAATGAGACTGTGTTAAAATTCTTGTGACTTATTAAATTAATATGATTTGTGTCGAAGAAATAAGAATAACTGTTTGTTTACTTATATGAAAATACACTACCGTCCATAAGTTTAATAGCAAGTTCAATACCAACATATGTAGATCCACAGCAAGCAATCTGTGCTCTTTTACGCATTACATTTCATCTGTATTAGATAATAAAGGTCAAATAGACGTTGCGTATACAAACTTTGCCAAAGACTTTGACACTATTGACCATATTATCAAACAAAAACTTCACAGCTTTGGTCTTTCTCCTTCCCTTGTATCATTGCTCACATCTAAATCGTTCTCTGTTTGTTACGTTTCTTGGCCACAATACTCACTTTCCAGTTACTCCGGTGTGCCACAGGGCTCAAATCTTGGTCCTCTTCTGTTTCTAATGTTCATCAATGACATCAACGATGCCACAGCTAGCGAACGTTTACTCTTCGCTGATGATCTTAAGATTTTTTGTTCTGAATCTTCTATTAATGATTGCCCTAAAAAAACTGGCTGATCGATCATAACAGAAATATACTGCAACCAACTGGACGAAATGATACAAAAACTTTGGTCAATAGATCGACTACTATCTTATTGCATGATAATGCTAGACCACACACTGCACAAATGACTGTGGCAAAACTACAGGAATTGGAGTTGGAACTTCTTTATCATCCTCCATACTCACCAGACCTAGCCCCCACTGACTATCACTTTCGCAATTTGGACAACTTTTTAATAGGAAAATAGTTTAATTCCGACCATGCTGTAAAACTTGCTTTCCAGGAATTCATTGACTCTCGTCCACCAGGGTTTTATATTACCAGCCTGAACAACCTGGCGCTTAAATGGCAAAAGTGTATAGACAATATGGGTGTATACTTTGATGAATAAAATAATTCCTTATATTTGTAAGTTATCAACCAACTTTGCCTATTTTTTTCTACAAATTTCATCCTTGACGACCTAATAATAAAAATTGGCAGAATTTTTTAATCCTTATCCGTATTTGCGGATATTTTACAAAATAATCCGCATTCGTAACCGTATCCGCGAATATGATTTTTTTTTAAAATCTACATTAAAAATGAAAAGTTTTTCTCAAACATTATTGTACTGTTAAGTTATAATGTATAGTTAAAATTTAAAAATCTTTACACCAAAAATTATATGTTTTATAAACGAAATAGAATTGTTTACAAAAATGTTTAAAGTGTGTTTTCGCACGGCAGCCTTCATTATAGGTGGGCAACCGTGAATTTGAGTAGTAAATGAAAAGATATGTAAATGCAGGTAGGCGTACCATGTCTTATTATAATGACATGTAGCTATTTAATTCTTACGTTCTCCAAAATGAACATACAGGAGTTTATTTTGTAACGGTTCTTGCTTTCGTTTTGTTAAATTCATATCGTGAGATTTACTCAAGTAACATTCTTTTTGGACTTTAAGGAGAGGCACAGAAGCATAGTACTCATAAGTTTTCTATAAAAAATTGAAGTAATGTGTGAATTTTCACATATTTCAGGGTTCTGTAGATATTTAATAAGTATAAGAAGCCAACACAATACTGAATGTCTAGGAATATTTGTTCTATTAACAATGTGTTGATTAATTAATACTTCATTCTGATTCATTAATTGAATATTAAGTAATAATATAAAATAATAATAATATTTATTTATAAAAATATATATGCAAATACAAAGTTAACAAGGGTACAACTAAGGTTTCCAATCCGGATATCCGAATATCCGAATATCCGAATATCCGGATTATCCGACCAATTTGGACTATTCGATAATCCGGATAATTTTTATTGAATATCCGATATTCCGGATATTTTTTGAATAAACAAAGTATTTTTTTTCAACAATTTTTTCAATTTACAAAAGTCAAAACGCTGCAATTTCTCTTCAGCAACAACTGGAAGCGGCAATTTCTTTAATTATCCATGTTGAAGAGCTGAGCAACGTCATTACTACATTGTTGAAAAAAGATTTCATGATTTTAACAAACGCAAAAACAAAAACATTTAATTTAAATTTTTTTTGAAATACTACACTCTACAGCGTAGAGTGTAGTGTGGTGTTCAAAACTCGGTCCGCAGCCGATAATTTTTACCGACCGCCAACATATATAAGGGAGGTATTGTGATACCAATGTTGACGTTTCGAGATTTCGATGGATCTCCACGAATTGAGGTCCCTACATAACGTTTTGACTATTTTTAGCATGATGTCTGTCGGTCTGTCTGTCCGTCCGTCTGTCTGTCTGTCCGTCTGTCTGTCCGTCTGTCTGTCCGTCTGTCTGTCCGTCTGTCTGTCCGTTTGTCTGTCCGTCTGTCTGTGTACACGTGCAGAGCAAATTCGGCTGAAAGGATTTTTATGAAACTTCATATTTAAGCTTCTGCCATCAATGGTACGAGTTGATCAACTTTTGGTAAAAATTGGTTGACTAAAAATGGGAGTTTACTCGTGTCGATTTTAAGATTTTTGCGAATATTTCACAACAGAAAAATATCTCGAAAAAATGTATTAAACAAAAGTTGCTATAAAAGCAATAACTATTAACTTTTATTTGAGACGTTTTTTGATAAAACGAAAAATTTCGAATAATTTCCGTAAAATTTTTTCCAAGTCTCAATTTTTTCATATTTATATAACGTTTCCATGGTCATGATAAATAATATCTTTGTTAGAAAATATTAGGTCAAGTTATTTCTACTCTGCTGCTAGAATGTAATTTATATAAGTACTTTATGGTGGCGGTCGGTCCTGTGGTGGCCACAGCTGATTTTTTTAATAATAAAATATCGACGACAAAAAAATCGACATTTTTCTAAAAACTAGCGGGATCAAAAATTCCTGTTGAACTATTCCGGTTCCCATCAATGTTCATTATGGAGATTTTTTCAGATTTCTAGATCAACTCCTCTGGGAGATAGGGTGAGGAACGAAACTTTATCGACATATTTTTAGCAAAAATTCCATAAAAATAATAATTAAAAATTTGCTTGTGATCCACGCATTAAGATATTTCATTTGGTATGACACTCAAAATTTAAAAAAATCTTTATTCTCTTATTGAATACATAATTGTTTATATTTATCTTGGAATATGTTTTTTTTATATTCTCAGTATTTTTCCTGGGTCAAATAGTTGTATAAGCATGCCAAATTTCAACTTTCTGTTAAGCAGTTAGGCTATCGTACAAACAGACAGACACATGAGTGACGTAATAAGGGTTTTTTGGTGGTCATACCTACAAAACCCTAAAAAGTCTGTCTGTTTACAGAAACTCCTCGTTTTATGTAATTGGTCCAAGAATCCACAAATTTTATTCTAGTAGCTGATCATCGTTACCGATCATCAGTTAAATTTTGAACGGTTTTATCCAGTTATAAGAAATTCTATCACAAAAATAAAAACGTGATGTCCGTAATGAGGGAAAATTTACTATAAGTATGATAGCTGGATATTATCATTTGACCCTAAATTACCCCAAATGACCCCAAATACAAAATTAGTTACAAATACTGCCCCTAGGTGGTTCTTATCTATCTCATCACTCTCTTCAATACTCACTAAAAATCTTCATAAGCTTATATTAAATATCTTAAAGGGGTAACGACTTTAGGTCCCGTTACTTGTTTAATGAAATGCGTAAATAGCCCAAAAATTAAAAAGTGATTTAGTTTTGGAACAAACATTTAATTAAGAGCAGTTTTATCATTATATGAAAGTACTCATCATTTAAATATATACTAATTTAAATGTAGTTTTACTGTTAACTTGTATTTAACTTTCGTATCATTTAACTGGGATTTAAATGAAAGTCAGAAAAGATATAAAATAAAGAAGATTTATAATTCCACTTTAAACTACAATGAACTTGTAAAATGATGTTAATATAATGAAATTTAGTATTTACACCTCACAGAATAGCAACCAGAGAATATTATGAAGCAAAAAAATTGATGTGAAGTGTGACTATTCACACATTTCAAGGTTTCGCAGGTACATAATAAGTGAAGGCGGTATACTGAGTGTGTAGGACAAATTTTACTTTGTAGTAATCACGGCAAAATGAACGATATTTTTAAAATAATTTATCGTCTGTTAATCATATAATAAGACTGGTTATTAAATTTACGCTCTTAAAAATTAAATACAACATTTGTCAAAATATAACTAGAATTTTGACAAAATAATTTCAACATAATAAAAATGCAAAAAAAAAAACAGAAAAAAATAAAATTCACTCCGTACTCGGAATCCTTTGTTTTACAGCTAATATTAGCTTACGACACCAGTGCTCCAACCCATTACGCTATCGTACGCCTTGCATGTGAGTGTCTTACATTGGTATAACTTTTATACTTTGTGAACCAAAAACAACAAAAAAATGCTGTATTTTCCGAAAACATAATCTTATCAAAAATTCCTGTTGTACTATTTCGGTTCACACCAATATACATTACTTAGAATTTTTTTAGATTTTTAGTTTAAACCATCTGGGCTACAGGGTGTGGGACAATTTTTTTTTGCACAATTTTCGCAATAATCGCGTCAAAATAATTTATTTTACAAAAATAAAAATTTGATCGTTAATCCACGTACTAAGGGCTTTCATTTAATACCCTACTCAGAATTTAAACAAAATATTTTTGTTTTCGATGAGCACATATTTGTTTATATTTTTAGGGGGGTATGTTTTTTAGATGTTTTAGTATGTTTCCTATGTGCGGGTCAAAGAGTTGTATAAGCATGCCAAATTTCAACTCTCTAGGTTTAGCAGTTTGGCCACAAGTTTTACCGAACAGACAGACAGACAGACAGACAGACAGACAGACAGACAGACAGACAGACAAACAGACAGACAGACAGACAGACAGACAGACAGACAGACAGACAGACAGATAGACAGACAGACAGACGACAAAATGACGGTATAAGGGTTTTTTGGTCATACCTACAAAACCCTAAAAAAACAAATCTTCTCTATATACAGGGTGTTAGGTAAATATCCGGAACAGTTTAAAAGACAGCATGGTGACGTAGAATGCAATCGATTTTTCCTTTGCCAATTTTCTCTAAAATGTGAATTTCGTCCAAAAATAAACCAACAAAAAGATGCTGCAAATTTTGAAAACCACTGACTTTTTAATTTTTCATATTAATCCAGAAGTTGTGTAATTGCCATAGAGAAAAAAATATTATTTCAATTGTAGTTCAATAATAGAATATCAAAGTACGTGTTTTTTTTCTCCTTCTCCTTCTAAGTTGTTCTTAGTTGAAGTAAATATCAAATTGTGTTTTGATTATTTGTTATTACTATAGTATTGTATTGTTTATACCTATTAAATATAAACATCGAAACTTTCCTTCAATATTGTTTTATTATACTAGATCTTTGCTTATCAATTCTTATATTTGTTTTTAAAATGTGCAATAGAATTGCCGCCTAAGCAACAATGAAACCGTTAAAAATAAAAATATTGTTACTGCCGAAGGAGTGCTGTTTACCAGTTATACGTACCAGTTGATGAGTGATCGTAATGAGTGTACGTCCATTGTTGGACCCTATATAAAACTATTTTGATAAATCATACGCTCTTAAATTAAATAACTAAAATCGAAGGTAACTCATTTTTAATCCATCACTGAAATATTATAAATTTTTACCGACCACCAACATATGTAATATCCTTTTCACACTAGATCTTTAAGACGAGTGAACTTAAAGTTCACCGATGTTTAAGATCGGTATGCTTTCACACTTGATGTTTAAATCTCCGGTGCTGTCATCAGCTACAGTAATTTTGTCCTTATATTACCGTCATGAAATTACCAGTTTTGAACTGTCTGCGCAGACGCACATTTTGAATTATTATAAACAAATATGGATATTTCATTTCATTCTACAATAAAGACACTACAATAAAGAATATATTACACCTGTATTAACATGTAAGTCGATACATTTTATCTCAATTATTGTAGCTCTGTATTTTATTAAACACATTATTAAAATAAATAATTTTACTATAACAACAAGTATAAACTTCTTATAACGTCGATATAATACAGTATTCTTGTTTATGATTATATAAAATGTTGACAGCACAAATTCAAGGAGTATTTTTTTATAATAGAAATTAAGTTGGCAATGCGGACGAAGTTTAAGACGCAGATCTCTGTCTTAAACATCGCTTGTATTTAGACGAGGCCATACGGTTTCACATTAGCGTTTAAAGATACATTCACTTTAACATCCGATCTTAAAGATCTAATGTGAAAAGGGTATAAGGGAGGTATTGTGATCATACCGATTTTAACATTTCGAGATTTCGATGGATCTCCACGAATTGAGGTCCCTACATAACGTTTTGACTATTTTTAGCATGATGTCTGTCTGTCTGTTGAAAAATTAGAAAATTCGTGCACGAATTTATATATATATAAATTCGTGTATATATATATATATATATATATATGACACCGAACCCAACATTTATTTTCTGTCCATTCAGTTTTTAATAAGAATTCTTTTTACACATATGTGTACATATGTATATGCTTCCATATTGTATATAGAAGCTCATAAGAATGATTTACATTATAAAATTAACAACAATTTCTACAAATACCTTTCCAATCGCTCCAATTTTGGTCTCCATGGATTCCAAACACCAAACTTCACAATATAACACACCTTTTCAAGAACTCTCTGCACTTTTGCCACTTAAAAATAACTAAAAACGCCCGAAAAAATATAAACGCCACTTGCAAAAATCTCGCGTCACTACTAAGACATCAAGATGGCTAACACTGATAAAGCTCATTAAGGAATATAGTCATTAAGAATTAATAAATACGGATCAGAATTGTTTAAAACAATTATTAATGGGACTAAACACGTACATTAATATTTTATCAATAATATACACGCTGGTTGAAGTTATATTACCCAACAAGCTGGCGTACCCGTACTTGGAACGGTTTTTGTAATGTGTATTTAGATGTCAAATAAATAATAAGTAAGATACTTCGTTTATAGGTAGGTCTCCCCATAGCTCCCCAACATAAATCTTATTAAAAACTGCATTAAACAGAGAGGAATAGTTTCTTTTATCATATTCATATTTGCTGTTAAGTAGAACCAGGCTCTCATTTCATCGGCTCTAAGCCTTTTTGAGGACTTTTCTTTTTTTTTTTACTTTTTTGCCGCAAATGTCAAAATTTTAGATCGTAAGTCAAAAGTGATCATATATTTGTGATCTAAGGTTGAAAGTGTATAAGAAATCCAATTTTTCAACAAAATTCAAATTTTTTTTCACCTAAATTTTTTTAATTTTGGGCAAAAATTTTTTGAATCCGATTTTAGCCAAAATGTAATTTTAAGCTAATTTTGGGGTGAGGATTATGAAAAAAATATTTAAAAAAATCATGCTTTTCTAGTTTTTGAGTTAGAGCCAATTTGGGTCAGTTTTTTGCCTATAATTCTAAAACTTTTGCTCAAACTTCAAAATGGACTAAATTTTATTGATCTATGACCAAAAATACATATTTGTACAAATTTTCAATAAAAACGGAGACAATTTTTTTTTGCTTAAAAAACACGATTTTTTTAACGTCTACCCCTTATGATTTTTTCGATTTTTGGCCATTTTCAAGGGTTTTGGATTACTGCCCATACAAAACTTAATAATTGGTTTATTAAAGCCCAAATTTTTTCTTAGACTAAACAATGTAGTAGAATTTTAAATATTCAAACCGCAGATTTTTATCTCTAACCATTTTTTAGTTGGGATTTATCAACATTTTCAAAAAATGAAAATAAAAATGAAAAATTTTCAAAAAATTTTTTTGTTTCAAAATATGGTTACAAGTCAATTAGGATCTCAAGATTTCAAAAATTTCAACCGCAGGTTTTTATTGCATTTCGTTTTTGAGATACGTCAATGCAAAGATGATAATTTCTATAAATCACGTCATATTAAAATACGTTATAATTTTAAAATACCTAAAACGAATAAGGCTTCACATTTTTTCTAGAGTAAATAAATTACGAGGAATCCAAAAATTCTAACTTCAGGTCGTTTTCGTTAACCGTTTTTGAGTTTTTGAGTGATTTTTTTATTTTCACAATTTGACTGAATAAAGTAAGGAAAAAATTTGGGGTTTCAAAAAAAATCACAACTCAAAAATGGTGAGAGATAACGCCCTCAGATTAAAATTTTTGGATTTCTCATAGTTTATTTAGTCTAGAAAAAGTGTGAGGCCTTATTTGTTTTGCCAATTTTAGAATTATGACGTATTTTAATATGGCGTGATTTATAGAAATTTTCATTTTCATATGGACGTATCTCAAAAACGAAATGCGATAACGACCTGCGGTTGAAATTTTTGAAATCTTGAGGTCCTAATTGACTTGTATCCAAATTTTGACACAAATTTTTTTTTTTTAATTTTTAATTTTTTTTCTAAATTTTCTGATAATTTTGATAAATTCTAATTAAAAAATGGCAAGGGATAGAAATCTGCGGTTTGAATTTTTAAAATTCTCCTACATTGTTTAGTCTAAGAAAAAATGTGGGCTTTAATAAACCAATTATTAAGTTTCGTATGGGCAGTAATCGAAAACCCTTGAAAATGGCCAAAAATCGAAAAAATCATAAGGGGTAGCCCTTAAAAATCCTCAATAACTAGGAAAGCATGATTTTTTTAAATATTTTTTTCGTAATCCTCACCCTAAAATTAGCTTTAACCTACATTTTGGCTAAAATCGGAGTTAAAAAATTTATCTACGATTATTATTATTATTATACTAATGTATAAACGATGTATCTCACTTATTATTCACTTAACATAATATATGCAAAAGCGTAGAATAAAGAAACGATTGTATTGTGTTCTACTTCAAATTGAAATATCTCATTATTAACGTTACAGCAAAATATACATTGCAGAAATCGTACAAAGTACGGGTACGCCAGCTTGTTGGGTAATATAACATCAACCAGCGTGTATATTATTGATAAAATATTAATGTATAATACATGTTTAGTCTCATTAATAAATTTTTTAAACAATTCTGTTCCTTATTTATTACTTATTAATGACTATATTCCTTAATGAGCTTTATCAGTGTTAGCCATCTTGATTAGTAGTGACGCGAGATTTTTGCAAGTGGCGTCTATATTTTTTCTGGCATTTTTAGTTATTTTTAAGTGGTAAAAGTGCAGTGAGTGATTTAAAAGGTGTGTCATAGTGTGGACTTAAGTGTTTGGACTTCATGGACACCAAAATTGGAGCGATTGGAAAGGTATTTGTAGAATTTTTTCTTAATTTTATAATCCAAGTCATTCTTATGTAACATGTGCTTCTATGTACAATATAGAAATACGTACATATCTATATATTTATTTATTTTATTTTATTTAATGCTTAAAGCGTTGTAAAGGGGTCTAACCCAACACTATAATGACGAGATAAAATATATCTAACTATCATTATTTATAAAATTGGAGGCTAAATCTGTTTTTTTTATTTTTTTGATCTCATATTTAGTTTCTACACGTTTCAGATGATTATAAGACAATATCCGCAAAATAATCTATTTTTGTCTGTCTGTTCGAGATACGCAAATACGTCTGGACATATTTTTACGTAATTTGGCATGATGATTAAGTAAAACTAGGTTTCGAACATAGGTTATAATATATCTCAAAATTTTTATTTTAGGGGGGTGTTTCTGGGTTAGGCCAGCTAACCTAAACCACCTAAAAATAAATTGTATTTTAAAGTGAATTGAAACATGGAAACAGTGCAAACAGAACAAAAGTGGAAAGTCAGGGAAGTGGAAATATATAACAAAAAATGTTTATAGTAAGAAAACTAATCTTTTTTTCCAATAATTTTTTAGTTAGATGAATATTTGGGGAGTTACGGGGGACACTTGAATTAAAATCTATATACAGGGTGTTTGTTTGAAACGGGGCACCCCGAAAATCTCCTTTATTTGTAAAGATACAAAAAATCTTCAGAACAAAAGTTAAACTAGACAAAAAGGCCCATCTAAAGGTTACTATAAGAATTCTGAGGCACTTCCGGTTTCACCGAAAATGATGTCAACTTTTGATCTAGCATAGGGAATCGATAATTTTATATTTTTTTCCCAAAAGTACATTAAATTAGCTTTACAATGACACCAAAAAGTCATATTTTTATGTGAACCATTTCAAAATGGCGACCATTTATTTACAAAATAATAATCAACATAAGTTTTACAAAGTTGAACGTAGCAAGCTTTGAAAACAATAAAAAAAGAAACAAAATATCTCTAAAATAAATTATTTGACTATTTAGAAAAAAAACTATTACTATATACAATTATTTTACAAAAAAAAAAAAAAAAAACAATATTCGATCAAACCACCATGTTATTTCATATAATAACTAGTTATAACAGTTTATTTTAGAGATATTTTGTTTCTTTTTTTTTATTGTTTTCAAAGCTTGCTACGTTCAACTTTGTAAAACTTATGTTGATTATTATTTTGTAAATAAATGGTCGCCATTTTGAAATGGTTCACATAAAAATATGACTTTTTGGTGCCATTGTAAAGCTAATTTAATGTACTTTTGGGAAAAAAATATAAAATTATCGATTCCCTATGCTAGATCAAAAGTTGACATCATTTCCGGTGAAACCGGAAGTGCCTCAGAATTCTTATAGTAACCTTTAGATGGGCCTTTTTGTCTAGTTTAACTTTTGTTCTGAAGATTTTTTGTATCTTTACAAATAAAGGAGATTTTCGGGGTGCCCCGTTTCAAACAAACACCCTGTATATTTCGCTTATTATTGACTTAACAGCAAAATTGTGTATTACAAAAATTGTTTGTAATAAGAAAACAAATCTTTTTTGTTGTATTTACTTTTCAATTCAATGAATATTTGATGTATTACAGGGGTACACCCTAACAGGGCCGACGGAAGTGGGCATTCAGAGCATACGGTGCATGCGGGCGCCGTTACGAGGAGGGCGCCGTTACGAGGGGGGCGCCGTTACGAGGGGGGCGCCGTTACGAGGGGGGCGCCGCCGTTAGTTTCAATTTAATGTAAAAATAATTGCGTAATGTAGTTTTTTAAGACCTTTTTAGGTCATTACTTGTATTTTAGAAGTGAGGACCTTGTTTTTGGTCATCACTTGGAATTTAGTGGTGAGGACCGTTTTTCTTACCCAGGGCTGGAATAAGGCTAGTTACGGCCCTACCTAGGGGCGCTGAATTAAGTCTTGCCTAGGGGCGCCAACGATCTTCGCGCCGTTCCTGCACCCTAAAACTAAAATCTTGAAATATCTCTCATACTAGTTACTTTACAACAAAAATATTTAGGAGGAAACATTATTTTGAAACATCTCATTTATTATTTACTTATCACCAACAATGAATATGAGAGAAGAAACTATTTCTCTCGGTTTAATACACTTTTTCTCTAAAATATTAGGAAAGCAGGAGATAGCTCATTTATTATTTTACTTGTTTAATCGCTATGGCCAACAATTCACCACCTTGTATGTAAAATATAAGTTACGTTAATTTCCAAATTTTTACATAATGTGAGAAGCTTTTGGTTCGCGTGATTTGTGCACCTAATAACAAGAAAACCCGTTCATTAGTTCATGTGAAGTTAACTTTTTTAATATAAAAGAAATGCTGAATTTATGGTTGGAATATATAATGTTAGGTTACAGAGTGCTGAAATTAGCAATGAGTAACTCGACTAATTAAACTATGTGCATTTATTTGCATGCTATTACTAAAAACACATGACAACTACTCTTAATTACTCCTTATATTACAATTAATTTCTACCACTACCTCTATATATACATTCCAAACATATCTATTCTAATTATTAATAATATAACCTTTGGAATGTTATAATTACCAAATTTCGACAATTTTGATCATTAGTGAACAAAAGTAGAACACTATGATTAATTGGTGAGGACAATGTTGGCTAATTTTTATGTAATCATTCTATATATGGTTATCAGAGTAACAGTAACCTAACCTATAATTTTTAAACTAAATTTAGTCAAACAATCAACAATCAACTGATTAAATCCTGAATCGTGTTTTGAAGTATTGAAAACTAGATCTTACCATTATTAAAATCGGAATGTATACGAATTGAGACTGCGAGTAATCTTGAAATGGGGTAATTATAATTTTAGTTCTTTTCGAATTTTCGGGGAACTGGGATTTATCCCCCTAATTCCCCCTATGCGTACACCACTGGCTATATATTTATATATATTTTAGTTGGATTTTGACGTGTGATATGTTCTGGAAATAAATTTCCCAATCGATAAAGGATAATTGTTTTATGCCGATCTTGGAAAGTTATCTGGTACGGATTATAAACTGAGCAAAATGTAAGAATGCTATGTTAGTTAAAAGCAAAAATATTAATAAAAAATCAGCTGTGGCCATCACAAGACCGAACGTCATCACAAAATAGGTACTTAAACAAAATACTCTCTAAAACAGAAATTAATTTACCATAACCGTGGAAACATTACAAATACGTATGAAAAATAAATAATTAATAAGTATTTTAAATATTATTACTATAATAAAAATAAAGTAAAAATACCGTAAAAATAACGTAAAAATAACGTAAATATAACGTAAAAATAACGTAAAAATAACGTAAAAATAACGTAAAAATATTCCTTTTAAATCGGCTGTGGCCACCACAGGACTGACGGCCAAAATCTTCCATTTCTAGATAACCGCATTTTACCAAAAGTTGATTAACTGATGTCACTGGTGTGAGAAGCTTAAAAATGAAGTTTCATAAAAATCCGTTTAGCCAAATTCGCTTTACACGTGCTCAAGGACCGACAGACACACATACAGACAGACCAACAGACATCATGCTAAAAATAGTAAAAACATTATGTAGGAACCTCAATCCGTGGACATCCATCGAAATTAAAAAATGTCAAAATCGGTACGATCACAATGCCGCCCTTATATGTATGTATATGTATGTGGCGATTCGTAAAAATTAAATCCATAAGTCTTAAGCGTCAGAAAAAACTATTAAAATAATATCTTTATAATATTTGAACACACTTGTCGTCTACTGGACGTTCTGAAACGGAGACTTTGGCAGCTTTTTTTAACAATCCGTATTTTAGCCAGCGATACATCGAAAAATAATCGCAGGAAAATCAAATAAATAACACTGTACCACTATGACTTACTGACTTCCTGTCTGAATTATAAGAGATATAAAGAATATAGGTAATTCATATTCCCATTGCATGAAACGTCACAACATCCGTTATCTATTATTTGGCAAATTTGTAGGAATTTGTACTGTATTATATGCCGCTCTTGTAATATATCAGCACTGTAATAGAACAGTCATTCAGCTGTACATTTGTATTTTATAATGGTTAAAACTTTTTCAATAACCAGTTGAACTATTGAGATTCGTGTGTCTTTATTAATTGGGGACAATAAAATATTATTGTACTGGCTTTTGTTATCTTCAGTAGCGTATCATTTCTGAGTGTTTCACTCAGCGTTTGTTTTGAAAAAAAAAAAACAACAAACCCTATTTTCACATCTGGTCACATTTATTTTATTTACTTTTCTGTCTAATCTGCTCGCGGAGCACTAGTAGACGCACAGTTTGGGAAACCCTGCCCTATTTGATACATATTTACGTACGCAAATATAATAATGTGCAGAAGAGCACAGAATATTGAGGTTATGGTTTAAAGCAAAAGTGTCATTTCAATAAAGTGTCTCTTAAATAATCAACTATCAACAAAAATCATTACTAATCGCCACAAAATATCTGGTTACTCTGTTTTATTTACGGCACATACTATAAATTTGATTGACAAGTTAATATAAAAGGTTATGTTCATCTTATTTTCGTAAAAATTGTTCCCAATTTTGACTTGATTAATTTCAAGTCCTATAATTACACCTTCAGCACCAAAATCTTGTTTTTAAAATAAAAAATTTAATGAAATCTTGTACCTGTTAAAATATAGCAGTGAGGACAGATTTAAAATATTTTTGTATGCTATCATCGGGGAGTTGATGTTACCACCATGCTGCTGAGAAACAAGACACATTTTTCATTAATTTATAAAACATTTATGGCGATGATATACCCAAAAACCTGACGACATAAAAATATCCTACCCAATGTATAAATTAAAGTTAGGTATGCATTGGTAACATACGTTTTTAACAGGCAGCTACCTGCAAGAATTTTAACAGAGAAGGATTTACATATTTAATACCCAAAAAAGGGTTTCATTTTTGTATATTGGATTAGTAAAAAGATATGGCGTTTTTTTAAGTGTTAATTCATAAACAGGTGACTGTAATATCTTGAAATAATTTTATAGATGATAAAAATTGATGGGAAGTGTGAATATTCACAAATTTCACGGTTTTGTAGGTATTTAATAAGTACAGTGAGATCATTAATTCCTTATCGTTATATAATACTAAACAGAAACATTTAGTTATCAAACTTATTTCCAAGGACATGTACACATAGGCGTACATTCTATTTTTATTGCCTTATACAGTGATGGGATTCACCCGGTTCGCTCGAACCGTTTGTTAAGAAATTTTAAGTTCGGCGAACCGCTTGTTAAAATACTTTAGATACAGGGAATGACCATAAACCAGTTCAGCAGAAGCTGAAAGAGGCTTTAGCCTTATGAATAATATATGCACAGAAAAACGAAACAAACTGATTGTTTCAAATATAAGTAATATAATGGTTATTAATTTGAATGGTTTGCCTTTAATAAATTGGAATCCAGTACCGATAGTGCTAAATTGGTTAAGAAGCAACTACAGTTCGAATGATCCTCGTGTAAAAACAAAAACGGAAGTAGAAATGACTGAAAACCACAAGACTATTTGGCAATATTTAAAATAATTACATATCTTAATGTTTAATTTAAATAAATATACTATTTTGAATTTTGTGAAAATTTTGTGTTTTTAAACAAATACCCCTGCGAACCGGTTGTAGAGCAAATTGAATCCCATCACTGATCTTATACCAATTAATTATTAAATGAACACATTAAATGAAGTTAGCAACGGATTATCGTTGTTCCTCGGGTGAATTCGTCCCAACGAAGAAATCTTATTGGTTCATTGTTAAACTGCGACTTTCAGCTGTGAATTGGAAAACAGTTTTGATATTTTTAAATTCATTGATTACTGTTATGTAACGCTCAAGAAATAATGATCTCACTGTATAAGAAGGCAACATAATACTGGATGTCTAGGAATATTTGTTCTATAATCACATCAAAATCAACAGTTTTTTGATATTTCCTCTTTGATATTTTAAAAACAAAATCTAAAGTAATTCAAACAATAGGTTGGATCACAGCGTGTAATAATATAAAAAAATAACTGAACACTACACACTATACTCTACAGTGTAGAGCAGTGTTTCTCAATCAAAAACGCACCGCGGACCAGTATAATATATAATTTTCTAACGCGGACCACTAATAATAATTGTTGGTTAATTTTTTGCAAAAAAAAATATATTTAATGGGCTACTACATACGTTTATTTTATTTATAGAAAATAACAGAAAGTTTACAAAAAATAAACAAAATATAAATTATTTATATAAAAAAATGTGCATAAAAAAACTGCAAAAAATATATAAAAACTTTCGCGGACCACCTGTTGAGAAACACTGGTGTAGAGTATAGTTTGGAGTAGTATGTGTAACTCGGTACGTAACTGTTATTTTTTTAAAAATATTTATGTATATATTTAATATCAAAAAAAGACACGCCCTATCTGTGAAAAACAAAAACTGCAATATTTTTCAAAAGCAGAATCTAATCAAAAATTTCTCTAGTACTTTTCCAACTCAGATCAATGTACATTACCTATATTTTTTCAGATTTTTAGTTTAACCCCTTTGGGCAAAAGGGGGCGGGATAAGAACTTTTTTAGCACATTTTTGGCTTAAATCGTTTTAAAAGAAACGAATTTATGAATCGTTTCTTAATCTACATTTGATATCACACAATTAATTTTAAAAATATATATATATATTTTTTTATCAGCTACACATAAAAATGGTCCTATTTCGAAAAACTTATTTGATCAAAAATTCCTATTGAACTATTTTGGTTCCCATCAATTTTCATTATGGGGATTTTTTTTTCTTCAGATTTTTAGATCAACCCTTCTGGGAGATAGGGTGGAGGACAAACGTTTTTGACACATTTTTGGTGAAAATACCATAAGAAAAATTGGATTGTTAAGGCCCCAATTTTTTTCTAGACTAAAAAATATACGAAAATTTAAAAAATTCAAGCCGCAGTTCTATATATTTTATTGTTCTTAAGTTAGGATTTTCTGAAATTTCAACTAAAGAAACCGCCTATATGATTTCAGCAACGAGAACTTTATTCTGTCTTATTCAAATATTTTCCATACAATTAATAACGTCCCATTTATGAAATCTCATTGATGTTGTTAATACGTGCCTGGAAGCTTAAAAAACAAGTATAACCTCACATTTGGGTTGTAGCTGACTAGCTGACCGCAGGCGCTGGCCAGTGCTTACTACAGCCCGCTGAGATTTTGATGGGATTTAACCCGCTACCTAGCTAATGATAAATGACGGGTAACCACGCTAATCATTACTTCAGTTCGGTGTTAAGAATGCTTCAACAAATTTTTCATTTCTTTGCTCATCTTTAAAATCAACGATATACTTGATTTCAGCGGCGTTGACTGATGAAATATTTTTCATGAAAAAATTTACAGTTTGTTTTTAATTTAACGATGAATTATTGGTTTATATATGATATAACTTGACTTTACAGCTAAAATAAGATTTGTTTGTTCAGTGTATGAGTAGTAGTGAATGAATTTATTTATTTAATTCAGAAATTGATTCATTTTTATTACAGTTTCACACAAAGTTTGTTCGTTTGTCTGCTTAGATCACAAGAGCAGTTTGTGTAATTTGTGTAATAACCCTTTTCACACTAGAACTTTAAGACGAGTGAACTTAAAGTTCACCGATTTTTAACATCGGTATGCTTTCACACTTGATGTTTAAATCTCTGGTGCTGTCATCAGCTACAGTAATTTTGTCCTTAAGTTACCGTCATGAAATTACCAGTTTTGAACTGTCTGCGCAGACGCACATTTTGAATTATTATAAACAAATATGGATATTTCATTTCATTCTACAATAAAGACACTACAATAAAAAATATATTACACCTGTATTAACATGTAAGTCGATACATTTTATCTCAATTATTGTAGCTCTGTATTTTATTAAACACATTATTAAAATAAATAATTTTATTATAACAATAAGTATAAACTTCTTATAACGTCGATATAATACAGTATTCTTGTTTATGATAATATAAAATGTTGACAGCACAAATTCAAAGAGTATTTTTTTATAATAGAAATTATGTTGGCAATGCGGAGGATGTTTAAGACGCAGATCTCTGTCTTAAACATCGCTTGTATTTAGACGAGGCCATACGGTTTCACATTAGCGTTTAAAGATACATTCACTTTAACATCCGATCTTAAAGTTCTAGTGTGAAAAGGGTATAAGAATAGTTGATATAATATTGTTCATTTGTCTAGAACAGCGGTTCCCAACCTGTGCTCCGCGGAACCCTAAGTGGGAACCTTAGGAGTGAACTAGGATTTAAATACTGTTGTACATAAAAAACACCATATACTACAAAAAAACACATACATTTAATTTACGTGTATACTGTAAATTGTTGTATATTTTAGAAAACATATTAGATTATAGCAGAAATAATAATAAGCAAAAAAAGTCGTAGTTAACTTGAATAAATTAAAAATACAGTAAAATACTTACGCATAAAATGATACAGTACAGTTCATTTCTTCTGGTGCAAGATGATTCTTGCTTTTAGCATAGCTACGATTTGTACACCCAAATGAACAACATTTAACTCATTTGTATTGTATTTATATTTCTCTTGTGTAAAGAACTTATGCTTGTTTTACGATTTTTCTAAAGCCTTTGATTTAGTCAATCACTCCATTATGGCAAACAAATTAAATGACATCGGTATCGTGGGTCTTATCATTTTTGTCTAACAGAGAACAAGTTGTTTCCATTAGCCAAAACAATAATAATTTCAGATCCCACAAGCGACAGTGTAGCACTGGAGTCCCACAAGGTTCTATTCTTGGCCCAGTTTTATTTCTCTTATACATAAATGATTTGCCTACATTATTTCCAAATAATGCTATTTGTCTATATGCGGATGATACTTCACACTTGCTTCATAATGCAGATGCAACTTTACTAGCATTCGATGGTAAAAGTAACTTAGAAACAATAAGTCAATAGTGCTACGAAAATAAACTCATTTTAAATACAAAAAAAGTCATGCTCAGCTCTTCCATGGACACAAAAATGAACCAATTACCAGCCCATATATCCACTTACAAGGACAAAAAAGTATTCAGTGTTCCCAGTCAACAAAATTTTTAGGTATAATGATAAGTGATAATCTGAGTTGGCAAAATCACGTTAGATATATGCTACCTAAACTTAGCAAATCTTGTTTTATATTAAAAAAACTTAAAGATATGGTTTCTTCTGATATACTTAGAACTGCTTACTTCGGAACTTTTCACGCAACAATGAGCTATGGCATTTTGTGTTGGGGAAGTTCCTCTGAATCCTCAAAGGTTTTTGTACTTCAGAAACGTGCTATACGCTAGTGCCCCCTTTAGATCATCTTGCAGATCCCTTTTTCCTGTTTTGTCCATATTTGACTAAACCCCAACATTTCTGTAATGTGTTATTGGTAATAAATTTATTATTATTATTATAAAAATGACCTGGTTTTAGCCAATCGCAAGCGGTTATTTTATCGCGACAATTTGAAATACTTCCTTAATCTACTAATTAAAAAACAGATTATAGGTAGTGACGAAAGCCTGAAATATTTAATTTTTTATGGTCCAAGATAATTTTACACCTCCTTTCGATCAGATTATGACCCAACTTGACTTCTTAGTTCTCCTGAATTTATTTTTGCTTCAATTTCGTAACACAAGCACCTTTTATGTGTCCCAAATAATAAATGAAGTGTAATAATTCACTCCCTTAATTTTGTTGATCTGACGAGCCGCCCCTGGAGTTAATAACAAGTTGCCTTTGTTCCTGATAC
This sequence comes from Liopterus haemorrhoidalis, assembly GCA_963971575.1. Taxonomy (NCBI): domain Eukaryota; kingdom Metazoa; phylum Arthropoda; class Insecta; order Coleoptera; family Dytiscidae; genus Liopterus; species Liopterus haemorrhoidalis. The sequence continues at coordinate 42,700,814 of OZ020621.1, forward strand.
AGAGACAGTTAATAAATGACTTAATTTATTTAATTTTTTGGCAGAGTATAAGTTACTAATTACACTGGGCGAAGATAATCAAAGTAGTATTACACCATACAATAATGATTTTAATAATTTTACATTTATTTAATTGGATGTTATTTGCTCTGTTGGAAAGGTTGCAATTACAATGACAGAAAATGTCTGATTATCTTCTTATTATGATTTTTTAAAATCTGGTCTGTGAATTTATAATTCGCTTATTATTTAAATTACGTCGCACTGTAAATCATGAAAATTGTGAATTTATTTGAAAATAAAGTAAATATAATTTAAGATAAATGGTTTTTATTATAACAGTACTTTGTTAAAAGTATATCACTAAAATATTTTCCGATATTTTCAATTATAAGTTATTATAAATCCAGAAGAGAAGACGGAATGGAAAGGTAAATCATGCAAGGGATAGTAGATAGACGTCGATCGAGGTAGATATCCCAAATCCTCACCATATTTTATAAGAAATTAATATTTAATTAAAAAATATAATACATAAAACCAGTATCGAATTAAGGCATGAACTTAAAAGACCTCCAGCCTAGGGTCCCCGGGCCAAATCGCATAGATGTAATAAGAAAATAATAATAAAAATCAGCTGTGGCCACCACAGGACCAACCACCATCACAAAGTACTTGTATAAAATACATTCTAGTAGCAGAGTAGAAATAACTTTGCCTAATATTTTCTAACAGAGACATTATTTATCATGACTATGGAAACTTTACATTGTAAGTATAAAAAAATAGATTTCGAAAAATTTTTCAAAAATATTTCGTTTTATCAAAAGATATCTCAAATAAAAGTTATTAGTTATTGCTTTTATAGCAACTTTTGTTAAATAATTTTTTTCGAAATATTTTTCTGTTATGAAATATTCGCAAAAATCTTAAAATCGACACAAGTAAACTCTCATTTCTAGTCAACCGATTTTTACCAAAAGTTTATCAACTCGTGCCATTGATGTCAAAAGCTTAAATATAAAGTTTCATAAAAATCCTTTTAGCCGAATTTACTCTACACGTGTACACAGACAGACGGACGGACAGACAGACAGACAGACAGACAGACAGACAGACAGACAGATAGACAGACAGACAGACACACAGACAGACAGACAGACAGACGGACAGACAGACCGACAGACATCATGCTAAAAATAGTCAAACCGTTATGTAGGGACCTCAATTTGTGGAGATCCAACGAAATCTCGAAATGTCAAAATCGGTATGATCACAATACCTCCCTTATATATGTTGGCAGTCGGTAACAAAATTTAAAACATTTTTGTATTATTTTCATTTTACCCATTTTAAATTAATATTTAGTTATATTGAAATGTTTATAACTTAAATTCGCATCGCATCGCGTTTTGCTTCCTAAAACAAATGTTTTTAAAATGGACATATGCCAAGCAGGGCAAAAGAGCGAATGTCTCAAATATTTGTACGAGTGTTGATGCGGGGTACAAGCGGGGTGAAGGACGAGCAGTAGTATGTAACCTGTAGCAGCCATAGCAAGTGGGTCAAAACATATTTTGTCCGTAGTTTTAATTATCAGTCGGAGTGCTTTATTTTGACATTTGTTTGTAGTTATGTGTTATTAAACGGTTATGTATGTTCGATGTTTTAATAATTACATTATTAAAATAGTGTTTTATTAGTACATTTGATAATAATTTACTCGCTACATTTTGTTAAGTTTATGTGATTGTGTTTGATGTAAGTGGCGAATTTTAGAAAAAAATAATAATAAATAAATAAATTAATAAATTTTAAAAATGAAAAATGAAAGAATGATAATAGCGTGATTTCAATTTTAGAACTGGTTTCCAAAAATAGTTGAACCTATGATTTAAAAATTAGACTTCAAACTTTAAGACCACCAAGACCGGAATTCATTTTAACGCGTCCCAAAGAAAATAATAAAAAAAAAAAACAATATAGTTATTTCAAGGAAATTTCATTAAAAATCCTTTTTGGTAAGCTTTTGCCCTAAAAAAGCGTTTTGCCCCACCAGAAAATAATGTCACGAGCCGCCACAGATTTGGTCAAAGTGCGAGAAGTGTAAGCTCCGACATAACGCCACCAAATACGTAAGGCAATGGATCGAAAAATAATTTTCATAATTTTATAGCATCTGTGAAAAATTCTTAACCCCTTCCATTTTGTTGGTAATATTTTAACATACTTTCTCATAACTGTACCTGACACAAAAATTGTGACAAGTTGAGCGAAACTAAAACTACAATTTAACAATTAATTTAGTGCACAAAATGCACGATTTCATTAGACAGTTCGTTAACGGTGCCCGTGTGAAAGAACCTAAACATTATTCTAAGCGAAATTCTAAAGCATAACCAAGAAAGCGTACAACAAACATATATACCTTTCTATGGAGCTCTCTAATTAAAATCAGGAAATGGTTGAAATTTGTTATTTGATATTTATCAGAGGGTGTCTTCATGTAATAACAGTTTTTAATTTAATTTTGATATATCTTCTCATCCGTAACGGTTTTCTAGATCGGAAGGTAACCTATAATAAGCTTTCGATAATATCACAACCCAACTATTTACTTAAAACCAATCTTGAATTTGAAACAGGTGTTTGTAAAAATCAGCTAAGAAACTACGTGTCATATACTAACAAGTACAAGAAACCAACATAATACTGTATTGTAGGGAGGCTATGATATATGAATATGAAATGTCACGGTTGGCTGATTTATTTATTTCATTTGTACTTACTCTGTACATCCCTCAACTTTAGGTCTCCCTCACATTATGGGTTCCAAGACTTGCGAGCGGATTAAGTCTGGACTCCCCCCTATTAGTCCGCTCGCTGGTTGCTATGATTAATAATAAATAAATAATAAATTTATTCAACCAATAACACATTACAGAAATGTTGTGGTTTATTCAAGATGACACATATAATATAAAATTGAAACCACATGAGTTAAACAATACAAATAAATTTAACATATAGTACAGTTAGGAGAGTACATAATTTAGTATTAGCCCTTATGGTGTAAATATTCCTATATGCTATAAAAACAGTTGGATTGTAAAAAATTTCTAAATTTAAATTTAAATGCTCTACTGGACATTATAGACTTTAATGCAGGTGGTACACAGTTAAATAATGTTAAAGCCATGTAGTGAGGACTTTTACTGTACAGTGCAGAGCTATGAGAGGGACATACAATTGAGTTTTTACTGCGGGTATTATAGGAATGAAAGTCAGAATTGGTAGCGAAAAGGTGCGGATTATTTTTAACAAACATTACGGCTTCTAATATATAAACAGATGGAAGAGTTAATATGGACAAAACAGGAAAAAGGGATCTGCAAGATGATCTAAAGGGGGCACCAGCTATTATGCGTATAGCACGTTTCTGAAGTACAAAAACCTAAGCAGTTCTAAGTATATCAAAAGAAACCATATCTTTAAGTTTTTTTAATATAAAACAAGATTTGCTAAGTTTAGGTAGCATATATCTAACGTGATTTTGCCAACTAACGTGATTCTTGGAAGGATTAAGGGTTGTTCAATAAACTCCACATTTTAGCTAATCTACTTTAATTATGATAAGATGTAAATATTTACACTAATTACACTAGACTTACAATTACGTCGATACAGCTAAATCTAAATGAGACACATATTCGCACACACTAGACACACTTTACACCAAACACTAATTTAACCACTACATGTTTCTAAATATTGTCTCTCTACTTTTTAGCTGGTCATTACACTAATGTTCCATACGAAATTACTTGTTACATTTTACTTGTCCGACCGAACACACTAATTGTCTCTAAACAGTGATTAACAAAATCTCACGCTACTTAAAACTCGACTTAACTTCTTCACTCTTTACACTCAACTCTTCTAATCACATCCTAACGTTATGATGGTTTAAAATCCACTCTTAAACATGGTCTTAACCATACGACGGGTTAAAATCAACTGAAAAAGAGGACCACCCTGAAAAGCTTACATCGCCCAACTGTTTAATATCATTTCACACCCCGGTCAATTGAGACGACATTTATAATCCATAAATTAAATTGTATAATCTCCCCAGATAAGTACCTAACTAATATTTATTTTAAAACAGAGATTAATAGATTTTCCCATATGGTTCTAACACTTCTAATCTAATTTATTAACAGAGTTGTCTTTCAATATTACAATTTACTATTTCCTTTTCATGTTACATTTACAAAGTCTCAAGTTACAATAATAAACAAGTCTACCCTTATTTTAAATGCCTTTTCTAAAAAATAGATAATTTTTTTATCATTTAACATTTTAAATATTTTACTCTAATTGAATGATTATACTGAATTTATTTATGAAATTTTATTTATGAAATAATACCAAAATTACCTCCCTTACAGTATGTCTAGGAATATTTGTTCAATAATCACATCAAAATCAATAGATTTTTGTACGTACGAAACAGATCAATTCGATGTTGCAACCGCGACGATGGTCATCCCAGTAACTAAATTAGGCGATATATTAGGTTGTACTGCAACTTTAAAAATTGATGTGAAGTGTAAATTTTCACACATATCAGGCTTTTGTAGGTATTTAATAAGTGTAAGAAGACAACATAATACTGGATGTCTAGGAATATTTGTTCAATAATCGCATCAAAATCAACAGACTTAAGTGGGATCAGCACGTAGAGATTTTTGCCAAAAAAATCTGCAAAACTATATTTCTTTTTCGCAATCTGGTTAATACTGTATCAAAATAAATGTTAATATCATATTATACCCTATTTCAATCATATATTTATTATGCCCTTCTAGCTTGGGGACATTCTGCTTCAGCTAGTAGAATTTTTTTCCTTCAACGACGTGCTATTCGAATTTTAGCAAAAATTAACTATAGATCTGATTGTAAGAATGCATTTAAAGAATTAGAAATACTGACATTACCTTCCCTCTGTATTTATCAGTGTGTATTGTATGCCTATAAAAATAGAAATGTATGGCCAACTGGCGACAGAATACACTCGTATTCAATATACAAAAAAAATTATTTCTTCTCTGAAAATATATTTGTTTATATCCTCCTCCCCATAGATATCAGTAGTTTTCCTATATGTGGGTCAAATAATTGTAAAAACATCCCAAATTTTAATTTTCTAGGTCTATTTGTTTGACCACAACATCTACCGAACAGACAGAGAACAAGCAAACAGATCACAAACATACAGAGATCAAACAGACAGATAGACAGACAGACAAATACATGAGTGACGTTATAAGAGTTTTTTAGTCATACCTATGGTATAAAACCCTAAAAACCATTGCAGTTATTTTAGTTTATTCTACAAAACAATTTACCAAAACTCATATTATTACAAAATAACTAGGTTTATTATATTCTTAAGTTCTGATCGACAATTCTCAAGGTTTATTTTTGTACTTCTCCATAATACACATCAAGAATTAAACAACATGACTTTTATATACAGTTCTTTAATTTTAATTAATATTTGAACATAAAAATTTTATGTAGCCGTTTACAAACGTTCGCATTAAACTGGTTTTTGACTCGTAAAATTATGCACAAAATTTATGTATAATAATTGAATTTAAATTAATATTAAGTTTTAGAAATCAGTACAAAAATTTTAATATACAAGATTGGCAATATAGTTTCAAAAAATAGAATGTATTAGAATGGTAGGAGGAATAATTGCCGTTTACGACCTTCAAATTCTGCTTTAAGTGGTCCAGAATTGTTGGATGTAATTTTTATTATTACATTTTACATTTATGATTAACATGTAATTTTTATGGAAACTCTCGAATTGTTATGTGTGGTTCTACCGTCTGGTCCTAAGCACACAGAGTTTTTTTATTTAAATAATTTTGTTTCTTCTGAGTCTGGTTCTTTCCTTCCGTGTCCTAAATATTCTCTTTTATTATTTCCTTTATTTAATAACCTGTTTATTGGAGTACTGTAATCATTTTCATCAGTTACTGACAGTTTTGTCCATTAAAAAATTCTTAATTGCAGTATCTCGTTGCAAGTTGAGTATAAATTTAATTGGTATATTAATTAAAGACATTTAAATTCAATTTATCATTGAAAAAGAACTAAAACATATGCCACATAAAATGCAAATTAAAATAGCAATGTATCACTATAGAAAAATTAAATTGATAAAAATAGTTGAGATATATATCATTGTACAACAAGAATTTGTGAAATTGATCTTTAAAAACGGAATTTCATAATTAGAAATTGTGGATCGTAGCAAGGTTTGTGTTTATCGACTGAAAATTGGTAGAGTTTAAGGCCACATTCACACTTCCAAATTAAGCTCTAATTGGTTTTAATTTTTTTAGTTTTAAATTATTAAATTTGTGTCGATGAAGTATTCTATGTAATAATTATTGTGGTTTATTTCATTCAAAAATGTTCTGTTGTCATCGTCGTCGTCGTCTTTGTTGTTGTCGTCGTCGTCTTCGTCGTCGTCGTTTTCGTCAGCTTCGTCTTCGTCGTTGTCGTCGTCGTCGTCTTCGTCGTCGTCGCTGTCTTGGTCGTCGTCTTCGCCCTCGTCTTCGTGGTCATCTTTGTCGTTGTCTTCGTCGTCATGTTCGTCTCGTATTCGTCGTTGTCTTTGTCGTCATGTTCGTCATCGTGTTCGTCGTTGTCTTCGTCGTCGTCTTCGTCTTTGTCGTCGTCTTCGTCGTTTTCTTCTTCGAATATGTATTATTTATAGGGTATATTTTGTTATTATTGTTGACGTTTATTTATATTCTTGGCATTGATTTAATAGGGAATTTAAATCATTTGTTTCTATACAGTTATTTTTTAGGTTATCTGACATAAATATTTTGATATTTAAGTACTTTTGTGTAAGTAAAATAATATATCAGAGAAAGAACTATTTCAGTTTTGATCTATTTTAGTTTACTTATTCATCCAATGAATTTTGTTGTATCTAATTAAAATATCCAAAATTTCAAGCATGTATCTTTTTTATAGTTCTGAATTTAAGATATTCTTCCTTGGTTGGGATTTTTGTATCTAACTGATGTAATTTAGTGTTTGTTGTAGTGATTTTCGTTGGTCGTGATTGAGAGAATGAATAGCATGGTTGTGGTTGGTGATATGATAGCCGGAAGGTTGGCAACGGTGTTGTGTTGGGGTCGGAAGCCGAGGTCCAGGCGGTCGCGCTGTTGCCTTGCCCGCAGCATGCACCTGTGTACGCCACACACACTTACACAGACACGCACACACATACACACAGATACGGACACATACACACAGATACACGCACACATACATATAGATACGGACACACATACACACACTCACATACACATGGATACATCACGCGTATCTTCACGGAGGTGTTTGGGCACAGAGATTTGCCTATCATACACATGAGTGGCGTGTGTGTGTGTGTGTGTGTGTGTGTGTGTGTGTATGTGAGTGTTCTTGGTCTGGACCGAGATATTCGCGCACGCAAACACGCAAGAAATACTTCGATAAGCTCATGTAACAACACATAACATTCCACACTTTCATATATCACAACTTAAGTGAATAAAATGAACTATAGTACGCTAAACGAAAATATAAGAATTTAGTTACGAGCAGCGTGTGCAGTTTTCTAAATCATAATATGGGCGCGTTCAGCGCCTAAACCATTGAGTCTAAACGTAAACGTACGTTGATTAAACAATTTGGTGAATGTCTGAACGGTTACCGGTTAGTTTCAACGCGAGTGTTTGACAGCTTGAGTACATAACCTTAAAAAATATTTAAAGATCCGTTTCTAATAGATAAAAACCATTTTAGACTGTCAGAATTAATCAATTTGTTAGCTCCAGTGCTATTTAACTTGTATCTTGTATAAATTTTCCGCTAAAAATTTAGGTTAGGTATACAAGTCAACATAACTAAACGTAAAATTTTTACGTTGAGATGTTTAGTAAACTGTTGACTGTCAACGGTAACGTTCAGAAGGTAAACGTAGTGAACGTACTAAACTGTTTAGGGTGCTGAACGCGCCCAATGTGTGCCTTGCATTTAAGCTGGAAAAAAAATTTCTTGATGATAACTTTTCGTTTCTTTTACTATTTATAATAGCTGATGTAATTTTTAGGGGCAATTCTGTGTAAGCCATAACGCTTTCTGATACGGAAGCTGCGGGTACCTTGGTTCATTTTGCACGCAGCCGTAACATTACATGTAAATATTATTATTGGAAATAAATACCAAGTTGGAAAAGGTTTTAAGGGAGTTTAGTTTGTTCTTTTTTTTATAATCACATCAAAGTCAACAGTTTTTTGATGATCATTTTTATTCGTCCTTCGTTATTTTTATTTGAGTTCTAAGAGCTTCCATTTAATTTTTTTAATTAAATTTAAATAATTTTACAATAAAATTTAAATTTAAAAATCCCAGCAATTTTTTTTGTCGTTTAAATCCTACCGACTGCACCACTTTTAGGTTGATAAATATAAAAGTTTTTTGTACAAATCTATTTACACGAAGTTATATTATTATGTACTTAAGATATACATACCAATTCGGTAACTCAGTTACTATGATAATAGTAACTAAATTTGTCACTATGAGCAAGGTCAGTTACTATCATGAATGAAATTATACTTTTTATAATATTTTACCTTGTAGTAACGTTACTACACCGTAATTTTTTACAGAATTGATCTGATTAACTGCTTGTGGTCGGAAGTGAATTAAATTTGGAATATTTTGTTCTATTTTTTTCAAAGACACAAAACATTATATATTTGATCATAAATTCTTGTTGAACTATTCCGGTTCCCATGTACATTATGGAGATTTTTTCATATTTTTAGATCAACCTCTTTAGGAGATAGGGTCAAAAAAAAAATTTAAACATTTTTAGCGAAAATCTCATAACAAAAATAGATTTTCCAAAAATAAAAAAGTGTTTCTCCACTCATTTAGAGGTTTCATTTGATACCCATCTCAAAAATTAAAAAATATATATTTTTCGATTATATTGGGTAAGGTAAACTTAATATTTATATTGGGTTGTTACAGAAGTCCGTTGGTTTTTTTTTCACCTTTTATTCAATAAAATATACATTCTAAAAAAAACTTTAATTATCAAATGTACTGTCCATTATTTTCTATCACTTTGGACAAACGCTCAGGCAATTTCATAATGCCACCTCTCCAGAAGATTCCGTCTTTGCTCTCGAAAAATCTTTAGAAGTGAATTTTGATATCGTCCACAGATGCGAATTTTTTTCCGTTAAGGGAATTTTGTAGAGAGCGGAACAAATGGTAGTCGGAGCAGTGGCGCACCCAGGAATTTTGGCTGGGGGGGGGGCGGTAGACAAAAAAAAGTGAAGATATAAAAAAAAGCTCCTCGCTTCTGAAATACAAGTGATGACTAAAAAAAAAGGTCCTCACTTGTAAAATACAAGTGATGAGCAAAAAAAAGGTCCTCACTTATAAAATACAAGTGATGAGCAAAAAAAAGGTCCTCACTTATAAAATACAAGTGATGAGCAAAAAAAAGGTCCTCATCTCTACTTTTAAATCCATATCTATATATTTACTTAAAATCATAATGGTAAAAAAATTAAAAAAATTAAATTTCCATCCTTCTTGGGGGGCTTGGGCCTCCCCCTGGGTGCGCCACTGAGTCGGAGCATATAGTGCAGACATCAAACCATCCGAATATATTTTATAATATATTTTATTTATAACATATTTTATTAATTTTAAGTTAATTTAATTTATTTGCCAAGGGCGCCAGTAATATTGCTACGGCTGACTGTTGTTATAAAGTCCATTTACCGTAACTATGAAATGACGTCACAGTTGAAAAACTCACCTTGTTGCCAATTCGTAAACTGTCAAAAAAAGTTAGGTTATATCGAACAACTTCTAAACACCTAAATGTCAACCTGACAAATAACGATTGAACAATCCAATTTCAAATCGGCAACATTGAAAAAATATACCAACATTAAATAAATAAATGTACTGAGTTATGGATTGATGTTGATTAAAACATATCATAACGTTGGTACTTAAATTAATCAAGTGTGACGTCATTTCATAGTTATCGTAAACCGAATTAAGACTGATTCATAAAAAAAAGTAAAAATATAGACTGGTCTGTTCATAGTCCCGATATAATTCCACTAGACCTCTTATAGAATAAACTGGACATGATGGGTAAAAGTTCTACTCAAAGTTATTAAAATCTTCTATATAGTAAAAAACAATTTAAATCAAGTTAAAACTTAATTTTAATAGAGTTAAAATCGTTAAAGTTATTTCTTCTTTTGTTATAAAACAATATGCATAATACAAAGCGACATATTGATGCCTGAGCACTGAGCTTGACGCATCAAAGTTAACCTGTTATTAGCAGTGGATGGTTGTAGACCGCGTACAGTATACAGTGTACGGTGTACCGGTACTGGCTGTGGTAGAGACGAAGAATGTATCAGGCTCCCACAACGAGCATTTCATTTGAGCCTCATCTTAATTTGTAGCTAAGCCTAAATTATAACCTTCCGCGCGATACACAGCTCTTCTTTCTCTCAGCGCCATGGAAATACCACAGGCGGAGGAACTATTTTTTCTTCACGACCACTATAGAATTCAACAATTCTAAAACTAATTTGACTACAGAAATTTAATATTCTAACACAAGAGTTGAAATGTTATTCTAAAGCACTTATCTTCTTATGCATTTTGCTTCACTAGTGAAGGAATAATTATTCTATGCTCGTTGTCAGATATTATTGTTCAGGTACGCATTCCTCCATGTTGAAAAGTAGTGCAAACAGTATCTATGCGAGTATGAATACTTTAAATAAATGCAATGTTTGTTTAAAAAATAAACTAATTTAACTTAATAAAAAGTACTAAAATATTCGCCGATGTGCGGCAAATTAAAATAAAATTAAACAAAACATAAATAAAAAAATAAGTTTAATTAATTAATTAATAACCCAGCAAACATTCAACTAACGGCCGAATGCCGGCAAACTGCTTTTATGCTGGTAAATTACTGGCACCAAAAGTAAGTGCAACGCCAGTATTAATAATGTACTTCACATTTGTATTTCGCATTCCGCCTATACGAAGTACTTTACTAGCATTTTATAAGCACTCTTCTTCACTCATACTTTTTACTTAAAACCATCAGAAATAAATCTTGCAACTAATGCGATTATTTTGCACTTTACCGTTGCTGGGCCGGCAACTGATACATCAATGGGCCAGTAACGGCCACGGGGACACCGGGGTACTGGCCCATTACTTTCAATGCCGGGGAGTATGTGCTTTACCAGTACTGGCCCGTATAAAAATGTTTGCTGGGAAGTTATGTTATAAAAATTATTTGCTAAAATGTCGTCAAATATTTTGAAACTAGAAATATTTTTCAAAGTAAAACTGTCAATTGTCATAATATCACGCTGTACGCATATGCAAGCAAAGAATTTCGAAATCTTAAACAATGTTCAGTCCTACCGACTGCACCACTTTTAGGTTGATAAATAAAGAAGTCTTTTGTACCAATTTATTTACATGAGGTTATATGTATGTACTTATCAAATATATTCATAATCTGATATGATTGTGGTCGTAAGTGCGTCAGATTTTGGATTGCATCAGCATGATTAAAAGAGGTGAAAATTTACTTATCAGTTAAAATGATAATTTGATCTTTGTTCTCTATTCTTGGATAACTGTTTAAGATAATATGTGTTCTTTATTGCAGACCATTCGCAAGTTTCTTTTTTCTTTCTTTTCTTTCATTTCCAAATCTTAAACAGGTTTCCAAGTGAAATATTCGATTTCTATTGAAAAACTACGTAATTATACTAATCCTACTGACCACACCACTGTAATCCAACCGACTGCACCAAAATCCTACCGACTGTACTAAAATCTTACCGACTGCATCACAATCCTACCGACTGCACCACAATCTTACCGACTGCACCACAATCTTACCGACTGCACCATAGTCTCACCAGCTGTATCACTTTTAGGGTGATAAATAATGAAGACTTTTATGGAAATTTATTTCACGATGTTTGGTCTTATGTGGAACAGATTGCAAATGCATCAGATATCAGCATAGATGAAAGTAGATGAATAAATTTCATTAATAATGATGATGATCTGATGCCTAATGGACATAACTTGCGTACCCTATATGGCCTTATATTCAACATAAGATGTTAAATCTCGCGACAGAGGTCCTAGTTTCTAGAAAAAAAATCTATCTAAAGTTTGTTTTAGTATTTTAAATGGAGACGCTTAACCTGTGGTCTCGGCAGCATTGTGAATTCTGTACCATCCGCCCAAAGTTGTGAGAACGTTATTTTGTGGTAGCTTATATTTAAAGATGCAAGCAATTATTAAGAAAAGATGTTAATATGAAAGATGCATGCCAAGATGCACTCAAATTGTATACATTTTGAAAAATGATAAGTGGACTATACACAACCGACTTGTGTGGCCACCAAATGATCTAATACGCCTTCAAAAACCTTGTGCATTATGCCGAATTAACGATTCAACATTATGAACATTTAAATTTATCCTATTAACTAGAAAATATGTGTACTTCTGTTTTAATTTTTACAATTCTGTAGATTTAAATAAAGATATAAGTAGGAATATTGAGTAGTAACTGCTGTGACTAAACTATTTAACCGCAAAATAAATGTGTATTTCTGTTTTAAAATGGTGGCGAGAAATTTCATGGAAGTTAAAGAAATTATCTGTTAAATTGAAATGTTATATGTAATTGTAATAAGAACTTATAATGACAGGAGTAATAAAAAGATAATTTATTCATAGATTTTCAAAATTTTAAACGAGTATTTTCGTATTTTTATAATACGTAAAAAGTAGGGTTAGAATCATAAACGAAGATAAGAACAGAAGTATGTTACTACAGCGTTCAAATTTACACTAAAATGTGTTAAATTACATACATTTTTATTTATTATAATAATTTAATTAAATATAACGACATTATTGGTTTAGTTTATTAAAATCTTCGAAATTAATGTTACTAAAATTATTCTTGTCGACATATGTTGGTTATAATTAGAACTAAATTTTGACAGTTTGCTACTTAATTTAAACTTCATTTAAATTTCTACTTAATTTAAACTTAATAAAACATTCTATAGTTTATTTTTAATTTAAAAGGAGTAAATTCAACAGTATTATTTACCCTTTACTGTTTAACCATTAGACCAGGATATGCCTTCTATTATAGTGTATTACATAACTTAAGGTGACCATTTTTTCTCAAATATAAAACCAGGACATTAAAAATAGCCCAAGTACAGGCGCGTGCAATGGGAGAGGGGTCCTTGGGTCCTCCCCCCCCCCCAGGGACTAAAAAATCATATACTTAATAAAAACTAAGCTACTGAAAATAAAATCATGATAAAAAACAAATCATAGTCAAAATGTTATTAACATATAAGACCTCCCCTTCCCGGAAAGAGGCAAGAATAAATTTTATATTATTTATCGGATATTTTTTAGAAATAGACCCCCCTCATAGAAAATTTCGATGAGCACATATTTGTTTATATTTTTAGGGGATATGTTTTTTAGATGTTTTAGTATTTTTCCTATGTGCGGGCTAAATTTTAACTCTCTAGGTTTAGCCGTTTGGCTATAATTTTTACCGAACAGACAGACAGACAGACGACAAAATGACGGTATGAGGGTCTTTTGGTCATACCTACAAAACTCTAAATACTAGAAAGGATATGCACAAAACGAATAATGATACCTTAGATGTTCCAAAACTAAACACAAAAATGTTACCCTATATGCCATCGGTAGATCAAGAATATTACATTAAAATAGTTTTGTCATTTTCCTGAATATATGTTTTGTTCTAGTTTCTAATTAATTAATTAATTAAATTAATAAAAGTACTATGAATATTTGGTTTTCTTAATTTTAAAAATATTAATTCTTGTATAGTTAAATTATAATTTACAATCCAATATACAATAATTATAATATTTAAATTAATAAAACATGTTTTTATTTTTATATTGATTATTTTGCTTTATCAATTGATTTCTATCTCCCAAAAAATATTTAAAACTTTCAGAAAATTTAACATTTTGTTCTACTTCCAAATTAAAATTTATTAATTAAGTCCCTTACATTAATTATTCATTAAAAAAATTAGTCATACTCTAAACAGTGGAGCAGTCAAGGCTGGGGGGGGCGGTACCCCCCCAATATAGAGGTGAGTACCTTTTTTTTGGTCATCACTTGTATCACTCGTATTTTGGAAGTGACGACCTTTTTTTTTGGTCATCACTTGTATCACTTGTATTTTGGAATTCAGGACCTTTTTTTTAGTCATCACTTGTATTTTAGAAGTGAGGACCTTTTTTTTGGTCATCATTTGTATTTCGGAAGTGAGGACCTTTTTGTTTTTTTGGTCATCACTTGTATTTTGGAGGTGAATACCTTTTTTTTTTAGTCATCACTTGTATTTTGGAAGTGAGGACCTTTTTTTTTGGTCATCATTTGTATTTCGGAAGTGAGGACCTTTTTGTTTTTTTGGTCATCACTTGTATTTTGGAAGTGAGGACCTTTTTTTTTAGTCATCACTTGTATTTTAGAAGTGAGGACCTTTTTATTTAGTCATCACTTGTATTTTGGAAGTGAAGACCTTTTTTTTTAGTCATCACTTGTATTTTAGAAGTGAGGACCTTTTTATTTAGTCATCACTTATATTTTGGAAGTGAGGACCTTTTTTTTTAGTCATCACTTGTATTTTGGAAGTGAGGACCTTTTTTTTTGGTCATCATTTGTATTTCGGAAGTGAGGACCTTTTTGTTTTTTTGGTCATCACTTGTATTTTGGAAGTGAGGACCTTTTTTTTAGTCATCACTTGTATTTTAGAAGTGAGAACCTTTTTATTTAGTCATCACTTGTATTTTGGAAGTGAGGACCTTTTTTTTTAGTCATCACTTGTATTTTGGAAGTGAGGACCTTTTTTTTTAGTCATCACTTGTATTTTAGAAGTGAGGACCTTTTTTTTGGTCATCATTTGTATTTCGGAAGTGAGGACCTTTTTGTTTTTTTGGTCATCACTTGTATTTTGGAAGTGAGGACCTTTTTTTTAGTCATCACTTGTATTTTGGAAGTGAGGAACTTTTTTTTTAGTCATCACTTGTATTTTGGAAGTGAGGACCTTTTTTTTTAGTCATCACTTGTATTTTGGAAGTGAGGACCTTTTTTTTTTGGTCAACACTTGTATTTTAGAAGCGAGGTTCAAAAGTGAGAACCTTATTTATAATTTAAAAAATTCCGCCTTCCGGCCCCCCTCCAAAAAAAATTCTGGCTGCGCCACTGTCTAACAGGATTTTACCACTTTATGGGAAAATATCAATGTCTGAATGTGATGTATACAAACAATATCACTCCTAACATTAAAATCTAATTTTCTCGTATTACTGAAAAGTGGACTTGGAACAAACCAATACTGGGGTAACGATATAATATCATTTTAATATTTTAAAATCACCCTGTACTGCTATTACCTATATCGAATAATGTACGCTAAATTTCAACATAAAAGTAGGGTTATGTACAAAAATGTATTGCCTGTAATTTTGACTACTGTTAAAATACATTTCACAGTAATTTAGTATTGTATTGAGTATTTAAGTATTGTATTGTAAAGATATGCAGCGTTTTCATGCATGACAGACTTATTTATTTCAATACAGGTTGAAATTGCTTGCATGTTTCAAGACTATTTAGATGCTTTTAACCTTTTTTTAACTTTAAATAAAGGAATTGGAAAATGCTTACGTTTATTTTGATGTAAAGGGTCAAAAAACTTAATATATTGTATGGTATATGATAAAAGAGTTTTAAAATATTTCTTTTAAAAAGCAAAGTTAATTTCATTTTGCGTATAAATGCTACATTTTTTACTAAAGCCCATATATGAACCAGGACGCGTATTCTGTAACTTGATCTTAAAGTTCATCTCTAAGGAAACACACAGAATAATAATGGAATATTTTATTGAATAAGATTTGAGTTGAATTTAAATTTTATGTCATATTCAAATATTTTTATCTTCCAAACGGTAAAACGTATAAAAGTGCGGTTTGAAATACAGTCCTATCTGTCACATATCTATCTTCATCTATAAAACTACGCATCTTTTAGACCGTTTTGTCTTTATTTTTGTATAGTTTCGAAACGTGGAAATTCATCATAGAAAACAAACTGTTTATAAGCAGACATACCCGACGGGAAAAAAATAATAATTTATCAAAAATATTTTGATTCGGAAAAATAAATGATATAAGCAGTTCACTTTTGTAAGAAAAAACTAAGAGGGAATTTTGTTTTCAATAGTTTGCACCTTTGAAGCTGTATGTCATGTTGGTATTAAAAAATGTCACTTGTTTAAAATGTCGATCCATTTGACATATGTCATATTGAAAAATTATATCTTAATTATAATGATCATAACCTTATCAACCTAAAGTCGGTTTTACAGCGTAAGGAATATTTTTAATTGACAGTTAAATTCAGTAACACACCATAAAAGTAACCAAAATAACCAGACCCTTTTCACACTAGAACTTTAAGATCGGATGTTAAAGTGAATGTGTCTTTAAACGCTAATGTGAAACCGTATGGCCTCGTCTAAATACAAGCGATGTTTAAGACAGAGATCTGCGTCTTAAATATCGTCCGCATTGCCAACATAATTTCTATTATTAAAAATTACTCTTTGAATTTATGCTGTCAACATTTTGTATTATCATAAACAAGAATACTGTATTATATCGACGTTATAAGAAGTTTATACTTATTATTATAATAAAATTATTTATTTTAATAATGTGTTTGATAAAATACAGAGCTACAATAATTGAGATAAAATGTATCGACTTACATGTTAATACAGGTGTAATATATTCTTTATTGTAGTGTCTTTATTGTAGAATGAAATGAAATATCCATATTTGTTCTAAATATTTCAAAATGTGCGTCTGCGCAGACAGTTTAAAACTGGTAATTTCATGACGGTAACTTAAGGACAAAATTACTGTAGCTGATGACAGCACCGGAGATTTAAACATCAAGTGTGAAAGCATATCGATGTTAAACATCGGTGAACTTTAAGTTCACTCGTCTTAAAGTTCTAGTGTGAAAAGGGTATTAAGAGTTACTGTGCAAAATTTGATCTAAATCAGTTAAACGGTCTAGGAAAGTATAGCGAACAAACCAACCAACAAACAAACAAAAAGTTTTCCTCTTTTATATATATAGAGATTAGAAATTCAAAATAATATAGTATAATTTTATAACTGATTGAATTGCGAGGAGATCCGAGTGCTTATTCACAGATTTCCAATCTTTCACTGCCAAATCTAGTGTTAATATGAACTCTTGCTCAGATAGAGTTATTAAGTTATACTGTGAAATTGGGCCCACTGTTGAATAGTCACTGGTTTCTCCGAGGCCAGGTTGATGTCGAAACGTACTTATTACCGACGGTCAAGCCAGAGGCTTTGACCAACAGCTAACCCCGCGGTCAGCTTGTAAACACGATTCATTGCAAGACGAGAAATATTTCAAAATTTCAAAATTTAAAAAAATTCTATCTCAAAAATGGTTTAAGATTGAGACCTGCGATTTGAATGAATGAAATCGCCATGATTTCATTTATTATTTCTTGCATAACAAGCTATTAGAGCCTGGCCACGTTCAAAATAAATAAATCATTAATAAGGTTGTCTTTTATATTTCGGGATTTGAGATCAAAAACAATTATTTATCAACAAAAGTGGCTTCATTGTTTTCCAAAATATTCTCCATGAAGATCAATACACTTTTGCATGCGTTTGAACCAATTTTTGAAGCACTTTTTCCATTCCGATTGAGGCATTTTCCACTCCGATTGTCAAATAATGTGGAATACAACATACAACGCGAACAAATCTTTTTAACGGCCAAATGTTCATGCAATAGTAAATGTACGCTGGTCCCACTAATGCCCAAGGATACCTCAATATCACGATAAGTCACATGATGATCTTGCAGTATCAGTTCACGCACAGCATTAATGTTTTCCGGAACAACAACCGATTTTGGACGACCTTCACGAAATTCGTTCTTAAGCTACCATTTTCTTAAGAAGGCAATGCGGGACGGAGCAAAAAAAAAGGTCGTCACCTCCCAAATCCAAGTGAAGATCAAAAAAAGGTCTTCACCTCCCAAATCCAAGTGAAGAGCAAAAAAAAGGTCTTCACCTCCCAAATCCAAGTAAAGAGAAAAAAAAGGTCCTCATCTCCCAAAATCCTAGTGAAGAGCAAAAAAAAAGGTTTTCACCTCCCAAATCCAAGTGAAGAGCAAAAAAAAGGTCACCTCCCAAATCCAAAATGCGGGACAATGCGGAACAAAATGTTAAAATGCGGGACTTTTGCGGGACAAAATGTTAAAACGCGGGACGAATGGTCACCCTATCTTAAGCGAACTACGGCCACGATTGAAGTCGGCAAACCATCGATAAATAGTAGTCGATTTTAGAATTTTTATTTTGTTTAAACCTTTACCTTAAATGTAAAGATTAGTCCTTCCTATGACAAGAATTAACCAAAAAGCAATTTCCGTTTATTTTCGTTTAGTCGTGCAATGTTATGGCGTTCCGGTTCGTAAAAATTTTAATTTCGAGCCCTGGAATAAATTATATTATTATTATTAAATTTTAAGGAAGGCTAATACAACTGGGCGTTATTAAAACAATGTAAAAAATAAATCTCGCATTCAAAGTTTCATTATTTGTTATTATTATCCGGATATTATTACATTTGCTACGGGCCGTTAACTATAATGAATCAATAATAAAAGAAAAATACTATTGATTACAAGCCTTTATTTGAAAGTTGAACAATAGGTAATCACTGTACTATTGATTTCACAAGAAAATCTGTGATTTTTAATACAAAATTTAAAATGAAATATTTATTGTGACAATTTTTATGTTAAGCCGGTTTTGTTGTGTTCTTTTATTTTAAAATTTGCGATACAGGTGTGTGAGAGACTCAAGAGTCATTGATTGATTATAATGACGAGATTGATCTTACGATAAATGCAACTTTGACTTGGAAATCGGCATAGCATTGCATCGAGACTCGGTGATGTAAAATTATTGTGGATTCTGTATCGTTTTGAATGTTTTGGACATTTTAAAAACATTATCCAAACAGTATCCAAAATCCTATTGAATCTGGTCCGCAGGTACATCTTTGTTTTCAGAGATTAAATGCGGTTAAACGGTTGATGTTAATGTGAAACAAGCGCCACTTTCTCTGCAAATGGAACTACTTGAGCTACACTGATTTGAAATAAAAAATTAAGAAGATTTCACTAATTGAGTTTTATAAGAAATAAAAATAAAAATGAAATGTGAGACCGAATGTCGTGTGTTCAATTGACTTATGTTCATCTGTCGCTGTGATAATATGTCACAGTGTTCATTTGGCGTGTGTTAAAATGTGTCTATGTTCATCTGTCGCATGTTAAGCCTCATTCTAGATCATATTTTAATAGACAACGCGTAATTCATAGTGCATAATTTTAATGGATAATGTTAGTGGCTAAGCACAACACTTTAGTACCATTCATAGCTCATGTTTTAATAGATAAATCGATCTAGCTGCCATCTATACGCAATAGAAATTACTAAACAATTTATAATAAAAATATCTTGTTATTAAATATATGTATTGTTTTTTTATTAATGTACTTCTAAAAAGAACCAAAATAATATTTATTAAGTTAATTATTAAATAAAATAACTATAATGTTTCTGAAGCTACTCACTCTAACCTAACTTTTTGATTTCACAAAAAAAGTTAACTTTTGTTTCCACCCTGTTTCCCAGAAGTGTTGGTCTAAAAATCTGAAAAAAATCTCAATAATGTACATTGATGGGAACCAAAATAGTTCAAAAGGAATTTTTGTCAGATTAATTTTTTTATTGTTGAAAAAATATTTTATTTTAAAAGTTCATGTAGTATTTTACGGAAAAGCTCTTAGTACATAGAATAACAAACGGTACATTATTTTCAAAATGTTGTTCATTTTGACTTGATTACCGCAAAAAAAATAATGTTCCACACATATAGCTGCTTTAACTTGGGTACTAGATACCTGAAAAACACTAAAATATGTGAAAATTCACACTTCACATCAATTTTTTATTAGATTCAACACATTTATTAATTAGTACATCATAAACTGCAACCACAAGTCTTTTTAGAATTTCCTGTATAATATATTCGACTATTTTGAAATGTATCACTGTACACCTGCGAAACCCTGAAATATGTAAAAATTCTCACTTCACATCTATTTTTTAATATTAGTTTCAACATTTTTACTAATAATTATGTCACAAGCTGCATCCACAAGTCTTATTCGAATTTCAAGTATAATATATTCCTTCATTTTGACAGTTGTCAGTGTTTTAATGTTAATGTTAATGTTAGAAGTTTGAGGTATACAAACTTCTAACATTATGCGTTAAATATTTTCTTACGCTTATCCACTAAAGTGGATCTATGAATGCTTATACGAAGTTGTGTAGAACTAACATTGTTATGCGTTAACATTAACACTATGAATTACGTACTATCTATTAAAACATGAGCTGTGAATGATACTTTGATCTGTCCATGTTAAAGTGTCACATGTTAATCTGTCGTATGTTCAAATGTCGTGGAAGCCCACAGGCCACCGGTTCTAAAATACTAGAAGCATTTTGGGCAAGAGCAAACGAATTTCTTATAAAACATTTTGTGAAAAATTTGACCAAGTGCATCATTTAAAAACCGTTTACCGAATTTCTTAAAATACTATGGCCCACATTTCGTGCTTACACACCAATATTATCAAAATAATGAATTAGTTATAATTTTGAGTTATTAATAGTGTTATTTTTTTGATGAAATTTAAATTCAAGTCGCAATTCCTTTTACAGTTAATGTTGTTGTGTTAAAATGTATCTGTATTACAATCACATCTGTTGAGATTTAATAGAATTTATAAAATTCCAGAAGTGAAGCGAATGCGAGTTAAGAGAGAAGATAAACGAGATAGGACAGGTCTTTGCCTCTTGATATCAGTATATAAATCGTTGCTAAACATTCGGTAAAACAGGACGAGGTACAAACACAAAAACAATAAGAAACTTACCTAAATATCAGCATTCAATTGGACCAGTACAGTGAACAACAACATTTACTAAAATCGGACGAAATTTGAACTCCAGAGCGCTACAAACTGGAGATTATTATATTACAAAGAGTAAATTTTTATAAATTATTCTGGTATTCAATCTGGTATGAATAAAAATAACCATTACCTTTAACTTGCAAATTATGAAGCAAATCCTCCCAACAATATGAATAAAAATGCAAGCAAAACCTATTACTTATGAGTAAGAAGCAAATGCTTTTTTGTTGATCTTTTGCTCAAGACAGAAGTAAATGGTTATGAATAAAACAGACCTTTTACTTTAAATTATAAACAAATGCTTCGAAAAACATGCATCTATATATTCATATACTCACTTGTGAAAAGGTGTTGTAGTGAACTAATTGCCATGGCGGATATTGTGCATTTAAGAAATATGAAACATTATAGGCATCGTTCTTCACCACGTCGTACTGACATAAAAATTTCGTTTTGAACAGGAGAACATGGAGAGTTTAGCTAATAATTTTTAGGTAACTTTTTTTTTTTGTTGAGATATCTAGCTGATCTTGGATGTCAAAGAAGTATCGGTGAGGAACTTGGGGTGGAGCAATCCACAGTATCACTGACTGTCAGCAGTGTTGTTGATCAAATAGTTGCACAAGCTGGCAACTGGATTAAATTTCTTACTTCCCAAAATTTATTAGTGGAGGCGAAAAAAATGTGGCAAAGAAAATTTCCAACCGCAGTTGGTGTCATTGACTGTACACATATAGGGATAGAAAAACCGAAGATCCATGAAGATGAATATGTCAATCGTAAAGGAAAACCTATGCTAAATGTGTAGGCAATTTGTGATGCCAGTGAAATGTTCACAAGTGTAGGTGTAAAGTGCCCTGAATCTGTATATGACTTTACACCAATAAAAATAAACTGATATGTCAAACATGGAACTCAGTACAGCACTAGAAAAGTTTTGATAGTGTTTATAGACTAATTTCAAGTTGACAGCGATCAGAAAGAAGTAGTACGATTTTGATAAATACTGATTTTCAGGTTTCAACATAAACACATCCCCTTGACCTTTTACTCACCGGTAGAAGCATTGACTTGTAAGTAAAAGGTAATCATTATTCATATAAAAAGAAGCAAATGCTTTTACTCCGACCTTCTACTCGAAGCAAATGCTTTTACTTCTACCTTATACTTATGAGCATTTACTTCAACTTTATTCATACGGCTGATTGTCTATTATTTTAGGATTGTACCCATTATTTTGTGCAAATAAAAATATTTTTAGATATAAATATTGTTCGCAATCTATGTTTCAAGAGTTGTAATCCACATTAAAAAATAACGATTTTATTGAACAATACAAAAAATTCAATTACTTTCATAAAAATAATCTGATTAAACATTTCGAACACAATATTTTGGTTCACAAGAATGTGTATTACTCCTATAAATTACTCCTACTCAGAATTTTATAAAAATATTTTTTTTTTCGACGAGCACATATATATTTATATTTTTAGGTGGATATGTTTTTAGGGTTTTATAGGTATGACCAAAAAATCCTTACACCGTCATTTTGTCGTCTGTCTGTCTGTCTGTCAGTCTGTCTGTGCGGTAAAAATTTTAGTCAAACGGCTAAACCTAGAGAGTTGAAATTTGGCATGCTTATACAATGCTTTGACCCGCACATAGGAAAAATACCAAAACATCTAAAAAACATATCCCCCTATAAATTTAAACAAATATATGCTCATCGAAAAACAAATATTTTTTTACAATTCTGTGTAGGGTATCAAATGAATGCCCTTGGTACGTGGATTAACGATCAAAATTTTATTTTTGCAAAATAAATTATTTTGACGCGATTTTTGCCAAAATTGTACAAAAAAAATTTTGTCCCACACCCTGTAGCCCAGATAAACTAAAAATCTGAAAAAATTCTAAGTAATGTACATTGGTGTGAACCGGAATAGTTCAACAGGAATTTTTGATCAGATTATGTTTTCGGAAAATAAATGCATTTTTTGTGTTTTTAACTAAAATATATAAAACATTTAATCCGCTATTTAACACAGTTAACGAGTGAACCTCCGTAGTCCAGTGGTAACGTTCTCGCTTCGTAAATTGCAAACTACAGTTCAATTCCCGTCAATTTTTTCTGTTTTTTTTTGCATTTTTATTTTGTTTAAATTATTTTGTCAAAATTCTAGTTATATTTTGGCAAATGTTGCATTTAATTTTTAAAAGCTTAAATTTAATAACCAAGTGTTGAAATTATAATTTAATTCTATGTTTGAATGTATACGAAATCAGAGGGGCGGAGTTTATGACTTAAACAACCAATGGAAGCCGTAGGCGCAATTTTCAAAATATTAATGAACTTTGCTATATAAAAAAAATACTGCAAATATTTAGAAACTCAAATAATGGTATTAGGCATTCGAATTAAAATTAATAAAAAAATATTTTAACATAAAATTTGTTTTGGCATCCCAAATAATCATCATTCACTTACTAAATACATGCGAAATCCTGAAATGTGTCAAAATTCACACTCCACATAATTTTTTTTAGATGTTTTAGTATTTTTCCTATGTGCGGGTCAAAGAGTTGTATAGGCATGCCAAAATTCAACTCTCTAAGTTTAGCTGCTTAGCTACATTTTTTACCGAACAGACAGACAGACAGACAGACAGCGAACAGACAGACAGTCAGACAGACAGACGACAAAATGACGGTATAAGGGTTTTTTGGTCATACCTACAAAACCCTAAAAATTAATACCCGAATTGCCATAAATCGGGTATAACTGTATTCAGTTTTATGTTTTTAAAGTCTAGCTTAAAAAAGAAGTTATAGGATGCAACGTAATATAAGCAAAGACTTCTTCCTTATTATTTTAATGAGCTATTAAGCTCTACCAGCCGAAAATGTTTATAAAAAATATGTTAAAAATATTTTTAAAGTTAAATGCAAATTTAAATAAGCATTTTAAATAAGCATTAATAAATTTTCACCCGATAATAACAGGTCAATATTTAAACTAATTGAAACATACAGGCTGTCTTGGTCTTGTGTGGTCTGAGTAATTATTTACGTACCTATAAAAATTAAGTAGGACTTTCATGAAACACCAAGCAAATTTTTTAATTAATCTTTCTTAAAAATAAACAATAATTTGTTACAGTTAAGCAATTATTATTAATTTTCAATTTGCTTTGTCAAAAAAATATATGGTCTTGTTGTATTGAAAAATGTATGTTAAATTATTGTTTGAGTGCTACTGGTTTAGAATACAGAACAACTGTTTAAAAGACAGAAGAATTGAACAAAAACTATATCTTTCGATCGGATATTCGCAAGTCAGGCGACTGTGGACGCGCCTTGTCTGACATGTACTTACAATGGAACCTGAAATCCGCAAGCACTACCCAAGAACTTGGGTGGCTACCCGCAAATCATACATTTAAAAATGTTTCGAGTGGAAAAAAAGAATTGTAATTTTTACAGGTTAATGAAATAGGAACGCAAACGATTCTCTAAACAGCCAGAGTGCCGCTAGGAGAGAAGATGAGACAACCGTCTCAACGCCAAAATAAATGTTGAATAATTTTTGTTTTGCTCTGTCAGATTATTTTTTTTGCATACTTATGTTCAATAAATCACATTGTCTAATTTGATAATATTGACTGACTCATTGTCGAACGAAAGTAATTTTTTGTTGACTTAAAATTTAAAACATCAGCTGTGGCCACCACAGGACCGACCGCCATCACAAAGTACTTGTATAAAATACATTCTAGCAGCAGAGTAGAAATACAGAGATGTTATTTATCATGACCATGGAAACGTTACATATATGTGTGAAAAAATAGATTTTTCGTTTTATCAAAAAATATCTCAAATAAATCTCTTCCCAGCAAACATTCAACCATCGGCCGAATGCCGGCAAACTGCTTTTTCTGTTGGTAAATTGCTGGCAATAAAACGCCAGTATTAATAATGTACTTCACATTTGTATTTCGCACTCATCCTATACGAAGTACTTTACCATGGAAGTAATTTTCTTACCATGGTCTTAGGTAAATATATGTATTTTAAAAAAATAGAGATTTTTTTAAGGTTTGAAGTAGGCTTTTGCTAAACAAAATGATCAAAAGCCTCAGGCGCTCACCCTGGATTTGGGGGGGGGGGCAAAAGACAAAATTATTTAAATTATGAAAAAAAAGGTCCTCGCTACTGAAATACAAGTAAAGACCTAAAAAAAAAATTCCTTGCTTCTAAAATACAAGTGAAGATCTAAACAAAAGGTCCTCGGTTCTGAATATAAGTTATGCCCTAAAAAAAAGGTCCCCACTTCCAAAATACAAATGATAACCGAGAAACAAGAGATCTCGAAAAACAAGAGACCGAGAAACTCTTAGGCTGGCTATATTTGAATTATAAATACAGGCATGTTTAAAAATCGTTTTGTTTTAAAGTCTTTATAGTCTATATTTCAAATTTGCACAAACAAAAATCGTTCTTTTTCTTTAGTAGCCACGTCCACATTTTCGCATTCCACGTCAACGTCCACATTTTCGCACTCCAAATCACCTTACACAGATTCACTATTTTCACTACAGAAATTAAGAATTTCTTCAAAATCAAATGGTCGCCAAAGAGACATGTTGTTAATGTATGAACGTTGAAAATTAAACAACAAACAAGTATAACAACCCCTAAAATTTAGAAACAATAGGATTATAAATTTGGAAAATATCCTCAATGGTTTTTAAGCAACTTCAATTGAACTAGTGGTACATCTATTCGATTTAAATTTAAAATTCCCTTATTACCTCCTATATTCTTTTTACAGCAACAAATCCTAGGATTACTGCCCATAAACCCATTACCGCGTTGTAAAGCTTCTTAACAAGAGTGGCCATTTCATTTTGGAAATACTATACTATGTACAGAGTGGAAATTATATATTTAAATCGAAATATTGCTTCTGAATGTGATATAGTCACGAAACCTGGAGACAGGAGGTCAAGGTTAATCTCGAGCAGTTACGCCAATGATGATGATACCGCATCAGACCGCCCCTGAGGACGCCTATGAGTTAAAATTTAAATTTATAAGCAATGCATAAAACCTAGACACGATAAAGTATGCAACTTACATTTCACCAATGCAAATAATACTGCATTATGCATTTTCTTGATAGTTTATTTTGCAATTAACTAATCAACAAAAATATATCATTTAAAACACAAAAAAGTCCCAAAAAACGACAGTTGAACCATTTTCTTAAATTTCTAACAATACTAATTAATATTCTCTTCTTATTAGGACCATAAAAATGTTTTCATTGTTTGGGAACATCTGTCGACCACCAACAGAATCACGAAATATAAACCATTACTATTGTTTAAATAATTACCATAAAACATGTCATAAATACAAAATTTTAAAAGAGCATTTAAATTTTCATTAAAATTGAAAACAAGTTTAAATTTTATTAACTTACCCTGTTATTATTTAAAAATTTCAGTGAAATTACTAATTTAAATAAGACAACTTCGTTAAAATCCTATAAAATAATTAACTAATTGTCGATTAAATTTAAATGTTGTTTGTGGAATTCATAATTAGTTTTGTTTGCTAAATTTTGGCACAGTAGGAGTTAAATTAAATTAGTAGAATAAAATTATTGAATTAAGAAGTTTTGGAAATATTGTCAGCACCGAAAATAATCTCTGTTGGAGATTTTATTTTCGTCATGGTTGGTTCTTTTACATAAGTAGTGTTTAAAACGAGTAAAAACTTTACAAGACCAAGTTTATAATTATTACCATTGGTAGACCGCAAAATAATATCCGCTACATAAAAAGGATCTTTAAATTTTATGACTTAGATTTCAGTAATACGAGGATTACCTTTTATGTTTTTACAAACGACCACTAGATGGCAATATTGAAATGTGTCATTACTATATTCGATAAATTTTACATTTGTTATTGTGAAATTAGTGTCAGCTTATAAATTGACCGAATAGTTTGTTGATACTGAGAATTAAAAAAATTGATGTGAAGTGGGAATTTTCACACATTTCAGAGTTTCGCAGGTATTTATTAACTGTGTTATGATTATTTGGGATGCCAAAACAAACTTTATGTCAAAATATTTTTTTATGAATTTTAATTCGAATGCCTAATACCATTATTTAAGTTTCTAAATATGTGCAGTATTTTTTTTATATAGCAAGGTTCATTAAGATTTTGAAAATTGCGCCTATGGCTTCCATTGGTTGCTTAAATCATAAGCCTCGCCCTCTGATACCTTCAAATATAGAATTAAATTATAATTTCAACACTTCCCACTGGTTATTAAATTTACGCTTTTAAAAATTAAAGGCAACATTTACCAAAATATAACTAGAACTTTGACAAAATAATTTAAACAAAATAAAAATGCAAAAAAAAACTGAAAAAATAAAAATTGACGGGATTCGAACACAGTTTCTTACAGTAGTTTCAACTCACTAAGCGAGAACGCTACCACTGTGCTATACAGGATCACTCGTTTATTATGTTAAATAGCGGATTAAATATATTACATATTTTACTTAAAAACACAAAAAATGCGTTTTTTTCCGAAAACATAATCTGATCAAAAATTCCTGTTGTACTATTCCGGTTCACACCAATGTACATTACTGAGAATTTTTTCAGATTTTTAGTTTAAACCATCTGGGCTACAGGGTGTGGGACAAAATTTTTTTTGCACAATTTTGGTAAAAATCGCCTCAAAATAATTTATTTTGCAAAAATAAAATTTTAATCGTTAATCCACGTACCAAGGGCTCTCATTTGATACCAAACACAGAATTGTAAAAAAATATATTTTTTTTTCGATGAGCATATATTTGTTTATATTTTTAGGGGGATATGTTTTTTAGATGTTTTAGTATTTTTCCTATGTGCGGGTCAAAGAGTTGTATAAGCATGCCAAATTTCAACTCTCTAGGTTTAGCCGTTTGGCTACAATTTTTACCGAACAGACAGACAAACAGACAGACAGACAGACAGACAGACAGACAGACAGACAGACAGACAGACAGACAGACAAACAGACAGACAGACGACAAAATGACGGTATAAGGTTTTTTTGGTCATACCTACAAAACCCTAAAAAACAAGTTTGTGAAAAAAGGAATATTACTCGTGTTTTCGTTGTATGATTTTTTACGATTTTAGTAAAGGCCTAACTCAACAACAATGCATAGATTCGCTTCGTTCAACTTTTGGTAATGAAGCACCATCAGAAAAGACTGTTTACAATTGGTTTGCAGAATTTCGTTGTAGTCGTGCGTCCGTCAGTGAGTTCTGGTAGGGACTAGTAGGGTCTGATTCCATCAGAAGTGTTAGATGAAATTTTTGACGCCCAGCAACTATGGCTATTTGCGTCAAACCTATCTTTGACTAAATTATAATTAACTTAACATAAATAAAGTAATAAATATATAAATATACTTCCATACCGTAGGTAACAATGTATTAGAATACCAATTTTCCAACAGAATTCAAAAAAATTTTGCCTAAAATTTTTAAATATTGATCAAAAACTTTTTGACTCTGATTTTAGCCAAAATATAATTTAAATCTAATTCTGGTATGAGAACTATGAAAAAAATCATGCTTTCCTAGTTTTTGATTTAGAGCCGATTTGGGTCAGTTTTTTGCCCATAATTCAAAATGTTTTGCCCAAACTTCAAAATGGACCCAATTTTATTGATCTATGACCAAAAATACATATTTACACCAATTTTCAATAAAAACGGAGACAACAATTTTTTGCTTAAAAATCACGATTTTTTTAAGGTCTACCCCTTACGATTTTCTAGATTTTTGGCCATTTTTGCGAGTTTTGGATTACTTCCCATATAAAACTTAATAATTGGTTTATTAAAGCCCAAAAAATTTTTTAGACTAAACAATGTATGAGAATTTTCAAAATTCAAACTGCAGATTTTTATCTCTAACCACTTTTTAGTTAGGATTTAACAAAAATTTCAAAAAATTTAAAAAAAAAATGAAAAATTTTCAAAAAAATTTTTTGCTTCAAAATATGGTTACGAGCCAATTAGGTCCTCAAGATTTCAAAAATTTCAACCGCAGGTCTTTATCGCATTTCATTTTTGAGACACGTCCATGCGAAGATGAAAATTTCTATAAATTACGCCATATTAAAATTTATCATAATTTTAAAATACGCAAAACGAATAAGGCCTCAATTTTTTTCTATACTAAATGAACTACGAGGAATTCAAAAATTCCACCTAGGGTTGTTTTCTCTAACCGTTTTTGAGTTGCAGTTTTTTTTTAATTCACATTTTTTTAAAAATAATGTAAATTATGCCATTAAAATATTGTCATAATTTCAAAAAGTATTAAACAATTGAAGACTCAAATTGTTCAGACAGACAGACAGACAGACAGAAAATCAGCTGTAGCCACCACAGGACCGATCACCATCACAAAGTACTTGTGTAAAATACATTCTAGCAGCAGAGTAGAAATAACTTGGCCTAATATTTTCTAACAGAGATATTATTTATCATGACCATGGAAACGTTACATAAAAGTATGAAAAAATAGAAAAAATTTCGAAACTTTTTCAAATTTTTTTCCTTTTATCAAAAAATGTCTCAAATAAAAGTTGTTAGTTATTGCTTTTATAGCAACTTTTGTTAAATAATTTTTTTCGCAATATTTTTCTGTTACGAAATATTTGCAAAAATATTAAAATCGACACGAGTAAACTCCCATTTTTAGTCAACCGATTTTTACCAAAAGTTAATCAACTTGTGCCATTGACGTCAAAAGTTGAAATATGAAGTTTAATAAAAATCCTTTTAGCTGAATTAGCTATGCACGTGTACACAGACCGACAGACAGACAGACTGACGGACGGACGGACGGACGGACAGACAGACATCATGCTAAAAACAGCCAAAACGTTATGTAGGGACCTCAATTCGTGGAGATCCATCGAAATCTCGAAATGTCAAAATCGGTATGATCACAATACCTCCCTTATATATGTCGGCGGTCGGTAAAAAAATAGATATACTAGCGTCGGCGAATCAACGCAGTTACGTCACAATACGTAACAAACGACTGTATTGTTTTAAACAATGCAATTGTTTGTTACGTCGTGTGACGTAACTGCGTTGATTCGCCGACGCTAGTATAGACTCAATTTTACCAATATAAATGGTTAACAAATGTAGTTCCCATTTCAGTGGTAACATTTTTTTTGCTTAACCCTGTATAGTGAAAACTTTCAATTATTTACTTTTGAAAAGGAAATGCTTGGAATATTTCGATTTGAATAAAATTCTTACCACGTCAAGAATTAAAATTTCATGATATCCGGTGAAAATAGAAATATTTCAAATCTTTTCTTAAAATAAATCTAAATATTCTGTTTCCTTTTAGTAAGATTATTGAAACAGTTATTAAAAATATATAAACACGATTCTCATTATGTTTCGATTATCATCTGTCACTCGGCGAGTGGATTGTGGTTGACCGGAGTTGGACCGGAGAACACTTCCGGGCACATCGACAAACGCCCGTAATGGACACGATAAGTCGATTAATTTCTAGTCATTTGTTTGTAATCCATCACACTCATGTTGCACGAAGGGAACATTTCAGAGAAGGAATCAGTTTCATTTTAGGAGGAAACAGTTATTTAATGCCTTATTGAAAGGATTTTGTCAAAGGAAGGGTAAACACCGTAGTTCTCACAAGTTTACCATATAAAACTAACAATCTGAAACAAGATTAGTAATAATCTAGTTTTGCACCGAATTTTTTTCTATCTAATAGGATACCTTTAATTTTAATTGTATTTTTTTTTAAATACCTTATCGCTTAGTAAAATACACAGCAAAAAAATCATAAGTGTAATAGTTCATTCTCAATTTGATTAAAATTTTAGTGTTAATATTGTCATTTAAATAAAAAAAAAAAACTATTTTAACCCTTTACCGCATAGTGTGCCATATATGGCACATTCCGATTTTTATTTTTTATTTTACTTTTAAAACTGAATCAGAACGTTACTTCATGAAAGTTCATATAAGCCACATACACAGCTATGGATCCTGTAGTATCTCAAGTAATAGGCTGCAATAGATTTGAGGATATCAAGCGGAATTTGCACTTCAACGATAACTCTGAATTTATTGAGAAAGAACAACTAGAAGATACGACCTTTTCTTTCAAAATTTCGAGGGCGACTGCTTTTAATCCCTAATGAAGAACACATAGCAATTGACGAGCAAATAATACGGAATCATTTTCTTTTGTAATATAATGTAGAATCATAATGTTCCATGTATGGCACAAACCCTAAATTATTATTTTAACTATTATTTTTTCATAAAAATAATAATTAATATTTTAAATATATTTTTTTAATTAATTTTTCTATCAATAAAAACCAATTCCTAATGCTCATGAATTATTTCAGCCAAAAATAAAAATTCATGCAGTAAAGGGTTAACCAAACCACCGTGTAAATCTTCATTTATTCAGACACTAGTGGTGTTTTTATGAAATATTACTTTTTCAGTGTTAAAATTAACACTACTTTAAGACTATTTATTTCAATTTCTATAATTTAACCAATATGTAAGCAGTGGCGGCGCTAGCTCTTAAAATCTGGGGGGGCCAGGAAATTTTTGAGGAAAATTTGGTGGGACCAGGAAATATTTGAAATTATTTTTTTATCGTTTACCCATGAAAATACAAGTGATGAACTAAAAAAAGGTCATCACATAAATTCTGGAGGGGGGGCAATAGGGCGCCAGAGCAATTTTTGAGGGGATATATAGATATATTTTTAATTTTAATTTAAAATAAATATTTAAATAAGAAACTTTAGCTCTGAAGATATATTATTTGTTTTATTGCTTTATTTAAACTCTTTTAGCCAAATCTTTTTACATATAGTTTTTAAAAAAAATTAAAAATTTGTTTTTACGCAGTTATATATTTTTTAGGATATCGGACATATAAATATTTTTTGGCACCTGAAAATTAACAGATCAAGGACTAATGTGAGGCCAAAAGACAACCCAGCTGATAGTGTCCAAAGAAGAAGTAATTGATATAATTTTTACACCTTCATATATACATATATTTTTATTTTTACAATAAATATTTAAATAAGAAACTTTAGCTCCGAAGATATATTGTTTATGTTATTGTTTTATTTAAACTCTTTTAGCCAAATCTCTCTTTTTATCTATAATACACAATCTTTAATAATTAATATTTTTTTAACTTTTTCAAATTTCCCATTAAACTGAATTTATGTCGTATAAATAACGTAAGTGTATTATCTGCCTTGTTTATTTCAATATCTTATTAACCTTTTTTATATTAAAAAAAAACCACTTGCTAACCCAGTTACTACACCTATACCCTAGTTGTAATTTATTTTAAATTTACCGCTATACTGCATTTGTCCAGTGTAAATCGTACTCGGTTCGCAGCGCTATCTACTTTTTTCTAATTTGAAATAGACTTTAAAATATATGCGATATACATAAAATCGTGAAAATATTAAAGTGAGTACATAAAAACCGCGCACTAAATTTTTATACAGAACGCTTCTATGGATTTTCAATTTTAAATTGAATATTCTTTGGTTTGGACGTTAATACGTCCCTGTGGGCTGGACATGGAGCTGAACATCGGTCGTTTAGAATAATTAAGCAGAGATGAGCTGGACTTTCACGCTGTCTTATATTTTTATTAAGAGTTCGTTCTATCATTTTATATACGTGATATACACAATAATTATTACTTTTGATGGATGTTCTAATGGTCATTTATGAGTACTTTACTTCATTTATTTATATTTTTAATTCTACATCATCAACCAACATAAAAAACTCATTCAGTAGATTTGTAGTAATTAAAGTCACTACTTGACTGTATTTGGTTTCAGTAACCGAACTGATTTAATTACAATTCACTATTGTCTTCCTCAAAATAACTTCTTTGGGAAGCCACACAGCGCTGGAGACGGTTCTTACAAATCCTCATTGCAGTGCTGGAGCTCGAATACTGGAATAGCTTTCAGCTGGTCGATCGCGGACATTTGAATGTTTTGAAGTGTCCCAAAATGGCGTCCATTAAGGTGATTTTTCAATATTGGGGAAAAAGTCACAAGGACTCAAGTCAGGCGAATAAAGAGGCTGAGGAGCCACAGTAATGTTTTTACTGGCTAAAAACTCGTTTATTGATATTGCTGTGTGACAAGGCGCATTGGTCAAAATCTGATGAACGGTAGTGTGAGTCAAATTCAACTCTTCCCCGATCATTCTGACTGTCAACCGACGATCTGAATGCACAAGTTCCCAGATTCTGTCGACATTTTCATCGGTTCTTGAAGATGTAGGCCTTCCGCTGCGTGATTCATCTTCAATCAACGCTCTTCCTTCCGAAAAAGCCTTAAACCACCAAAAAACCTGGGTCCTTGATAAAACACTGTCTCCGTAGGCCTGCTGAAATTTTTCAAAAATTTCCGTGCCTGAAGTCAGTGTCCAAGTCTGAATAAAAACCTGATAGCACACCGTTGCTCGAAATGAATGTCACTCATTTTTAGAACGCACTAGAAAAAACTGGTTCACGAAAAAAAAAATCGCTACGGACAGCAGAACTACTTTAGCGAGTTCAAACTCGTACTGAAGGCGTATCACATGTTCCCCTCCAAGTCCCGCGTCCCAAATGTTGCCATATCAAAAGCTATGTTGCCAGTCTGGTTAGTTTTTACACAACTCGTATATGTACTGTTTGGCAAATATCTTATGAAAGGGCGGTTTTTATGGTGCACATAGAGAAAGTACTATGATAGACAGCGACAGTTACAGAGAACAATCAAAGAAACAAGTATCAATTCACAGTTTAACACTTGCATATTACACTTAATTAGATAGGTCTACAAACTTAAACACCACTCCTGACAGTTGGTCATCAGAACTGTGTAAATGCAGCTGCTTATTTTATGTAAGGATTGCATTGGACGATCATTATGTATACATAGATAAAGTTAATAATTATTAAAGTCTAAACTGTAAGCTTATTCAAGTATTCAATATTCTATTCATACCTTCAGTTAAAGTATGAGAAAATGAATAGTTTTTTTACTGCAATAAAATGTGTGGAGGTTTAAAATCTGTGCGGAATGCCTGATCTCTTTTGTCTTAAGATAACAATGCGCAATACAGTAAGATACGTTTCATATTTGAAGGAGTATCACGTGTAGCTGCACACGATGTGGTCCATTTAAGAAGGGACATTGTGTGAATATCAATACAACCAGTAAACATAACCTCGCATCAGGTCAACAGATCATAGTTACTTCACGTAACTGGAAGAAGAAAAATACTTAGATACTAAATAAGACTGTATCTGCTAGGGTACCATACCAAAGCGCAATATTAAGTTAGTTTGTTGGTTAAAAAAATTTGCGCACAGTAATTATAGTTACTTGCGCCATACATTCTAAATTCTAATAGTGCAATAGACCATATTAGTGTATCGTCACATACATGTGCTGCCATCTGAGAGTCCTTTGGCAGTTTTTGACTGATTTAAAATACATGTGACACTTTTGTTATTATTAACGTAAAATTTTCAAAATTAACCTGCATAATAATATTGCTTTGCAAAAATAATGACATATTAAATTATAATGTATAAAATAAAAATTTTAATAAATAATTATTGACTTGTAATTTTGATGTGAAGCATCACTCTTACTTTGAAAACTTGATTTATATTTCCAAAATATAATTTAACAAAAAAACAACATGCTAAATTCAAATAAAAGAAATCCAACCGCGAGGCGGCAGTACTGAATCCCATTTTGTGACGTAGTTACTAATATGGTCTATTCAGTGAAACACGACCGTATGTTCGTAAATCCGTAAATCTATAAGCCATAGAGAATCAGAAAGTACAACTCTTATAGATTTACGGAAATATCATGGGCGCGTTTTGTTGGTGGCTGGTTAGAAGTACTAGAATTGATTCGCAAAGAAAACGACCATTTTTATCGTGAAGTAAACATGGAATGACATTTGCATCGAAGTTAAGTCATATGCTTGTAGAACAAGTAACGAACATACGATGTGTGTAAATTAAGTAACCGGACTGACACATATCGTTTGATCTGGCAACATTTGGGACGCGGGACTTGGAGGGATAGCAGGTGAACAAATGATAAGCCTTCAGTACGAATTCAAACTCGCTAGAGTAATTTTGTTGTCCATAGCGATTTTTTTAGTGAAACAGTTTTTTCTAGTGCGTTCTAAAAATGAGTGACATTCATTTCGAGCAACGGTGCGTTATCAGATTTTGTTTCAGACTTGGGCATAGTGCAACAGAAACTTTTGCAAAACTTCAGCAGGCTACGGAGACAGTTTTGTCAAGGACCCAGGTTTTTTGGTGGTTTCAGGTGGTTTTCAGAAGGAAGAGAGTTGATTGATGATGAATCACGAAGCGAAAGGCCTTCATCTTCAAGAACCGATGAAATTGTCGACAGAATCCGGGATTTTGTGCATTCAGATCGTCCGTTGACAGTCAGAATGATCGGGGAAGAGTTGAATTTGACTCACACGTTCATCAGATTTTGACCAATGAATTGGGGATGAGAAAAATGCGCCTCCTCACACAGCAATTTCAATAAACAAGTTTTTTGCCAGTAAATTCTGTGGCTCTTCAACCTCCTTATTCGCATTGAGTCCTTGTAACTTTTTCCTCTTCCCAAGATTGAAAAATCACCTCAAGGGACGTCATTTTGGGACACTCGCAAACATTCAAACCTCTGTAATCGACCAGCTGAAAGTTATTCCAGTATCCGAGTTCCAGCACTGCTATGAGGATTGGAAGAACCGTCTCCAGCGCTGTGTGGCTTCCCGAGGAAGTTATTTTGAGGGTGACAATATTGAATTGTAATTAAATTCGAATAAAAACAAATTAATAAATCTGTTCGGTTACTTAATTTACGCACTTCGTATGACCGGTGGTCTAAACACGGAACAGTTACCTTCTCTGGCCTATGCGCCTATCTAGGCATTTTGGAACCTATTATTTATTTATTTTATTGGAATAAAATAGCAAAAATTCTTTCTCTTCAATTTGTTTCAGTAAAAATATCTGCAAATCAACGCAAAAACATATTTTAATAAAAAATCTGTTACGTGTTCTCTTATAACTATTTCCTACTTGAGACGTTTCGATAGTTTCACGTATATACCTACTTGTTAAAAATGCAGCATAACAAATTCAGTGGCTGTTGACACCAGCACAACCATGAAACTAGCGGTTCGCGGATTAAACTGAGAAATTGTAACATCACGAATCAGCAAGTCACAGGAAAAAAAAATCCATAAAAAGAAAGAAATTCCTTGTTAAACGGATTCTGCAATTGTATTAAGTGTCCTGGAGGTCTATTCTATAACTCAGTATTCTTCAACCTTTTTGCCCCTGCGGACCGGTGAAAATATGATAAATATTTCGTGGACCGGCTGAAAGCTAAGACACAAATTAAAACCAATATATATAGTATTTTATTATTATATAGGTATATGTTATACAGTTTATATAATTACAATTTTTAGTGCGACATCTGCTACTGCTTCTTTCTTAGAAAATTTGATATACGTGGCTGCGGAGTTGTTTCTGAGAGACGAAGCGCTGCGTTAACATCCATTCGATTTCTCTGTTTGGTTTTTATTATTGACATGACTGAAAAAATCTTTACGCACAAATAGGAAGTCGAAAAAATGACAAATAATATGATAGCTTTACAACTCAAAGATGGATATTATTTTTCTAGCGATTTCCAAAACTGAGACAATGATTGCATTTTATATCTGGACACCAGAGTAACATCAGAAGACAAATCAATCAGTTTTTCTTTTTCACGAGGATCAAGTGCACATGACTTTATATCTTCCAAGAATGGATTATTAATCCAGAGGTTACCTTTACGAGGATCCTCATTTTCAGGGAAATAATTATTACTTTGAAAAATGTATCTAGGTAAATTTTGGTATTTAAATAAAACTTATTAATCAGTTTTATGTAAAAAAGCGTTTATTAGATTTAAAAGCCAGAATCATAGCACAGGTAGGAAGAATTACATCGAAAGTGTACCAAGCAACTTATGTATGTCCAAAATATTATTTTTCTATATACAATAATAAAAAAAAGTTATGTTGATTGTTTCAACACAATCTCGATCATGGACAATTGTCTTAATAACAATAACAGTGAGACAGTATGCTACAAAATATCACATGTGTATACAAACAACCGAAGGTAACCGAGGAGTGCGTAGTCAGAACAGAATCGCGTGTTTCTCCGAAAGTAACCGAAGATTTACATGTTCACGCGGATATTGCGGATAAGCGGATATGAAATTTTATCCGCATCCGATCCGCATCCGCATGGTTTAAATCACGGCTTCAAACGTTATTTTTTTCGTTTCGGTTTTCGTTCCGGTTCAATTAAAAAAATATATATCGGTTCGGTTCCGGTTTTCGTTCCGGCAAATATAACGGTTTTTTTCGGTTTTCGGTTTTCGGTTCAGTTCCGAGTGATAAACTTTTATACTCTATCTCCGAAAGACTGATAGTAATAAAATTTATTATTTGTAAAAAGTTATTGTAGTATCACACAGAAACGGTAAAACAAAAGCGACAAAATATGAATAGTTCGAAACGAAATATTGTTAAAAACAACCGAGTGTGCCGCACATATTATATGGGAATACGAACTAGGGTTAAACACTATAGGCTATAAAAATTTGACTCTAAAATTTTGAGGAAAAATATGCTCACGGGGCATGTTTAATGATATGATACATATGGTCACAGGCGTGCGTATAATAAAATGATAAATAGTAATATAGAAATACACAAAACCAATTTAAACGTGTTTAAAATGTGCACGCCACTGGTAACTGCCTGACAAAATGATTTAGTACTATCAGTCTTTCAGAGATAGAGTATAAATGCTTTTATTTGTATTAGAAATTTATTTTTTACTATAATTTAGAAGAACATTTTATTTCTTATTCTTTGATAATCATACCAAGGTCGTTGCCGGGGGGGGGGTGTTCTGGGCGTTCAACCCCTCTCTTCCGAAATAATAGACGCGCATTTTTTTTTTACTTGTCAGTTAAAAAATTACGAATTACGATTTTTTTCTGCTCATCAGTTTAAAAAATAATCTTAAATAAAATGTATTTTATATTCACTCACATAAACATTATCTGAACCGAAATAAACCGATATTTTTTTTCGGTTCAGTTCCGGTTTTCGTTCCGACAAAAATAACTGTTTTTTCGGTTTTCGGTTTTCGGTTCAGTTCCGGTTCGAAGCCCTGGTTTAAATGATAAAATATCCGCATCCGCAGAAAACTTGCGGAAAACTTAAGAGCTCTGAACGCAGCTTTAATGTTATTCGTTTTGAAATTCTTCGTGAGTTGTTCGTATTTGAAACTATTGTTGCACCTATTTAAAATCTGTTTTCTGTCTGTGGTTTGATATCCTAATTGTGCTTGTAAAGCATGTTACCATTGTCTAAATTAGGCATTTTACGATCTGGGAATGTGCATTGAATTTGAAACCTATGAGAAAACCAATTGTTCCTCTAGTTTCACGCGCCAACATCAGGTGCCACTAACATTTAAATACTTAAATGGAAATTAGATTATTTCGTAACTAAACAATTGAGAATTGTTTCAAAATTTATTCACGACATTTAATTGTTGTTTCATTATTGTTTCTATATCTTCACTTTTTATTTTATCACATAAAACTCTATAGACAGTAATGCGTTAAATTCGGACTGCTCTCTATAGTTGATGGTTCATTTAACGGAGTATTCACATAACCGAGCACCTACTGTAATTCAAATCAAGATCCAGTAGCACAATAAAATCTAATAATCTAAAAAAAGAACATACTAAAATTTAATGATACAATAGAGTTAGGTTTAAGGTGAATGATTACAGGGCATACAGTGTAAGAAATGACGGCGGTGAAAAAACTGCAAATCATTCTCAGTAACGAAGTAATATTTCCCCACCCCCACCCCTTACAGTTGACAGCTTGGGTGACAGGGATTCTATACATTTCTCATATTTGACTCATAAGTTTTTTGTTTTTTTGTTTTTAATAAGCAGTAGCGTAGAAATAAATATTTAAATTCAAGACTTACTGGCAGATATTTAAAATATGCTAGAAATGCTAAGAAAAATAGGTATCTAAAGTCCGCAAGGATTTGCTTCCCAATGACATTGAAAGCAAACATATGATTCATTCAAAAAGGTTTTTAGAATGTAATATTTTTATTTGTTCTGAGAATGAGAAAGATATTTTCGCGCTTTCGGTTTTAGTCTGTCTACTAAAGGTTTATTCGTTTGTCTGCTTAGATCACATTAGAGCAAGTCTAGCAACATTTTAGGCTTTCGTTTGCATAAAGTGCGTTGTACATTATACTTTTTTGCGTAGCACTACAGATTTTTTGCGTAGTACTGATGTAAAAAGTATAATGTGAAACACAATACTTCCTTCCAACTTTCGATGCTACACTACAAACTACACTATTTTCAAAACTACCTCCGGTCAAATTTTTGGATGACAGTTGTATACTTCTCAGTCGTACCAACTAACAACTTTTTAGTTTTTGCTTACAACTTATCTTTTAGAAGTTTATTAAGTTGATAAGAAGTTTATTTAGAACTTATATTTAAATATAAACTTAGCACAATTAAACAATATTTATAAATTGGTTACTAGAATTGGTTCTATAACCAAACTGATGTCTGTCACCTGAACCTAAAATTTTTTAAGTTAGCAATGAAGAGCATCACAAAGTAATAAAAGATGGAAGATATCGTTGTCTCTTATTTTCCCCCACTATATTCTGTAGTATCAAAAGTTGAAATGACGTCAGAGTTGGATACTATTGAAAGAAGTATAATGTAGAACGGACTTAAGAATAGTTGATATAATAGTGTTCGTTTGTCCAGAGCAACTTACGCTAGTACGTATTACAAGTACGCAGTTTGTTTATCAACTTAGTTCATTGTTTAAGCATATCTACGACATACGTGTTCATAATTTATATTAGTTCATCAAAATAAATCTTTTCAAATTTTTGTTGTTCTTGTTACGTATATTGATGATACAAATAAATTTTAATTTAATGATTTTATGTTATGCATTGAAGAAAGAGAACGATACTGATACCAATATCTCAATTTTGAATTTTGTGTGACAAATATCGTTTTGAATCTTACCTCATTTTTTCTATATTATTATGTTGCATAATGTCCCTCAGAAGTAGGGTTACCAACTGGGCCCAGTCCAAAAAGAGTATATTTCATTAAAAAAAAAAAAATCATACCCATATTTTATATAGCAATTCCTACGTACCTATACTAGCGTCGGCGAATCAACGCAGTTACGTCACACGACTGTATTGTCTGGAACAATGCAATTGTTTGTTACGTCGTGTGACGTAACTGCGTTAATTCGCCGACGCTAGTATACTAACTATCGTCTTATCATTTTCGTCAATAGTCATTTATATACATATTTAATAAATAAACCAGTGGCGAAGGGAAACCTCCGCTAGACTTGCCCTCCCATAAAAAAAATGTAAATTAAAAAAAAAAAATTAAATATTTAGATAAATCTTCAAAAATACATCAAATTATGTTCTATACAAATTTTTGTCCAAGGCTTGCTTTACTAGTTACGAATTAATTATCATGACCATGGAAACGTTACACATAAGTATGAAAAAATTGAGACTTGGGAAAAATTTTAAATAATTTTACAAAAATTTTTCGAAATTTTTCGTTTTATCAAAAAACGTCTCAAATAAAAGTTATTAGCTATTGCATTTATAGTAACTTTTGTTCAATAAATTTTTTCGAAATATTTTTCTGTTGCTAAATATTCGCAAAAATCTTAAAATCGACTCGAGTAAACTCCCATTTCTAGTCAACCGATTTTCATAAAAAACAATAGGGTTCTTCCCATTTAATAGGAGAATTTTTTAGTACCAGAACGAACTCTTTAAGTTAAACCGTTTTTGAGTTATCGTGTATACACACAGACAGACACACACACACACACACACACATACGGACGGCACTTCGAAAATAGGTTTTTTGGATTCCCTGGACCATGAAACGTGGTCATCCGTCAAAATCTCGACATCGAAAATTTTCGCGATTACAATACTTGCCCCTTATATATATTAAGGTCGGGCAAGTAAAAATTGCTAAGATACGAAATAAGTGTATTTAAAAAATCAAAATAAACAATATAAACAAAAATAAACAATATACTTATTACGAAACATATTATACGACGAAAAAAACGTAATTTACTCAAGTACGATCAGCAAAATCATATTTGGTTTTACTTCTCACTTCTTTTAACAAATTTTTATTTTCCACACAATATTTAAAAAATTGTTCACAATTAAAATTTATAAAATTAAATTGTACCATCAGTAAGTTTTTTACTGATTCTGGCAAGAGTCTATTTCTTTCATCAGTCCAAATACTTTTCATCATGCTGAAAATCATTTCCACATATGCGTTGGGCGGTGGATCGCGAAAAAAAAAAATTGAACATATCTTTCGGAATTCTGAAGATGTTGTTTGATTTCTTTCTTCAAAATGTATAATCCATTTTGCGTCAGCTGACAGTTTTGAAAATTCTTCATTGCTTCATTTTTTTTTTTAAAAAAGAGTACATTTATTGAATTTTTAGAAAAAGTAAGAGTACATAATTTTACTTTCTCAAAAAGAGTACATGTACTCTTAAAAGAGTACGGTTGGTAACCCTACTCAGAAGGTATCAAAGAAGAATCGATAATTTAAACCGGATCAATAAGGTAATAATCGGCTTATTGCGAAATCCCCAAACGCACCCTTATAGTGTAACTGTTCCCTATAACAAGTGTAACTATTCAGGGTCTGTCCATTGACCCTCTCATCCCCTAATGAACCGCATTGATCCCATCTGTTCAAGGACGTTATAGTGATTGCTCTTCAGAGTGTGACTAGCCCTTAATGGCGGCACTACATCCCTATATAGCTATCAGGGCGGCCAACATTGATTTAGAGATTTGTTTATAATGGGTTTATTACTATGGGGGTGTGAATCGTGTAGCCATAAGGTTAATTTTTTCAAAAGATTTATGGGAGAACATATGCCCGTTATTAAGTATATACGTGACAAAAATTTGATCTGTACTATTTGCAATTAGAAGAAATGTGGTGCTATATCTTTGCGGATACTTCTTATAAGCGGATATCTCTATTAAGCACGACACTTTTTTTTGGGAATCGATAGAATACATATAATTTTACTTTTTAAGTTTTTTTCTCACAAACGGACTCTATGTTAAGCGGACATGGACACATATTTAAAATAATAAAATATTTTATTGAATCTATGATTATTATTGCGGATTTTTGAAGTTTAAAAATACGTTTCCAGTCAGTGCATTTTCCACAGGGTATAATATTAAATTTTAAGTGAGAATGGAAGCAAGAAAAATAAAGACTTCTTAATACTCTTTTGCTGCATTGAGTATTGATAAATCTAAGGGCATATAGGCAGGAGCTAATGCCGGGTTTACATTGGTAGAGTAAAAGAGCTAGTAACTAGCGCAAGTAACTAGCAACTAGTTACTATCCCTGTGTAAACAGTTGACATTGTAACTAGTAGAGTACTAGCTGCTAGTAGTTGGGCTAGGAAAGCAGCTAGCTCGTCGACGTACTTACTAGCTACTGTCTTTTCCCCCACTACGCAAAATTGATTCATTTCAAATTGGCGGCAAGCGGTAACCTGTCATAACAAATAGAAAAAAACCATATCAGGTAAGTTACAATTTATTTACATAAATTGCGTAACATTGATTTATTAATTGATGATTTTTGAAATCATCTGTGAAATAACTGCCTTTGATACACGAAAAAGATGTTGTAGACTACTATTTCCTGTGGCTAGGAAATAAAACGTTAATTCAATTTTTTTTTTGGATGGAATTGCATCCCTTATTAGTGTATCAGTTCGTTGTATTAATGGACTAACTAAATTTAATAGCCTATTAAAATCATCTGGTGTCGTTCTTAAACACAGTCTGTACTCTTTTTGATCTTCCACGGCTAATTCACGAAATAGAAGGACTGATGCGCCATGGGCAGTTCTTCTATCAATCCATTTTTTAACCCATTTTCGTTTAGGCTTATATTCTGTACCGATTACTTCAATAAGACAATCAATTATTTCCTCCTCAAGAAATGATGTAATTCAAAATACCATTTTTTTTTTTTTTTCATCACGCCTGTGTATATCCACATTCATAAACTATTTTTTGCAAAAAGATAATTTCACTACAAAATCACAGTGAAGATGTCAAATGTGTTTTGACACTTACTATCCAGAAAATAAGATATGTATGTCAATTGCGTATGAACACCTACTATCCTGAAAATAAGATAGTAGAGTAAAGCGCCTAGTATTTGCGCTAGTTACTAGCTCTTTTACTCTACCAATGTAAACCCGGCATAAGTCTTTGACCAAGATTATCGATATGAGCAGTCCACTTTATATTCTCATCTACAGTCTGTTTCAAACGCTTAGGCGGAACTAAATGGTAATTTCGTTCTTTTAAGTTGTCACGACAAGGGACCTTTCTTGGGTTATTTCATTTTTCAAGTTGGAATGTCAAAATTTAAAATTACAACAATGAAACCATGGAAACGAATGACCTATGTCAAAATTAAATTATTTTTTTATATATTTTAATGACAAAAAAATAAATAAATGGGAAATTTGTAGTAAGAATTAGACAAAAAATCAAAATATAAAGAAAATGACATTTTAAAATGATATTAACCTTAACCAAAAATGTTTATTGTAAGTATGATTTACAAAGCTTAAACAAAACGGCCGAAAAGCACGATTTAAGCGATGAAAGTAACTAAATTGCAAAATCTAGTTCCGCCTAAGCGTTTGAAACAGACTGTAGTGTAATGCCCAGC
This sequence comes from Liopterus haemorrhoidalis, assembly GCA_963971575.1. Classification (NCBI taxonomy): domain Eukaryota; kingdom Metazoa; phylum Arthropoda; class Insecta; order Coleoptera; family Dytiscidae; genus Liopterus; species Liopterus haemorrhoidalis. The sequence goes on from OZ020621.1 coordinate 42,745,318, forward strand.
AATTTAGTTTTTATTCGGCGATGTCTGCTCAAGAGATAATGCATTGCACTAACAATGAGGGCACCAAATACAATTTTGCCTGGGGTGCCAAATAAAAATATCCTTCCTCAGGTAGGATATTTTGCGCTGAAATACTTCGTTCTGGCTTTGCCTAAGCAGAAATTCCAAAGATGTTGGTGAAATTGAAAAGTTGAGAATATATTTTCACGAAGTGTAGTGATTTTATGATGGTTTCGACAGTAGAAATAACTAATACATTGTAGAAATAACTAATTATTGCGGCTACCTACAGTTGTCTAATTACTGTTGGTAAGGTAGGTAGGTAGGTACTTCCCACAGACGAAATACAAAATCTAATAGATTCGCTGATTGCCAGAGACTTCAGAGGCTGACTACTTGTATAATTAGTGTGGGCATTAGTCTTTGATAAATGATGTGTCGATACAAATTACTTCCTACTAGAACAAGACTTACAGATACAAACATGAAATTTTATTTGATCCATATGCTCACGTACACATACATCATTAATTAAGATGACCTCATTTGAGAACAATTAAAAAAATCTGTTATGTTTTATTAATTACTCCCGTACGTGAGTTGGGATATAATGAATATAGAAATGTTGCTTCATTTTTAAATACTCATTTGCTAGGATCTGTGATAAATCCATTACATTTTAAACAATAACTTCTACCACGTAATGATATTTATTAGATCGAGTGTATTGATCTTCATGGAGAATATTTTGAAAAACAATAAAGCCACTTTTGTTGATAAATAATTGTTTTTGATCAAATCCCGAAATATACAAGGCAACTCTCGTAGCTGATTTTAATTACAAATACAGTGTGTAAGAAAATATCATTTGAGAAAAAAAAAATTGATGTGAAGTGTGAATAATCACACATTTCAGGGTTTCGCAGGTATATAATAAGTGAAGGCGGTATGCTGAGTGTGTAGGACAAATTTTACTTTGTAGTAATCACGGCAAAATGAACGATATTTTTAAAATAATGTATCGTCTGTTAATCATATAATAAGACTGGTTATTAAATTTACGCTCTTAAAAATTAAAAACATTTGTCAAAATATAACTAGAATTTTGACAAAATAATTTCAACATAATAAAAATGCAAAAAAAAACAGAAAAATAAAATTCACTCCGTACTCGAACTCGAAACCCTTCGTTTCCAGCGCATTTTAGCTTACGACACCATTGCTCTAACCCATTACGCTATGGTACGCCTTGCATGTGAGTGTCTTACATTGGTATAACTTTTGTACTTTGTGAACCAAAAACCACAAAAATTGCGTTATTTTCCGAAAACATAATCTGATCAAAAATTCCTGTTGTACTATTTCGGTTCACACCAATATACATTACTTAGAATTTTTTTAGATTTTTAGTTTAAACCATCTGGGCTACAGGGTGTGGGACAAAATTTTTTTTGCACAATTTTGGCAAAAATCGAATCAAAATAATTTATTTTGCAAAAATAAAAATTTGATCGTTAATCCACGTACTAAGGGCTTTCATTTGATACCCTACTTAAAATTTAAAAAAAAATATTTTTGTTTTCGATGAGCACATATTTGTTTATATTTTTAGGGGGGTATGTTTTTTAGATGTTTTAGTATTTTTCCTATGTGCGGGTCAAAGAGTTGTATAAGCATGCCAAATTTCAACTCTCTAGGTTTAGCCGTTTGGCTACAATTTTTACCGAACAGACAGACAGACAGACGACAAAATGACGGTATAAGGGTTTTTTGGTCATACCTATAAAACCCTAAAAATGAATAAAAATATAATTCTAATCGTGGATTTAAAAAGAGTGACCACTAAAAAACAAGATAAAGTGATTTTTAACGTAAATATAAGTTAAGTCTAATGACCCTGAGAAGTCGTTTAATTGAAAATGTTATTAAATTCAGGAGCACCAAACAAAAACCATTGTTATCGGTGAAACATTTCGAAAAACGACTCGCTTGGGTCAAGGAAAATGTAGACCGTGATTGGAGTGATGTGGTTTTCTGTGATGGATCTAGTTTTTTATAGCTGGATTAATATGGGGGTACATGAAATATAAGCTTCGAACAAAAAATGTTCAAAATTTTGATCAGTTAACTCGTCAAATACGGCAGATATGGAGATCACTGCCAAAGTATGCCGAAAAGCTGGTAGAAAGTGTACCGAAAAGATGCCAAGCAACAATTAATAATAATGGAGATTGGACCAATTATTAAGTAGTAGCGTAATAATATTTACAGTTTTTTAAATTATTTTTAGTTTTTCCTTTTCTCTCTTATAGTTCGCCAAAAATCAACAAGGACGTCTTATTATACAGACTGTATTTGAGGTAATTTTTATAATAAATATTTTCTAAAGTATGTTTTGGTCTATTCCATTCTTATTTGAAATTGATTATTGTCTTAAAAATTTAAAATTTGACAGTTTTAGGCGGGAGTTTTGAATTAACCTATTATGTTTAACAAGTGAAAAGGTGATAATTGTATATTTCATACTTAAACGTAATTGTGTTATAATAAGTGTTTTCAAGAATCTGTCAGCAACACCTATACAATTATTTTCAATTATCTGCCATGACAGGGCAACTTTGCAAAATTATTTAATAAGTGTCATTCACTTTTTTACAACTATACAATGGGCCAACCTTGAAAAACACAAGTTAAATCTTACAATATATTTAAAAGAACTAAAACCATACAGGCAATGAAGTGGACTCCGTAGCAAAACTCGGATTCAAATTCAGAACTCCGCTTGTGAATATTAATTTTTCGATATAATACAAAAAAAAGATATTAAATAAATTATAAAGTTATGACATTAGCAGATTTGTGTTGCAGTGGTTTAAAAACTAACTGATAGGAAATAAAATGTGACAATATAAAATCTAAATAAAGTAATCAATCAAGGAGTACTTCAAGGTAGTATATTAGGACCATTTCTTTTTATATTATATATTAATGATATATAATCCATTTGTCATTACTGCAAGTTTCATCTCTTTGAAGATGATGTGGTAGTATATATATTTGGTATAAAACTGAAATATAAACGAAACTTTAGAATTTAATATACTCAGTAACAGCTAAATGCAAATAAGCTAAAGTTAAAATTAATGAAAACAAAAGGCTTAATATTAAGGAAAGAATTAATGATAAAACTTACATAACAATTTTGAAAATACAATTGAAAATATATTTTTTTAAATAGTTAACCAATGTAAATATTTAGGTATATTAGTAAACAGAAAATTAAAATTAAGGACAATGATAGTGCTATAATTTTTTTTCATTATGTTATGGGGCCATACAATGCGCGTATGCTATGCTTCTATTATAAACCAGTCGTCAATATCTAAAATATTTCTTTGACTCCAAAGAATAGCCTTGTTAAAGGCTTCTAGAAGAAAAAGAAGTGACGAAAATGGATAGAATTAGAAGTACGGAGATAAGAAAAGACTTAAAATAGAGACAATAGATAAATTCATAGAAAATAGACAACTAAGGTAGGGACTCATGCAAATACTACAAGACACAAAAAAATTTAAACAAGTCTGGGAAACAAGAACATACGAAAAGAAAAAATAGGAAGACCAAGAAATACATGGGATAAAACATTAAAAGATATACTAGAAGAGAGATGAAAGTCTCTACATTCTACCCCAGTGGTTCTCAACCTTTTTTAGGTGAAGGCACCCCTATGCAAAATGTGAGATCTTCGCGGTACCCTACTATTAAATATGTCACTATTTCGTCAATTTAAAGTATAATCAATCAAAAGTATAATTGTAATGTTGAAAAAAAAAACAATAATATTACAATTACAGAATATGTATTTAAAGATCATTCGAAAATTTATAAACGATAAATATTTCTTAGGTTAGTGAGAAATTTGACCTTGACGGTTTTTGCACATTTCTTTAATATTTGGTCGAGTATTTGACAGACATACTCTCAACTCATTTTCAACCGATTTGAGTTTTTCTCTTTTCTTGCCTTTGATATTCACGAGCGCAGAAAATGCTGACTCACACAAATAGGATGTGGAAAATTGCAACAGGAGTCTCAATGCTCTTTCGCCTATATTTGAATATTCTTTTCTAACGAGTATCCAAAACGAATCAAGGGAAAGTTCTGAGTGTTTTAGTCTCAATGTGCGGTCATTACGAATATCTGTAAGAAACGGGCGTATTTTCTGTAAGACACGGGTCTTCGATTTCGAGAATAGCGGCGAATTTATTTTGAAACGCTCGCGGTACCCTTTTCATGTTCTTGCGGCACCCCAGGGTGCCGCGGCACCCTGGTTGAGAACCACTGCTCTACCCTATACGCCATCAAAATATACAAGTTAATATAAATGGACTTTTCGTTGTTCAGTTCTCCCTGATATTACCTAAGTAGATGTCTATTGTCTTAATCAAAGTAATAAAACTAAATACAAGATCATTGTCTATTAAAACAATAGCTTCTTAATATCTAATTAAGAATCAATAGATGTGCTCTAGTCTGTCTGCCTCTTAAAATATTCCAGAAACATAGAACTCGTGCTTCGGACATCTCAAATACCAGACAATACAGGTTTCAGTACAAGACACTGTCTCTGGTCTGTCTAATGGCCAGTTACTGTTATTGCACGGAAACAAAGCACGGACCACCGTAGAATTAGAATACATGTTAATTTGGAAATCAATGGGTATTTAATTAACTACAGTTTTATTGTCTGTGAGATCTGGACGAATTTTGAATAATTTTAACTCATTAGATTCAGTCCATTTGTCTTTTAAGTTAACTTAAGGATAGTGACAACTTAAAACTGACTATTTCAAGAGGAAGCATTTGTAAAAACTGTTAAACAAAGACAAAATACTATCTTTTTGTTTTTCTTCTTTGAGCACTTACGTCCTCCATGTTGATCTGTTAATTAAAATAATTAATTGTTTTTTTTTTTTTTAATTTCAACTTTGGTATGGTAGTGACCTTTTTAATGTAAATGACGTCTTTGTCCGCAGTTGGTATGGGAGGGAAGATTCCTGGAAATCCAATGTAACGAAATTAGGATAGATTTCAAACTCTAAAGCTGTGTCCATATTAGAGAACTAATCCTGTAAAGTATCGCGTAAGGTAACACGCCGTTTAAGGTTTTTGTTTAGTTTTGACGGGATCACAAGTAGAGATGGCAATAAAAAATAATTATTCGATCATTTAATTAATCGAAATGTTATAATTGATTTTCGATTAAATTGGTAGAAAATAATCGATTGATATAATAAAAAAAAAAAGTGTACACTGGTCGACAAAAAAAAAAGATGAATAGGACTGTCTTAATGTTGTATTTTAAAGACTGATAAAAAAATATTTAACCGTTTCATTATGAAACTATAAGTAATGGGAAATTATACAATATCTAATCAAACAGGCTGTAATAATATATAATGCCCGTTTGAACGAAGACTATATAATATCGCATATTACGTACGTAAGTTTTAACACAAATAACTCAATGTTAAAATAAAATTTTGCTAACAGTTACCCATCTTAGAGATTTCTAAACTCCTACAAGTGTTTTTCTGTGTAATAGTATTAAAATGTGGCCGGAATACGTTCGAGCTGCGCCATTATATGACGATGGCCGCAGTATTGGAATATCACTGGTATTTTGGAAGTAGCTAAAAACTTTACTAATTACGCGATAAAGCGAACAGCATCCACGAGCCACAAGCGCACGAAACGACTGATTTCTGACCCTAATGGTTCTACGCGATCACTAACTTTTCTCGTCATTTTGAACATCGAAATTTGGCAATTTCTTCACGAACTGTTCAAAGACGACTGAGAAAACAAGGGCTTGTATCCAAAAAACCTGTAACTTGCTTGGCTTTTCTCGCAAATTATCGAGTTGGAAGATTCCGTTTCGCTCGTGAGCATCTGAACTGACTGGACGCAAACTACAATAAACCAGATGGGCGAGAACGAGTGTTCTGAACTCCTAGTAATCTGTTGAAAATGTAACGAATCTAGTAGTCCGTCAGAAAAATGACTAACTTTCACAAAACATCCGTCGCAACAATTTCTTTGAAAAGGGGTTGCCATCGTGTTTTGGGTTTTTTACAAGGGTATATTTTTGAAAATTCCAATAATAAAATTTAACTTTTACAACAAGTAACTTTCAAATATTTTTTAAAGTTTATTGTTCAAGGAGACTTTTAGATAATAACTTTGAACAACCTTTTTACCCTTTTTTCTTAGAAATACGACTAAACTGCTTATTTAAAGCCCTATCTCTCTGGAGAAGAGAGTAGACAGTATTCGGTCCTGTTAGTATTAACATCTAAGTAGTTGCATTCGTAGAGGCAATGTGTCGACATTTCTGGTGGTCTATTCGATTCTGTTTGTTTAAAATTTTATTCATTATTTTAAATACATTTTAATCATTTAAACTATTTGTAAATATTACTTATTTACGTAAAGATTAATTATTAATTAATCGAAACCAAAAATATCATATGATTAATCGATTAACCATTAACCGAAACAAAATAATCGACTATTTCAATCATTCTATTAATCGTTGCCATCTCTAATCACGAGCGTAAGTCGAGCGGTTTACAAATCGGTCAAACTAATCTGCTCTGGAATTCAATGGAATTTGCCGAATTTATCTGAACTTTGTTTGACGTAGTTTTGACCCTCGCAAGCATGGACGTTTGATGAAAAACTTACATAACCTAAAACCGACAGCAAAAGTTAGTTAATAAATGCCCTGCCTTTTTTTACCATTTTTCTTTCATCCATATCACGCATCCTAATCATTGTAATCGCCTGTCTCTTATTTCTTATGTATTTGATGTGATTCAAATATTGAATTTTGTAATGAAAGTCCTCAATTGACTGGGACTTTGTTTTAGGCAGTCATGAATGGTTTGTGATGGCGCGAGACTGTGCGCTTCTCGTATAATCGCTGCCAGTTTTTAGTGGAGCATTACAGGAATCTGTACACTGGAATGCGGACTGCCATCACTCGTCAATGTCTGTGTGTCCACTGTCCAACTACTCTCAACAACTATCCACCTGGCACTCAACCATTTCAACAAAAACAAACCTTTATAAGAACAAAGTGAAAAATGTTTTTCATCTACACTACGTTTTACTTGTAAACTATAGAAAATAAAGTCAAAAGTCTTATTTACATTATTGAGAAGTGACACGTTCGAATACGCTGGGGCAAAATTATTTTACTTCAAAATTGTATACTTATATATTATGAATCGTAGATCCCAATAATAATCTCCATTACAAGTTATGGTTTGCCGTTTTTAAACAAATTTAAAAACCAGAAAAAAAAATCGACAGTAAATTACTGTATTGCAAAATTCTCTTCTAAAATTGGTCTATATACAAATTTAAAAAAAAAGTGGTAAAATTTACGCGAGAAAAAAACGATGATGTCATTCACTAGGTATTGAGAGTGACACGCTCTAATACGCTAACTGGTGGCCAAATTATGTACTAAATATTGCAGTATAGTTTGAACTTATTACGTATATTTTTGTGTTGATTTTTGTTACAATATCGACAGGAGTTGTGAAAAACTATAAAAACAAATTGTAGTATTCTTGGTTGTTATTTAAGAAAGGACAAAGATTGGCATTTAATTTTTTTTACATTTCCTAAGAACAGTGGAGATAATATTAAGTCCAAATTTTCGCGATGTGATTCTATTGTTGAATGATTAGAAATAGAAACCTACGGTTTGAATTTACAAAATTTAGACTTTTATTTACCTAAATAAAAATTAGCGCTCTGTTGAGTTAACGTCTTTTTGATCCGAGTAATTTTGAATATTTGTACATATTTCATTTTCGAAACCTGTGGTTGGAATTTTTGAAATCCGAGGTCCTAAAGGGTCTCAGGATATATTATAAAACAATCACCAATTTTTTTTTTTTTTCAAATTTTTTTTTTTTAATTTTTTGTCTTTTTAAATTACAAAAAATAACTTAAGAACAATAAAATATAAGGACCTGCAGTTTGAATTTTTGAAATCTACACTTTTTTCTACCTAGATAAAAAATAGGGCCCTCCTTAATTACCACCTTTTTGATCCGTGTAGTTTTGAAAATATTTCATTTTCGAAAGACCATATTTCAAAATCTACATAAGGTAGAGACCTTCAGTTGAAATTTTTGAAATTCTGATGTTCTAAAGGACGTTAGGACTCATTCTGAAGCAATTCCAAAAAAAAAAAAAATTTTTTTTTGCAAAATTTTTAGTTTTTTTTTAATCTTAAAAAAATCCTAACTTTAGAATAATAAAATTTAGCGAACTGCGGTTTGAATTTTTCAAATCTTCGTATAAAATTTAATCTAGAAAAAAATTGGGGTCTTAATAACTCAACTTTTACAATAAATACGAATCGTCAAACGAAACCTTTGAAAATGGTCAAAAAACGTAATGGATACCGCTATATTGGGTAATTTTTTTTGTATCATCATCATATAAAAATGAGAACAATTGTCAATAGAACAAGAGAAATCAGTTATACCCTTTTCACACTAGATCTTTAAGATCGGATGTTTAAGTGAATGGATCTTTAAACGCTAATGTGAAACCGTACGGCCTCGTCTAAACACGACCGATGTTTAAGACAGAGATCTGCGTCTTAAACTTCGCCCGCATTGCCAACTTAATTCCCATTATAAAAAAATACTCCTTGAATTTGTGCTTCTCTTCTTTTATCTATGTTCAGCTGTTATCATTTTATATATCGATGTTATGAGAAGATTATTTGCGTTATTATTTAAATAAATATAAAAAATAAACTTCTCCTAACCTCGATATACAAATTCTGACAGAATAAATTCAAACGATATGAAATTATGTTGGCAATACATACTAGCTTTACATGGAAATTTCTTCTTCAAATTAAACATCAAGTGTGAAAGCAAACCGATATTAAACATCGATGAAGTTTAAGTTCAATCGTCTTAAAGATCTAGTGTGAAAAGGGTATTACATAAATTAAAAACAGAAGCAGTCCGAAAATAGAGCCTTGTGGCACACCATAGTTATCATAAAGTGGCTCTGGTATTGTGTTATTAATTTTTACGTATTGCACACGATTTATTACGTTATGAGAGCGCAACTGTCTTCGACAGCTACCTGAGGCAATTGCAATAAGAAAGAGAGACCGAGGAACACCAAGGAAAACATGGGTGCCTAAAATATTACACAGACTAAATCCATGAGCGAAGTTGCTTCTGATTTGTTAATCGTTGCTGGCTTTTCATCATCAATAATGACACAACAACCTAGAGTAAGGCTTTTTTAAGGCCAATTCTTCCTTTTGAAATTCAATTACAGACAGTTGATTTTTGATCTTTGTAGAATCTTGTACTAGCTAATAGCTCTAATAACTGTTGTACGCTAAATATTTTAATTACTTAACTCATGATACTGTACAGATATATAAGAAAGTAATTAAAAATTTCTGGTTGCAATGTTGCGGTGTTAGTCTGACAGATTCTCGTGTTGGATGCCAGTTCCGGTTTCGTGTAGTTCCTTACTTGGATTCAGACATACCTAATTGTCGCAAACGCTGTTGTAATTCACAGTATTTTACACTTTACACACCTTTAATTACCGCCTGTCTAAAACTAAACATGGAACGAAAACTAACTGCAAATAAAAAGAAAAATTGCACACTTACAATTTCTGTTTCTTACAAATAATTTGCCCGACCATAAAAACAAAAACTATATATATATATATTTAAAGTTTAATAACTTCCGTTCCCGGATTAGGATCTTCATAAAATCAATAGGATTCTTCCCAATTAATAAGAGATTTTTTAGTACCAGAACGAACTCTCTAAGTTGAACCGTTTTTGAGTTATAGTGTAAACACACACACATGCGGACGGCACTTCGAAAATAGGTTTTTTGGTTTCCGGCCCAGAAGACAAAATTAATTAAATGTGCTGATATAAAAAAAGGTCCTCGCTTCGGAAATACAAAGTGATGACCCAAAAAAAAGGTCCTCACTTCTATTATACAAGTAACGACCTAAAAAAAAAGGTCTTCATCTCAATTTTTTAAATTTTCTGGTGTGTGTGTGTTTTTTTATTTGGGTGCGCCACTGATGTGAAGTGTGAATTTTCACACATTTCAGGATTTTGTACTATTATCGTCTATGAGGCTTTTGTTCATTTGTTTAGGAAAATTCCTCTTCACTCCTTAAAATGAAAGCTCATGAGAATTCACAAAAATGAAAATTCCAGTTAGTTCCGCTTAAGTTTTCCATTGAGTAAAGGTGTTAGTTATGATTCCATGCAACTAAGCAACAGTTAAAGTTTATAAATTGTTTCTCTGAAAGCAACAGTGAAGGCTTTAAGTCACACGTATTATATCTGTGATAAAAAGCCTGGGAATAGTCAATAAAAAGATCAGCTATTCACATTGGCAGGATGCTTAGAGGTAGCCTGACAGTCCAGCCATCATGGATAGTTATATATTGCCATCACTACCATCGTATATCAAGTTATTATTCAGCTCGAGTCGATAATAAAACACAATTCTAGGATACATATGCGAAATATCCATTTCTTATGAATCCTAACATTCTCCGAAAGAATTTTAGCAAAAACTTCCACATCAGAATTCTAACAAACAGTATAACATTTAGTTAATTGACAGAAAACCTGTCCCATTTTAGTGGAACCATAGAAATTTGTTAATTAACTATTTCAAAGTCAAGCTTTATTGTTTATAGTTGTTGGTGGTATTCTGTAATTGTCAGTCAAATTCTAAAAGATTCATTACTGTCCACAAAATTAATCTGGATGTTCATCTTATAAATTTAATTGACTGAAAATTAAGAATGATTTAATCGTAAATCAACCTAATCACATGATGACGTCGGCGAAGAAGAAATGATACGGCCTCCGAAAATATAGTATACATTTTGATTTTTTTTTCTTCGAAAATATGATATACATGTTAGCGAAAATATAATTATGCAACATTTACCATTATTAATGATCGTGGTGTGCTATATCGTTGCTAAGGCATATTGTTTTATGTAAATAGAATAGTAGAAAATACGAGGGATGTTTCCAAAGTTCTGGGAATTTAGCTAAAATTTTTATTATTTTGTTAATTTTCGTCAATATTATAATGTAGTTTTTCAATATAATCTCCATTTAACTGAATACATTTATCCCAACGATAAACTAATTTTTTTAAGCCGTCCTCAAAGAACTTTCCTATTGAGTTTCTGTTCTGGTCCCAACAGCCTTGGCACCCAGCGCGGCGAAATCTTGCTAACGCCCAAACAATCATGCAAGATGTCATGAACTTGTCGTGTACCTATCCCTAGTCGCACACTAATTTGACGAATAGTCATTCGCCTCTTTCAGGTCTTCGACGGCAGTAATGTTTCAACCGTTAAGGAGATATTCAACCATTATTATTTAATTGATTTTTACCCCAATCTAATTTGACTATCTCTTTAACTTGAGCAAAAATTAGAAAGTAAAATGAATCGATTCTATTCTACATACACTTATTACTTCCTTTATTCCATATAGGGTAATAATCTATTTAGATAACAAACTAGAGATTCCATTGATCGAAACAATGAGACGATCGGGGGAATGTAAACCTTGCACACACACACGCACAAGAACGCAACCAGTTTTTACCTCGGCAGAATCGTTTAACGATCGAACTTTTTATAAAGACCCGGGTCGATTGATTCAACAGAGGAGCAGTTAACATTGTATTTAATACTATAAGGACAATTAAATTGATCCACTGAAATGATCTTAATTTGCAATTTTTTTAATTTGCTCATTCATTAAGAGAGAGTGGGGAGGAATGGATTATATTTCATTTAAGGGAGAGAGGGTAGAAATGGGTCATTTTTTTTTTGTTTATATATTTTGTTTTTTATTTGGATAAAAATAATACTCTCTACGTCCGAAAATATGGTACACATTACTTTTATATATTTTTTCTTGACCCTTTTTACCGACCGCCAACATACCGGGTGAATTATTTAAGGAGCAACATACATGTTTCACATATAATGTTAATGAAGTGAGTTATTTCAAAAGCAACATAGCCATAAAACAAATGCTTATCGTATCCATAAAAACGACAAAATATTATTTTTTTAAATATTTTTTTTTACTTAGCTACTAAGGACATTATTATTTTTGTTTGTATGTAAAGATAAACAAACTAATAAAAATTCATTTATTGTTTCTAATTTACTATTTTTTAACCGTCTAGAAACTTTATCATGTCAAATAACTATTATATCTGATCACCATTGCATATCTGTTGCTATGGATATGAGCTTGCTTTCATAATTTGGTATGTTGCAAATGAAATAACTCACTTCATTAACATTATATGTGAAACATGTATGTTGCTCCTTAAATAATTCACCCGGTATATAAGGGAGGTATTGTGATCATACCGATTTTGACATTTCGAGATTTTGATGGATATCCATGAATTGAGGTCCCACATAACGTTTTGACTATTTTTAGCATTATGTCTGTCGGTCTGTCGGTCTGTCGGTCTGTCTGTCTGTCTGTCTGTCTGTCTGTCTGTCTGTCCGTCGGTCCGTCTGTCTGTCTGTCTGTACACGTGCAGAGCAAATTCGGCTAAAAGGATTTTTATGAAACTTCATATTTAATCATCTGACATCAATGGCACAAGTTGTTCAACTTTTGGTAAAAATCGGTTAACTAGAAATGCGAGTTTACTCGTGTCAGTTTTAAGATTTTTGCGAATATTTCACAACAGAGAAATATTTCGAAAAAATTTATTTAACAAAAGTTGCTATAAATGCAATAACTAACAACTTTTATTTGAGAATTTTTTTGATAAAGCAGCATAAATTAAACATGTACTTTGTGATGGCGGTCGGTTCTATGGTGGCCAGTGTTGATTTTTTGTTTTGATAATCAGTTAACAGTTTTTTAATAATCACTTTTTTTTCAGATCCGTGACTATGTTGGTGTACACATTCAGGAGTAATATGGTGAGTACTAAGTATTTTCTTTTATTTTTCTTTTTTTTTTTTGTCACGCCCAAAAGGCATCTACGGTTTATAACCAATAGTGGACGTTAATTTGTATAAATATTTTTTACAAAAATTATTTGAAAAGATTTAAACTTAAGTCTATAACCTTGCAAGCGGCCAACGGCAAGAACAAAAGTATTATCGAAAAACTTTTCCCAGATATCCAGCTTTTTGTTGGCCACTTTTACTTATTACTTAATTACAAAACCATGAAATGTTCGAAAATTCATGTTGCCATTTAATTTAACTTTTTTATATATGCATTTATGCCCTTTAATAAGAATAAAACTGTTAATTAATTCAAAATAATGACCAAATTCCAAAGAATATTTGCGACTTAATTTAATCGAATTGGAATCGAATGAAAAATCGATACATCTTTAATCCGTAAATTAAACAAAATTTTATGATTACTTTTTTCCCTATTAAGAGTCTCACTAATTTGACAATATTTATCTAAACGTCAGGTGGTAATTATTAACCGAATCTTTAAGAGGCAGCTGCCGATCGTTCCTTTGTAAGAACGTCGATTCAATTAATAAGACTATCAGCGACATCACACTTGCTCAAAATGCAAATGAGAATAATTTGTCTCTATAACTCTATAACAAAACAGAGTTAAGCAGTTATTGTATGCTAATTTCTTAACCGAAATATTTTATGGCTTGTTACAGAATTAGTTAATTATACGTAAGGGTGCTTCTGAACTGCTTTTGAAAATATAAATACATAGGAGGGAATTAAAACCAAAGTGGCACACTTTGGACATATTATGCTCATTTTGAGAAACAAGCAGTTTTGTTAAATTCGCTGTATTAAATTATACATCATTCTATTATTATAGATTATATTTTTAGAAATAGAAATATTTTAGCTGTTTCATTTTTACGGAACGAAAAATTGTATTTTGGTTGTTACATGATTTTAGAATTGAAAGATTTTTTAATTGCTTCGCTAGTTTCAAAGAAATAATTATATTTCTATGCGCGGTTAACAATAATAATAATTAATTTATCTCCTTTTTCCATTAAGTACTTCGGAATTTGCTTTCTCCAAATTTTGGCATACATATTAGGTGCGTTCGGCATAAGCTAATAATCTACACATTCGGCATAATTTACACAAGAAGCGTTCGTCATAAAGTTTCTGTGTGCTTTGTGCTGCACGAAGATCGTTCGGCATATACTGTGCAGTGCAGTTTGTGTTGCATAATCGTCACAAGTTCAGATCGTATGGCAGTCTGTGCAATAGTGTTTTTTTTTTCGCGGTAAAAATACAAAGATATTATTTCTACAAAACAATATGAGTGAAAACAATCAAGATATCATTGTTTTTACCTGCAGCATTTACATAATAAATAGTATAGACATGAACCTCATGATGGAACATGTAAATACACTCAAAAAGCCTTAAAATGTTCTGGATACAAGCGGAAATGTACTTTAAATTGATTTGTAGTCATGTTTGGAACAGTACTCTCTGCATATTCAAACACTTTTTCCAAAATATTTTCTGGTTTGGAAAATTCTTCTGAATTGTCTTCCTCATCAAATAAAATTTCTTTTATATTACTTATATGCATCGCAAAACCTTCATGCGTCATTTATATATTATCGTACAAAACAATTACCAGAAGGTAGACTTGATGTAATCACAAATATAATTCATTTGTTGACAAAAAAAAAAGTTAGAATAATAGTTTGAATAACTGCACAATCTGAACAGTGTTCGTCTTTGACTTTCTTGCACAGTCTGCACAGAGGTCACGTGACAAAAAACTTGCACGACACAGAGTTAACACTGCACAGTTATGCCTAACGCACCTATAGGGATTTGCAGCTAAGCACCCTACCATCTGGTGAGCGTTTCATGAACTTGTGTACATCAGATAACATTTCGTTTTGTGTATTGGTTTTCTATGAAGTTTGTTTTTCAAGTTTTATTATAATCATTGAAAAATGTATAATACATATTGTTGTGTGCCTATGTGCAATTCATTGCAAAGAAGAAACCCGGAAATATCGTTTCATTTGTTTCCACTAATATCAGACACCGTACGGTTCGAAACAAAATTGGGAAAGCAAGAGGTTAGGAATCGACGCGATGTTTAGATAAACAATTTAAAAATTGGAAAAAAAGTGAGCCCTTATATCAAAGTTTGCTCATTACATTTTAATGATAGTGACTACAAAAAATATTTTCAATTTTGTATTTATTATCGCATATCTTGAAAATTCCTGTTATTGTGTGTGGGTTTGTAATGCACAAGTATGTAGGCATAATGCATAAATCTTTATGAACTCTCTGTTTTTTTCAGTGACTCCACACAATATTATATGCCCAGCATTGTAGATTTCTACCCCCAACATAGTTAAAATAATCGACAATGGAAAACCGCCATAACTTAAAACCAGATCACAAAATGTAGTATTTTAGATGTTTACAAGTAATGTCACTTCACAAAATAAGAAAATTCCAAACAATTATTTATTTTTTTCGTTTTTTGATACACTTTTCGCTATTATTTACTAGTAAATGTCAAGTGGTATCTGATTTAGAATGGTTTCAAAAAAATCCGCGTGGCGCTACGATCTTAAAAATTTTCCCCTATTGTTATATATGGACTGTTTAAATTTATTGCGAGCGGTTATTACAAAAACTATCTTTTTGGTTTATATTTAAAGCAATTTCTTGAAATTATCAGTGACAACATATTTTTCTTCTGTGGCAAAGTTTATACATGATTACACATGAATCAGAATAGAAAGAATGTGTAAAATCAGTATTTCCAAAGTTATGACTTGCCGACCGTCGTAGCGTAGTGGTAACACATGTGCTCTGCGTTGCGAAGGTCTCGGGTTCGAATCCCGTTCAGGCAGGGAAATTTTCACAAATAAAAACTGTCCTGGCTAATTGCCACAGTAGCAAAGGCCATTAAATTAAAATTAAAAAAAAAAAAAAAAAAAGTTATGACTTTTAAGATGCTTACTGGAAAAGTAATCTTGGGTCAGTTTGAATCTCCCTCCTGTACTTAAATGCCTGTCAATATGGTTGTAAATGAACTAGATGCCATTCACCATCCAGTCGAATTCCTGAATTTTGTGAACCCAACAAGATTACCTTCTCACGTTCTTACTTTGAAAGTAGGTGCACCAATAATATTGCCCAGGAACATATACCCGCCAAAATTATGTAATGGAACGCTCTTACGGTGAACAGTTTAAGAGACTCTGTAATAGAGGCAACCATTATGGCTGGTTGCGCTACAGGCGAAAATGTAGTAATCCCTAGAATAACGATGATTCCTATAATTTTACCACTTCAGTTTAAACGCCTTTATCCAGTTCAGCTTAATCCTGGCCTTTCACATGTTTATAGTATTGTCTTTTGTCTTAGTTAGCTCAAAAACTGCTGTAATATGCGTCCAAGTGAATTTTAATTGTGTTTTTTTCCGGATAACGTAAAACATTTGACAATGCGAAATCTTAATCTGTAGCTTTTGTGCTTATAATTCCGGAATATTGTTTCAATCCAACCCTGATTGTTGAGAATATTATTATTTCTATTTATTAAACATTATAGCATCTACATTCCTTCATCTATTCTTAATTATTGTTAACATTGAAGTAATCTTCAGTTGATATGCATCAGTGATTCTACTAACTCTTCTAATTAAACTTATAATATTTGATATTTTTCGTGTATTCCACCATCCTGCTGTTAATTATTCCTGTTATATCCTGACTAGTACACAGGTGCTGTTACGGCTGCATGACTTCACTTTTTATATCAATAATTGTCATTCTGATTTGTGATTATTTTTGTTTGGTTATGATCAATTTACAACTTAATTAGTTTTTTAGAATAGATATTTTGCAATTCTGATGACAGCAAAGCATGCAATGAAGAAATGTCAATACATATATAAACAGTTCAGAAAAAAAAATAATAAACTCACAAAAGATGACTAAAATCGATATATATAAAGTTCAGGCTCTGTTTGTATATTACAAATTTTCTTAATATTTTGACTTTAATAGCCTTAAGCCGCATTCAGAGCTTAAGAGGTTATAGACTCTGCTTTGTTAGCTGTAAGTTATGTTTCTATGCATTCTTTTTAACGTTCCATGTACCGTTCACATCTGTTACAAATTAGTACGTTACGAATAGCCCTCCATCTGTGAATTTTGAAACCAACTATTTAGCTTCGTAAAATATTTTATATGTATTATCGTTCTTATAATTCTGTTGTCTTAGATTTTTACTACCTAATTACCTAAATTGATTATATTTACTGTCCGTCTTTGTAATTTTGAGCAAGAATTGTTAATAATGACATTATGCTAGGTTATGTAAAGGCATTTGATAACTACGGTGTCACTGATAGAATACGATAGCCAATGTGTTTATATGTCTGTCTCATTAAAACATCTCATTAGCTATAAGTTTAGAAAATTATGCACAATCCACAACAAACAACGTATTATATTTGGAGGTCTGAACGGTTTCACGTCTTATCATATGACAAACTTTCTGGTGACAGTGTACAGTCCATAAGCCTCAGTGCATAAGCTATTGATTTAAGAGCTCTGAATGCGGCTTTAATATATTTAGCTTAGACCCAGATACGTATCGACGCTCAGTGGCGTACCCAAGAATTGGGGGGGTAGACAAAAAAAGTGATGATATAAAAAAGCTCCTCGTTTCTGAAATACAAGTGATAACAAAAAAAAAAGGTCCTGATCTCTACTTTTAAATCCATATCTATATATTTACCTAAGACCATGATGATAAAAAAATTTTAAAAATGGTATTTCCATCCTATTGGGCGGGGGGGGGGGTAGGCCCGCCCTCGTTTTGTTAATTAAAAAATAATTTTGTAACGTGTCGTCTTATTTTGCATTTTTGAAATATTAGTAAAAATTAACCATGGTAATTTGAAACATTAATTAAATGGTAATTAAAAACGCATGAAGCACATCAAATTTTTAAAAAAAACAAAAATATCATAATTTTCTTGGGGAAAAAAATGTCTGGGGACGTTCATTTCGAAAAAAATATCCGAAAAATAAATTCACGGAGAGGGGTGGGTTTTCATATTAATGCAATTTTGATTAAAGCTTGATTTTTATTAATAAAAAAGGTGATTTTTATTTTCATTTGCTAAGTTTTTATTAAATAAGTATATTATTTTTACGTTCATGGGGGGGGGGTCGAGGACCGAGGACCACCCTCTTGTATTTATACTATTAATTCCCAAATATGAAAATCTAATTCAATGTTTTTGTTCACTATTGGGCTCAACAGCGCTATGAAGTGACGCCAAGCGGACTATAACTGAACTAAGCGAAACGAGTAATAGTTTATTGTTTACATCTGGTTTACATGTGTTTTCTCGTGTAGTTTGTATTGCTTTTAAAAGTTAGTGCTGCAGTTTGTTTGTTATATTAACTTTTGATAGCAATTATTATTCTTTTTTATATTACTTTATGTTATAATGAGTTATTATAACACAAATTGGTGTGTGTTTGGCTGTCACTCTAGAAAAGGAAGTAACAAAAATATTTACTTCCACTATTTTCCAAATGAGAAACAATTTGTGAACTGTTAATAAATTTGGTGCTGTGGAAGTGATAATAACAAACTAGTATTTATTAAACAAATTAAATAAAAAACAAACACTAAATTATAAAAATCCTTCTCGAATATAATTAAATATCTACCCGGGTAATTTTAATGCAGAATTAGGGCAAGCGGTCTCAAATTCTGTACGCAGCTTTTCTAATACATTTTCACTGAACTTTCAGTGCCTGCTTTTGTTTTTAATCAATTTATTTAGGCAAGGAGTTTCTAACAGAGGTTTCGGTTCATACTGTTGTAAGACAGGTTTCTTAAAAGTAGACCACAGGCATTTTAAATCTGTGCTGGTTAATATTTCCATACTCAATATATTGTTTCTGGAACAAAAAGTAAAACCAACAGAAACCACACAAAAAAAAGATAAATCAAATATTTCACAATCAATCAATGCCCTGATCTTGGCTTCTTTCATTTTGGTTTGTTAACCACCTGGCACAAAATAATAGGATAGCTGAAATGTGTTTGCATGTAGTTCCTGCTTTACATATGCAGGACATATTTAAAACTTCAACATCATTACTAAATTTTAATTTCCCAGTGACTTCGTGAGGTGGTGTTCTCAAACTGCTTGTTTGTAAACATAACCCACATATGTCGACATGCTCATCATTTTTGTCCAAAATTCCGCACAACATAAGATTTCCGGCGTTTAACAACTCTTCTCCTTCAACTACACACCTAGAAGAAGGTGTTGCACTTAAAAAAATTAAATAATTTAATAAGGATAGCTGTTTATTATCCATTGCAAATCGATGATTTAACATGTAAACAAATATGGACAACTTTCACATTACTCGTTTCAATCAGCTGTTCACAGCGCTCGTAGCGCCGCCATCGGGCATTGTTGTATCCAATACATATTGTATATTTAATCTAGGGACTCGCTGTATTTATAGTTAACTGAATAACCCAAATCTAACCAATATCCTATTAAAATTGATTGATTTCGACAAAAAACCTGAAATTCTTTTGAAAAATTCCGTGTATTAGATGGGTAAGACAAAGGGGAGTGTTACATTGAGAACAAGAGCGGTATAAACGCTGCTAATGAGAGCGCAGTTCACGGATTTCATTAGGGCTCATTATTGGTGAAGCGGGGAAAAGAAACTTGTCACCGGAACGCCGAGAATTTACTGATGCACCGGTATGTTTGGAAAACAGAGAATCTCAAACTTTTACTTCTTAAGACGAAATTTTAGAAAATATACTGTTCGGCTGCAATTCTCAAGTTTGTGATATATCTAAAAACTTATTGTCAGGGCCGGTGCGAGGATCGTTGGCGCCTCTGGGCAAGACTTAATTCAGCGCCCCTAGGCAGGGCCGTAACTAGCTTTTTTCGAGCCCTAGGTATAATTTTATAATTGGGCTCTCCTAAACATATTATATAAAGTAATGTCCTGAAAACAAAAAAGGTCCTTACTTTTAAAATATAAGTGGTGACATAAAAAATGGGTCCTCACTTCTAAAATACAAGTAATGACCTAAACAAAAGATCTTCGCTACAAAATTACATTAGGCTAATTATTTTTACATTAATTTGGCGCCCTTTTGAGCCTAACGGCGGCGCCCCTTTCGCAGTGGCGCCCGCATGGACCTCATACTCTGAATGCCCGCTCTCGCCAGTCCTACTTATTGTATATCATAAGATAGTTCTGAGCGTTCCATCCCCCCCCCCCCCAGAAATAATAGAAGCGCAATTCTTTTTCTTACTTATCAGCTAAAAAAATTACGAATTACGATTTTTTTCTGCTCATCAGTTTAAAAAATAATCTTAAATAAAATTTATTTTATATTCACTTACATAAACATTATCTGAACCAAAATAAACCGATATTTTTTTTCGGTTCAGTTCCGGTTTTCGTTCCGACAAATATAACGGTTTTTTTTCGGTTTTCGGTTTTTGGTTCAGTTCCGGTTCGAAGCCCTGGTTATAATAGAATATGTATTCTTTACGAGTATATTATTTTTATTTTGAGTCTGTCTGTCTGTCTGTCCGAGATTCACACAAAAACAACTGGACATATTTTTACGTAATTTGGTATGATGGTAGAATGAATCCAGAATTCGAACATATGCTATAAGGCATCTCAAAATTTTTATTCTAGAATAATCAATATACTTCAATATACCTATCATTCATTAAGAGGCGCAATTCAAATATTTGCCCGGGGCGCTAGAATTCGTCGGCCCTGTATATACGCTTGTCTTTAACTCTTTACCGCATAGTGTGCCATATATAGCACATTCCGATTTTTATTTTTTATTTTACTTTTAAAACTGAATCAGAACGTTACTTAATGAATGTTCATATGTGCCACATACATAGCAATAACCAAAGATAAATATTTTCAAAGGACAGCTAATCATGAAAACCACCTAATAAAAAATGTAGGATCAGTTTATAAAACATTAAAATATTTGAAACATCCTATTATAGCGAACAAATAACTAATTATTTCTATTTTTTTCCCAAGTACTAATATGAGCGGTTTTTTTTAAAAATTTTTCCTCTATTTTATAAAATAATTAAAATGTAAAAAAAATTGATGTGAAGTGTGAATTTTCACACATTGCAGGGTTTCGCAGGTATATAATAAGTGAAGGCGGCATGCTGAGTGTGTAGGACAAATTTTGCTTTGTAGTAACCACGGCAAAATGAACGATCTTTTTAAAATAATTTATTGTCTGTTAATCTCAGAGCTTTAAAAACAAATTTTATGTTAAAATATTTTTTTGTTAATTTTAATTCGAATACCTAATATCATTATTTATTTTTCGAAATAAGTGCAGTATTTCTTTTTATATAACAAGGTTCATTAAGATTTTGAAAATTGGGCCTATGGCTTTCATTGGTTGTCTTAAATCATACGCTCCGCCCCTCTGACTTCGTATAAATGACACATAGAATGAAAATATAATTCCAATTGGTTATTAAATTTACGCTCTTGAAAATTAAATTCAAAATGTGCTAAAATATAACTAGAATTTAAACAAAATAAATATGAAAAAAAAAAACAAAAAATAAAATTGACTGCTCAAGCCAGGAACGAACCTGTGTAGTGAATAACGATCCTGTGTAGTTGTCGCTCATCTGAGCCACTAGACCACCAAACGCTTATCAACTTAGTGTGTTATAAGAGTATAACATGTATGCATCGTCAACCAAAAAACACAAAAAATGCGTTATTTTCCGAAAACATAATCTGATCAAAAATTCCTGTTGTACTATTCCGGTTCACACCAATATACATTACTTAGAATTTTTTCACATTTTTAGTTTAAACCATCTGGGCTACAGGGTGTGGGACAAAATTTTTTTTGCACAATTTTGGCAAAAATTGCCTCAAAATAATTTATTTTGCAAAAATTAAATTTTGATCGTTAATCCACGTAGTAAAGGCTTTCATTTGATACCCTACTCAGAATTTTTAAAAAATATTTTTTTTTTCGATGAGCACATATTTGTTTATATTTTTAGGGGGATATGTTTTTTAGATGTTTTAGTATTTTTCCTATGTGCGGGTCAAAAAGTTGTAAAAGCATGCCAAATTTCAACTCTCTAGGTTTAGCCGTTTGGCTACAATTTTTACCGAACAGACAGACAGACAGACAGACAGACGACAAAATGACGGTATAAGGGTTTTTTGGTCATACCTACAAAACCCTAAAAACAGCATAACTATTAAAACCATGTAATAATAGAGGTTATACGTATAAGTGGTACTCTAGTCAATAAGAAAAATATTTTGTAAATTTTAAAAATTTTGAGCAATAAAAATTATTATTATTATACATAGCAATGGATCCTGCAGTATTTCAAGTAATGGGCTGCAATAGATTTGAGGATATCAAGTGGAATTTGCACTTCACCGATAACTCTGAATTTATTGAGAAAGGACAACTAGAAGATACGACCTTTTCTTTAAAAAATTCGAGGGCAACTGCTTTTAATCCCTAATGAAGAACATCTAGCAATTGACGGGCATATAATACGGAATCATTTTCTTTTGTAACATAATGTAGAATCATAATGTTCCATGTATGGCACAAACCCTAAATTATTATTTTAATTATTATTTTTTCATAAAAATAATAATTAATATTTTAAATATATTTTTTTAATTAATTTTTCTATCAATAAGAACCAATTCTTAGTGCTCATGAATTATTTCAGTCAAAAATAAAAATTCATGCAGTAAAGGGTTAAATGAATATAGATAAAGTTTGAAGTGATTAATAAGGAGGTATCCGTGGTCGATTTAACTTCTTCAATAATCTATTATGGTGCGCGTCCATAACTCAATGGTTGCAGTGATATAGACATCATGGTTACATTGATTTACATGAACTATACGGTTACCGAACGTTGTGAACTCACCTGCACAGTGACATTGACATATGAGAGCGATTGTGAATTGTTCCTTACATAGGCGGAGCATATAACATAGTGTGAAATATCAAACAGATATAATTAGTTGAAATTATATGTAAGAAAGTATATGGTAGTCCGTCGTGATCGATCATTCAAGTCTCCATTGTACATACTCCTTAACAAAGACAATTATTTGAGATTTATACAAAATAACGTAACAAAAGAAATACATGAAGGTGTTTTAATAAAATATTTAATTTAATTCAAAGATTATATCCAGGGAGGTGAATATAAGTCCTTTATTGTAGAGCGTTTTCCTTTAAATTTATTTATTTCTCAAAAACACACTTTTTGTCTTTTGTTATTTGTTTTGTCATTTAAAGTATAGAAATTTAGTTTTAGTTTTTTATTTAGTGAAATAAATATTATTATTTGGGATTTATCAGATATTAACAAGTGTCTACTAGTCGCAAACTTCAATAACCTTTTGAGCCACATAGAGACTAGTGGAGCTAAATACACGGCTGCATCCCAAACGCAGACGCAGAAATTACGCCAGATCCAGTGCCAGTACAATGCGAAATGGTCCCGTCCAACACTGCTTTCCTGCATTCCAGCAGATCAAAGAGGTGGCAGAAGATCTACAGGGCGGGAAATGGACTCAATTTTTCTATCGGTAAAAAGGTTTTC